>CM031923.1:25227472-25261283 GCA_018703695.1 Prunus fruticosa
GCTTACCGGGTTGTTCCTGAGTGAACCCGGTGCACTATTCAATGGTGTAGGGGAAAATCCTGCAGGTGGTAGAGACGGTGAGCAGGAGAATTAAGGTGAGGAGCATGAGGCTCATTGGTGGTTCCACAGACTTTAAAGTGTGGTGTGAGAGTGTTGGTGAGTGTTGGACTTCCACTGTGTGAAATAAGCTCTAAGGAGCAATGTATGTAAAATGATGATTGTTCATTTCTTATGTGAGTTTGTAATGTAATATTTGACTCAGAAGAGTTGAGTCATTATTGACATTGTAGTTCGGAACAGTGGTATTGTATCAAGAAAGAAAAGTTTAAATTTCTAGGTACTTTTGTTGAAGGTTCTGAGCTTCGCGTCCCGGATTGTTGGTTGTTCTTTTTAATTTCGCAGATTAATTGTTGTTGGAAATTCGGGGCGTGACACATTAGATGTCAAATTATTGCATTTTGACTTTTTGAGAAGAAAAAAAATGCTAAATGGGTTGTGCTTGGGCCGTGCTTAGGCTCGTGCCTGGGCTCGTGCCGTGCTTGAAGCGGGCTCGGGCCAAGCCCGGTCCATGTTAGTCCATGGGCCGGCCCGGGCCGTTGGACCTATTTCTTGATCCCGGCCCGGCCCAGTTTTCATGCCGTGCCGAGCACGGCCCATTAATATTCGTGCTCGTGCCGTGCCTCATTTAAACCTGCTGGGCTCGTGCCGTGCTGGGCCGGCCCGTCCCCGTTTGACACCTCTATTTCCCATGTTCGGTAAGTCCAGGCATGTGAAATTGTTGCCTTGCACATGGGAAAGTAGGGGGAAAGTGAAGCCCCCCTCCCTCTTGGGTTTTGTTTTCCTCCTCATGGGAAAGTTTGGGAAAATGAGCCAACATTAAATACACATTTTTCATGACCATATTGGCCCCATTAACAATTTAGAATTACAATATAACATTAAATGCATTCTTTTTTATTTTATTTGATTTCATATGGGTATAATTGGAAAATTAAACAAATTTTGTTTTACATTCCTACACAAACCAAACATGTGAAAGGAAATAAAATGGTAGTTCTTGATTACTTTCCGATGATTACCAAACATGGGAAATGTGTAACATCCCAACCCAATTTTAAGTATTTATTTAATTTAATTAATTTAATAAATTATGAAATTACAATTTTGCCCCCGGGGATAGGGTTATTTTGGTCACTTTTAAATCCGGAAGGATTTTGGGAAAATGAAATAACATTTGCGTAGATCGCGATGATACGAGTTCATAGACACGTAGTGGACTCAAATCGGAGTTATAACGAAGAAGTTATGATCTACGGAAGCTTAGTGGCACAACCATAAATATTTAAAAGTCTAATTTTCTTCTCTCTCTCTCTCTCTCTCTCTCTCTCTCTCTCTCTCTCTCTCTCTCTCTCTCTCTCTCTCTCTCTCTCTCTCTCTTTTTTTTCTAGCCCTCCTCCCTTAACACGCACCAGACCCACCCTATCAGAATTCTTGATACCGCCACCACCTTCGGCCACAACCTACGCTGGGACTGGTCCCAAAACAACCGACTAGCCTCCTCTCTCCATCCCACCCCTTCGCCGCCTCAACAGCCAACCGTCGTCGCTGGAAAATCGAGAACACCGATCAATTTTGACCCAAATTTTTCGACGCTCGTTCCGGTGACTCCGGCCATCAATTTCTTTGATCTAGGTATGCTTTTTTATCCTCTCAATGTGTTCTAGCTGATAGTTTGGTTGATTAGGATCGATTTTTGAGTTTTGGAACTCGATTTATCGCTTAAAATTTGGTCGATTTTCAGCTCGTGTTTCTGGCAAGTTCCAGGTACATTTTGGGCATGGTCCAAGAACAAAAGTTGCTCCACTCATTGTCCTGATCATGTAGGTATAGGTCTTGACAGGCAATTTTTACTATGGTTATCCACGCGTTGCCGGCGCGTGTGGCGATGCGTCGGCCATTTTTGGGTGGTCCATTTGGTCCTAAAAAGATTCCCATGTCGTCTCGCGCATGACAATATACTCGAATTTGAATTTGGTTATCATTTGACTTGCGATCAGATTACACATATAAGGTGTTATCTGGGTTCGAAATGTTTGGACCGTTGGATTGAGTTCATGTCCATATATGTTGATCTAGGCACCTCTAGGATCGTGTAGGAATTCACGGATCGTGAATCGGAGTCCCTGATGCTCTGATTCTAACGACTTAAAGTTTGCGTTAAACGGTGACCGTCCGATTGTATAATCGTGAGCGATCCGACCGTTCGATTATGGCCAAACTTGCAGGACATGTATAATAAATATTGTTGAACCCATAGGAACTTTCGAATCAGAAATCGGAGGTCGTGGGCCCTGCGTGCCAGGTTGAACAAATTTGGAAAGTTTGACCACTCGATTAACCGAGCGTCTCCCGAGGCTATTCCACCATTCGAAACATGTAGTTGAACCTTAAGAACTTCCTGTCCGTCATACATACACTTGAATCCCATGAAATTTGGAATTTATTTTAAAGTTCTCGTTCGAAGTGTGTTATCTTCTCGCCCTCATATTCTTTAATAGGTACTCCGACCCAGCGTACGCAACATGCAGGATTCTCTCAGGATCAAGCAGCGTGGGACTATCTGTGAGTGGACTTTATTTTTAAACTATAATCACTATTTTCAAGAATGAAAAAATATGCATAATGATTTATTTTGGATTATTGAGTTATTATTTATTTACAAATGTTGAATATAATATTTATATGGAATTATTGGAATTATATTCGAATAATTTCGGATTGTGAATATTTTGAATGGATATGTACTATCTTGAGAATGATTATTTATACGTGTATAGGTATTGAGTACATGTGGTTGTTGGGGTGAGTTATGAAATGTGGATTGGGTTGTGGTTAAGTCGGTTTTGAGTGCTATAAGCGCTACCCTATGTACCTTCCCGAATTTGGAATATTGGAATTGGATACTTGGAAACTGTTGGGATATTTGGAAATGTTGGAACCCGAGCACCCTGGACGGGGTGTTTTGTAGATCCTTAGCAGGGTTAGGATGCACGCGTAAGACTTGTCAGAGGCGCACGATTATTGAGGATTATGTTGTGCATGCTTGTAGGGTCAGTCCCTAGGTTAAACGACTCATTCCATAGCCACATGGTCAATTGAGGATTCTTCCATGTGGTCTAGTCAAACAATCCCCTGGTTGGATTGTTTTCCCAATACAAGTTTGGTAGTGGTTATACTTATATATATTAATGATTTCGGTATGGCTGGGAGTCCAAGGAGGAGGGTTACTCTGAGTCTATCAACCAGGGGTTTACATTGTTTTCTCAAGTTCTGATAGAAATTTGTGACATAATTAAGGGATCCTAAAAATCTCTGGAATTGACTTTTTTTCAAGGATTTCATCTGGAAATTTATCAACAAACTGGATGACTCGATCAATCGGGCTAATTTGAGAGTGATGGATCTTGAAACAAAGAAACCTGATATTAGTTTGGAATAACTTGATTTTTGTGGCAGAGACAACTAGACCATTGGATTTTCCTTTCATTCTTATTTGTCAGTGAGGATACTTCTTCGCTCGTCGTGCCAACGGGCGCACGTTTCAAGAGAGTAGTTTGGGAAAGGTTTTGGGATGGGATTGGTGATGGTATACTATTACGAGATTACAGATTTCACTATGGTTTTGTCTAAACTATATACATATACATAGCTACATCGGTTTGAATGCATATCGTTTTCAACATCATTTTGTAAACGGTGGGCTTATATTATGTTCTTTTCAAATGTGAAATAAACTTTGTTTGTGTCCACTCACAATTTTCTGTTTTGCGCCCCCTATGCGGTAATTGAGCTGAGTTGAATTGCCGAGCAGAGATCTTAACTTCCTACTTCCGAGCCTCGACTTTCTGTTGGACCATCTTGAGCTATTTTTATTTATGTTGAACTTTGTTTCGTTTGTAAACTGAAAACTCTTTAGATTGCTCTGTTATTGCCCATGTTAGGGTTGATTGTAAGGCCGAAGGCCTATTATGTAAATTGCATGATATTATATTGTGCATACTGCTGGTTGGTGTTATTAAATGTGTTTTAATAGGTTGAAAATTTTGAGAATGTCCATTTTTCAAGGGAGACTTTGCCGAAATTTCAACAGAAAGTCTTGTCTCTTTTAGTAAGTGGGCCCGACATCAGTATGATGTTTAAAATACCACAGGATTCGTCCTGGATTTCAAGGAATCCGGGGGGTCCTGGAATCTCAATTTCCCATCCCTTGGAAAATGACGTGGAAAATGATTTCCCCTCAAATCCGCTCCATGAACCAAAACGGGCATAAGGGGACAAAATGGTCATGAAAAATGTCCATTTAATGTTGGCCCATTTTACCAAACTTTCTCTTGGGAAAGGGAAAATGAAACCCAAGGGGGGAGGAGGGTTACATTTCCCCCTCTATTTTCCTTTGTGTCAAGCAACCATTTTTCATGCATAGATTTACCAACCATGAAAAAGTAATTGATTTCCCATCCCCAAGCCCCTTTTCCCATGAACCAAATGCAGCCTTCGGATACTTTGTAATGCTTGAATTGGTGAACAATATCTGCAAAACTCTCTTTATCAGTATTTTCAAACTCAGTTATTATATCTTCAATTTTTCAGATTAGGCTAGTGAATTTGGGCTCTTCCAACCATTTATTTTTATAAAAATATTGGGTGTTGTGTTTTTGTAGTACAAACCTGCAATTGATGTAATAGTTATTTCCAATCTTTACTTTTTTGATGATCGGATAAGTTTGTGATTAAAGCCATGGAAGTGTGAGGGGTTAAAGTAAATACTTTTACTTTTAGGAGATATAACGTAGTTGTCGAGCTCAATAAATATTTTTTAAAAATAAAATAAAAGGAAGAGGGAAGAAGAAAAAATGGGAGTGTGTTGTGATGTGGGCCTTTTTTCAATTTTTTTAAATTTATTCTCACATAAAAGTTAATTAAGGTTAATTGTGAGTTAGGTGTCATCCTTTAAGGGTAGTAATGAGCATATACCTTTGGTTAATGTGGTGAGCAAAAATACTCCTTCAATGCCGCCCGTTCAATAGTTATGAGAAAGACTTAAAAAGAGGTCAACAACTGATAAAGGCTCTCATAAATCTCTTCTAATCTATAAATCAACTACTGTAGTGGGGAAGAAAGCAAAAGACACATCCTCTATGTTTGAATATCACTTGTATTAAAAAAAAAAATTCAAGTTGCTTTTTCTAAAAGCATTTCCACCGTTAGATGATAAAGAAATTTATGCTTTCTTTATTGCTTTCTTTCAAGTATTTCCTTAACCTTTCTTTCTTAAAGTGTGTCGAAATTTATGTTGTTTGTGTGTTCTCCGATCCTGATATTTACATATTTTTGTCTTTCTATGGTGCATGCATGCCAAAGATGTCACAAAAGTTGAAGAGCAAAGTTGAATGTTCTGGTAACAATAGTAGTGAAGCAAAAGAATGTGGCCTCCCTTTGGAGAAACTGAACCTTGGTCCAAGGAAGAAGCTTCTTATTCTTGGTGTTGGAGGATTGCTCTGTCATAGGGTATACCGCTGTGAAAAATCCGGCATACCGAAATTCCGCCGTCCAGATGCTGCATATGGAAACTTTTACGGTATTAAAATTCTTGTACATATTTTTCTTCTTCTTTTTTAAGTTTGTAGGAAGTTCAACTTTTGCTCATGACAACCTCTTCGTTTTTCTCTATCTTTTTCAGTGTACAAGAGGCCTTACTGTGAAGATTTTATGAAATTTTGCTTGGAAAGATTTGAAGTAGGAATATGGTCTTCTGCAAGGGAGTGTGTAACTCTTACCCCACTTTTCCCATTTCGATTTAGAATGAATCGTTTTGCATCATGCCTTAGTTTCCCAAATTGGAGTGGTTTATTTGTTTCTGGTGTTTTTGTGACAGATGGTACATGGACAGTGCCTTGGATTGTGTAATGAAGGGATTGAGGAGAAAATTGGTATTTGCTTGGGTAAGTACATATCATGCTCTTGTTCTTCTAATGCTTTTATTCATTTCCAGAATAATATATTTGGTAAGTTGTTCAAAGTTTTGAGGTTTTTTTCTTTTTTAGGACTTTTTCTATTAAGAGGGGCGATAATATACTAAATTCACACAAAATACACAAATGCTAAGACTCAAAACCACTACACTAGTGTGTCATTTACGAGTTTTGAGATTTTTATGTGTGATGTTTTGACTTTTTTTTTTTTTTTTGGGTAAGGATCAAGCTGAATGTACTGATTCTGGGTTCAAGGACTTGGAGAAGAGAGACAAGCCTATCTTACTGAAGGAGTTGAAGAAAATATGGGAAAACAAGGGTTCCAAAGCCACCCTTCCATCTTGGATTGTGCAGTATTCTTCAACCAACACACTATTGATAACAACTCCTTACAAGGCTCTGCTAAACCCTGTAATTTATGTTATGCTTTAGTGCTGTTTTCTGATGAACATCTCATCTCATCTCATCAGATTGTTTTATGTTTAATTATTGGATTTGTTTTCTCTGCAGCCTCACACATCCATTTGTCCTGCTGAATACAAAGTTGACCAAGTTGATGACATGGCTTTAGGTGAGTAGAATTTAATTGTCTTGAGAAAAATTGCTTTCTCCTTTATTCACAGGGGTTACCTTTTAATTGTTTCATTAGGCCCTAAGGGTGAGTTGAGGCTTTACTTGGAAGGACTGGCAGATGCAGATGATGTTACTTCTTATGTTGAAGAGCATCCAATTGGCCAGCCTGCAATAACTACTGCTCATGCTGATTGGGATTTCTATTCAAATATTATCAGTCATTTTCAGAAGGATTGAGCTGTTGCAGAAAAAAAATGAAGAAAAAAGAACTCCATTGTTATGAAGCTGGAGTGGTTTAAGTGATTTTGTTGTCCAGGGATTTGTTGGATATGTTCTGCTTTTAACTAAAATCTTGGCCTTTTTAGCAGCAGCAGTGTCTCTTTTGCATTTGCATATCATTATACCGCTACGAAAGAGAGAGAGCCAATATACCAAGCTTTCGCTATGTTTATGCATCATATGGAAGCTTTCATGGTATCACACAATTTGTTTTTCTTCTAACTTGTTAGCAAATTAGAATTTTGTTCCTCACTGAAAATCTATTCTTTTTATATATAAAAAAATTATTTTTGGTGTTTTTTTTTGTTTTTAATATTTTAATCAATTTAAATTAACAAAAATTGAAAAATGTGGGACCCACAGTGCCACATAGGCAACTAATGGAGATATCTGACAGAAGTAGAAAGTAACTATGTGCTGAATATGAGTAAATCTTCTCCAATGACCAAACACAACAACTTGTTCACTTTATCTAGAGAGAATCACGCATAGCCCAAACAATGACTAAATCCCCAATCCAGCAACCAGGAAGTACATGTACTCAGACCTACAATACAAATCTATAGCGCAATCCGTATTGAAAGCCAATCCTAAAGAGTTTCTGAAAATTATTAGTCTAAAACAAAACTAAGAAACAAGACCACCGCTCCACATCTTTCAGGCGAAAGCCATAGTCCCGCACTGGCTAAACTCTGAACCCAACGCAACCAAGCATCTTCCCCTCTTTAGAGCTCCAAACTATGTCAAAGGGAGCCAACTCCTTGTGTACGTAGGCCAAAATATGGTAACTATATCAAGGCGACAACATCGTTTCACGGCGACTGGTTCCACATCACAAAATAAACTAACAATCTTGAGGAAAAAAAGAAGAAAATGAGAAAATAAGGGATGAGAGGAGAGGAGAGGAGGTAGGAAAGGAGGCCGACAACCCCCAAGGGGGCGACAACAAAGACTTTTTTCCCTTAAAAAACTCAGAAAATGTTTTTTTTTTTTAAATTAGCGATTGATACAATATATTGGGTAGGGGGCACTGATCCTGGGGATCGAACAGGTGACCAAGGGGGGGGGGGGGGAGGGACCTCACCACTGAGGTAAACCCCTCGGTCCAAAACTCAGAGAATGTTTAAGATAAGTTTGTGATTAAAGCCATGGATTAAGGGTTAGGATAGTGTCGTTGTCGAGATCAATAAATATGATTCATAACCCCATAATCATGAAGCTTGGAAAGCCACCCATTCAATAGTTATGAACAAGACTTAAAAAGAGTCAACAAACTGATAAAAAGGCTCTCATAAATCTCATCTAATCTATAAATCAACTACTGCTATAGGTGCTATCAATAAAATAATAAAAGAAGTTTCTTTCTTCAGTACTAAAAGCATTTCAGATGATAATAAATCTACAGGATAAGAAGTGCATCAAAATTTATCTTCTTTTTTTCCCTGATTCTGACCCTATAAACATAGTTTTGTCTTTCTTTGGTGCTTTCTCTAAAATCATTTCAACCGTTGGATTGACGCAGCATAAGCAAATAGATTTTCAAACGAAAATTCAAAAGAACGATAATCTGGAATCCACCAGGAAATTAGAGGAAAAATTCTCTTTGAATTATTTGATAAAAGTCGAGATGCCGTCATCCAAGCATGACAGCTGATTAAATACAATCTTCTCACCCATTGGACTGCCTGGGAAGTTATTGAAAATGTAAAAGAAAAGAAACGAAAAGTTTGTAAATTGAATACAACCTTTAAATGCACTTTTGGAAGGCGAAATGACCTCAGAAGCCCAAAATCAATCAATTAGAAAATCTCAACGATAAGCCTTCCTTATTTTTCCAGGGCCATAATTGACCATATTTCGTCCTACATCAGACCCCTTCACTTGTAAAGAACTCGACCTCGAGTTCTCGTTAAAATGAACCTGAGTAGACATAGAACTTGATGTGTAGATAAACTCTTCAATTTGTAGAATTAGGACTTGCTCATATTTGGATGGAATAATCATATAATTAATTCCATAAACAAGATTAGAATATGCTAGTTGAGAATCAAACTCCTTGTATGAATTATTTTCTTCTCCAAATACAGATTCATCCATGCCTTTAATTTCAGAGGAATCCAATTGTTGTTCTTCATCTTTTGAAATATATGTTTCAACAACAACAAGAGTTTCAATAGGCTCAATATCTTGTTTTTCGTGAATCTCTTCCTTCATCTTATGGATGACCATCTTCAATTAATACAGCATCCATCACAGTTTCTTCCTTTTCGAGAACTTCCTCCATCTTTTCTAGACCCACCATGATGTTGGGTTGAACAATCTTCTAACCATTCCTTAATAAATATATATTATATTCAAAATGAAAGAATTTTTTCACAAGAAGTTTCTTCATCCAATGCCAAGAACTGATAGGATTTTTACCTTGTTGCTTCCTAGATTTTCGCAACTGATCTCACCAAGAAGCAACATCGTCTTCTAAACTGGATGCAACAATTTTCACCATCTTCTCCTCTGGGATCGCTATTGAAACAAATATTTCCTCTATATCTGCAACCCATTGAAGAAAGTCTTCGATAGTCGCTCCCCATGAAGTATGGAACAACTGCAACATCAAATTCTCTAAGAGAGATTGGTTCCCCGTCTCCACGGGTCCTATCTTCTTTATCTGGATGAGCCATTGAAGGCACCTCGAGTCAGGCAAAACCTCTCTGATAAGATAAGCCAATAATACCGAGACGGGAGAGACCCGCTCTCATACCACTTGACGCAGCACAAGCAAATAGATTTTCAAACGAAAATCCAAAAGAACGATAATATGGAATCCACCAGGAAATTAGAGGAAAAATTCTCTTTGAATTATTTGATAAAAGTCGAGATGCCGTCATCCAAGCATGACAGCTGATTAAATACAATCTTCTCACCCATTGGACTGTCCTGGGAGTTATTGAAAACGTAACAGAAAAGAAACGAAAAGTTTGTAAATTGAATACAATCTTTAAATGCACTTTTGGAAGGTGAAACGATCTCAGAAGCCCAAAATCAATCAATTAGAAAATCCCAACGATAAGCCTTCCTTATTTTCCCAGTGCCATAATTGACCATATTTCGTCCTACATCAAAAGAGTCAACAAACTGATAAAAAGGCTCTCATAAATCTCATCTAATCTATAAATCAACTACTGCTATAGGTGCTATCAATAAAATAATAAAAGAAGTTTCTTTCTTCAGTACTAAAAGCATTTCAGATGATAATAAATCTACAGGATAAGAAGTGCATCAAAATTTATCTTCTTTTTTTCCCTGATTCTGACCCTATAAACATAGTTTTGTCTTTCCTTGGTGCTTTCTCTAAAATCATTTCAACCGTTGGATGATAATAGATCTGAAGGTTAAGCATTTACTAAAGAAATTTATGCTCTCTTTATTGCTTTCGTTCAAGTATTTGCTTAACCTTTAAAGAAGTGTCAAAATTTAAGTTTTTCCTGTGTCCTCTGATCCTGATATATACATTTTTTTGTCTTTCCATGGCGCATGCATGCCAAAGATGTCAGAAAAGTTGAAGGGCAAAGTTGAATGTTCTGGTAACAATAGCAGTGAAGCCAAAGAATGTAGCCTCCCTTTGGAGAAACTGAACCTTGGTCCAAGAAAGAAGCTTCTTGTTCTTAGCCTTGGAGGGTTGCTTTGTCATAGGGTACACCGCTACGAAAGAGCCAAAATGCCAAGCTTTCGCTATGTTGATGCATCATATGGAAGCTTTCGTGGTATCACACAATTTGTTTTTCTTCTAACATGTTAGCAAATTAGAATTTTGTTCCTCACTGAAAATCTTTTCTTTTTTTTTTTTTTTTTTTGCTCTTCTCTTGCACAGTTTTCAAAAGGCCACACTGTGAAGATTTTATGAAATTCTGTTTAGAAAGATTTGATGTTGGAATATGGTCTTCTGCAAAGGAGTATGCAACTCTACAGTCTACACCCAAATTTGCTTAGCGAGATTTGTTTCCTTACTTGATGCCCTATTGTTTCTGGTCTTTTATTTGATTAACAGATGGTATTTGGACAATGCCTTGGATTGTGTGATGAAAGGACTGAGGAGTAAACTGGTATTTGCTTGGGTAAGTAAATACTGTACTCTTCACCTTCGAATGCTTCTGTCCGATTTCTAGACATTGATATAGGTTACATTTTTGTTATGTTTTTGCTTTCTTTAGGATCAAGATAAATGCACTGATTCTGGGTTCAAGACCTTGGAGAAGAGAGACAAGCCTCTCTTTCTGAAGGAGTTGAAGAAAGTATGGGAAAGTGAGTGCTCCAAAACCAGATCTTCATCTACTGGGAAATATTCTTCATCAAACACACTGTTGATGGATAACCAGCCTTACAAGGCCCTGCTAAACCCTGTAATATATTATGCTTACTGCCATTTTCTTGTAAAAATCTCTGACTTTTCTGTGTTTAATTTTTGGATTTGTTTCCTCTGCAGCCTCACACAGCTATCTGTCCTGCTGAATACAAGGTTGACCAAGTTGATGACATGGCTTTAGGTGAGTTGAATTTAATCATGGTCATTCCTTGGTCTCTAGATTTAATGTAATCTAATTTCTCATTTACTCAAGGGGTTTACTTTTCTAATTGTTGTCATTAGGTCCCAAGGGTGAGTTGAGGCTTTATTTGGATGGACTGGCAGATGCAGATGATGTTCCTTCTTATGTTAAAGAGCATCCATTTGGCCAGCCTGCAGTAACTACTGCCCATTCTGATTGGGGTTACTATTCAAAGATTATGAGTCGTTTTCAGAAGGATTGAGCAGCTGCCAAAAAAATATTTCCACTGTGATGAAGCTGGAGTGATTTAAAAAAAATTCCACTGTGATGAAGGGTTATGTTGTTTAATTATTTCAGTTGTTGATTTTGAATTTTGAACTAAATTTGGCCTAGTTTAGCGGCAGTATGTCTTGTGCTTTCGAACGTTCTATTAATGTAGCTCTGTTTTGATTTAATGCATGCATGCAAGTTTGTTTTAAGCACAGAATCCATGTCAAATAACTAAAATTTACTGAGAAATATTCAATCGATAATTGTTTAAGAAGCATATCAAGCTAAAATTGATGCTGCATATGTCACTACTTTGTTACAATCTAATGCTGAAATTGTCCAATTCTGTCACTAAATCATAATGTTACAACAGCAATAATAAAAAATGATTAGTCTGATGCTGCATCCTGTCTTACTCTAAGTACATCTGCAGTTAAGCATTCATCAAGCTGCAGGCATAAGATATGAGATTCAGGTCAAAACGTTCAGCCTTTTGTCTTATACAACACACTCATTTTTTATGGAAGGGATGATTGGATCATACCTTATTCCCCAGTTACTGATACACCAGGAACGGATACATTAATGTCCGGTGATGGCCTATGTTCTGACTTAAGCCCTGTTCCATTCCAAACAGCACTGGTGGATAAGGCATTGGAGGTCTGCATTTGGATCATGATTTTATCTGCTTCCCCATGACTTTGCGCTGGTAAAGGGGATATCGCAGTCAATCTGCTCTCACTTTCAGGTTGCGCTTGCGAAATGGGTGTTGCTGCTGTGACTGTATCTAGAGAACCTGAGATTGGTGAAGCTACATTGTTCTCACGATAGTGCTTCCTTTTATGTGCCTTGTATCCATTTGGCGTGAAGCTCCCAACCACAATCTGACATATTAATCAGAACACAGTTCTGTCAATGAGTTAATAAAACGGATTTGATTTTCATTTCAATTGTTTTGAGACAAACGAACTGGTTTAGTTAAACTGCTTATTCCTTGTGGTAAACTATAACACAAGCAAATGTTGATTGTGCCTGTTCGGTTGTTCAACAAAAGAGGGGATCAACAGACATGGGTTTTTCCCAAGCAATTCAAATGGAAATGTGGAAAAAAGGACTTACTTGGATAGGGCTTGCAGCTGTTAGCAAACCAGCAATGCCACCACCTATAACGCGACCATCGGGGCCGGCCAATGAGACGCTCAGGCCACCAGTCCTATTTCTTACACCACCAATCTCAGTGACTGTAAATGACCCAGATAAAGACAATAACTCAAAGCGGCCCTGCAACGAAGTTTTTATATTTTAGAGAGTGCTAAGTAAATCTAACCCCATAATGACATACAAAACGAGCATTTCAGTTGTAGAAAAACAGTATCAAATAGCATAAGCAATAACATTGTTCTTAGTTACTTACATACTGAAAACCAGATCAACAATCTAGAAATTCTTTGAGTCAGTGAATTACTTTAGTGCCAAAAAAAAGGAAATTAAAATAATTAAAAATAAAATTAAAAAAGAGAAATTCTAAGACAGATTTACTTGTAAGCAATTGCAACCAAAAGTAAAACCGAAAAAGGCCAAATGATGTTGACAGAAAGAGCAAAAGAAAATCCGAAAACATACCTCATATGTCAGAATGCCGCCAGAAGAACCTGGTTGGCGAATGGTGACGTTAGAGACAGCTCCATTGGCAGAGAGAACACAAATTCCTCGAGGACCCTTCTGAGAAAACGAAAGAATTTTGCCTGCAACATCCTGCATGTCAAAAAAAATTTGGACCCTTTGTCAGCTCATGCAATGCAACCCAAAAGCACATTCAAGATCTGTTGAAAGATCCTCATACATTACCTCCCCAGTGCTAACAGTAACCACATGCGGTGTGAAGTCCCCACCAGCTGTGTTTGCAAACAACTCACCTGCCAAAATCAGATTGCAAAGATTAGAAATTGCCCAATTTAAGATAATTGTAAAGCTTGTTCGTTTATGACTCTTTTTAAGTGGGAAAACTCAACAAATTACTATGTTAATGTTGCTCACACCATCAAATTTGGAATTATAGACCAAAATCTACACATGCCACTTGACCAAATCTGTCCCCACTTTTGGTTTTCTTCTGCTATGAACCTCAATAAATTGTCCCTATTGAAATGGAGAGAAAAATCCCAATAGCCCCACAAAGCATTATTGTTTGTTTTATTCTCAAGCAGAAAATTCAGATCTTTTACTAGCCATAAGTGAGATTGATTTTCCTAGTACCCAAATGAGGTATTCAACCAGAACCTGTTTGGTTGATGGGAAAAATGGAAGAAAAACAAGAAGGAAAAAGAAAAAAGAATGAGAGTTGTGGTCATTATGGCTACCCTTTCAATTTAACTATTTTAAGGGAAAAAGAAAGTTTATTTTTTCTTCTTTTAGGTGGGTAAGTTGAGCTTTACACATCAAAAACTGGGGAAAACACAAAATACAAGCAACCAAACCAAGTACCAACCACATTTTCTTAACCCAATCAAAATATTTTTCCTTTTTGCTGCATTTTCTTGGCAAAAAATGAGAAAACAAGAAACACCAAAACACACACACACACACCATTGAAGTACACAGCACTCAAAATCTTAAACTTTGTTATCAGTACTTCCTTCCCTCTGATAACTTACCTAAAGAAGCAAGAACCTGCCAGTTGCCGGATCCAGGAGGCCTCCCCCTTCCTCTTTTGGAAGACGAAGAAGAAGAAAACTCAGAAGCAGGGGATGAAAGATAAAATCCAGGTGGTGGTGGTGGGGTCACACCACCACCCTTGTTGATATTACTGTTATACCCCAATCTCAAGTTCCCATCTGCATCATATTTCCTAGGCCTCCCTCTCTTCTTCTTCCCTGACAAATCACCACTTCCAACAGTAGCTGCTGCTGCTGCTGCAATTTCTGCAATTTCTGTTGTTGTTGTTGTTGTTGTTGAAACAGGGTTGTTGCTATTGTTGTTGATGATCTCTGAGCTCATGTTTACATCCATGGCCATGGGCATATTCACCATCTGAGTCACTGGCGGTGACTCGGTCCCCGAGTTGCCTGGTGACCCAGAGAAAGTGCTCTCCTTTTCCTCCATGGAGAAAACAGAAGGCTGAGCTTTGAGAAGGAATTGTAGGTTTTGGTTCTGTGTGGTTTGGGGTTGGAGAAGTTTTGAACAAAAGTGTTTGGACTGCAAATGGCGCCAGAAGTAGAAGGTGGTAAGAGGGCTTTTTTAACTTTGGTGATGTGAGAGTTTATACAAACTTCCCTCCATTAATGGAGGAGAAAAGGACTGTGAAACTGCTATATTCAGATTTTCTTGTCTGGACTCCACTGTCCTCTCATGAGACAAAATTACCATAAGACTCTGTTCCCCTCTTTGAGAGTATAGATTACCCTTTTACCCCTCTCATTTAGGGCAATATATAAATTTCTCTTCTTCTTTTTTTCTTTTTTTTTATTAATTTGTAATTTCATTATTTTTGGGTGAATATCAAAACATATTGACCAAAAAAATTTCATGATCTATATATATAAAGCAAAATATAGAGAATTGTGAAACATTCAAAATACCAGAAAATGTCTTTAGTTAATGCAAACATTAATAATTGAAATTATTAATTAAATGCCTTGATAAAAAAAAAATTATTAATTAAATAATGATAATATGATAAATTTACTTTTTTCATATTTAAAAAAAAATAAAAATATAAAAAAATTTAGATAATGGGCCCTATTTTTATGGAAAATAACTACCCATTATCTTTTTTAATAATGTATAAATATCTTGCCATTTTAAACTCAATACTTCCTTCAAAAAATACATATATTGGTAATTTTCCAAATTTAACATTTTGGTTTGGCTTCGAAAACTAAATGAAATAAAATAAATAAAAAGTATAAGAAACATCTTGCAAATCATTTGTTTTTAGGCAAGATCCAAGAAAAACGATAAAAGCCTTGCTTTCATTTCAAGTTACATTTTGAATGTATTCAAATATAGCCCACTAAAACAAAAGAACTTTCACACTTTGGAAAAAAAAACAAATTAAACTTATAAAAGAAAAAGGAAGGGTAATACCGGTAGCACACAGGACCGCATGGAGGACATTGATGGTATATCACTATTACAACCGAAGGGCAATTTGGTCATCGAAAATACGGTTTCTGCTTTTTATTTTTGGTGTATGAAAGACCGGGAAAATCATAACTTGTTTTGGAATTCTGAAAAACGAGTTGTTGGGAGATAAAAAATGCAGTCAAACTTAGCGCTGTGCTGTTAAAGCTATAATCTGCCATAAAATAATTAAAAAAATGATTTATTTTATTATTTTACAAAGAAAAGTTCAAATCCCAAGCTTACGTTTCCTAACTCTAATTAGTTTTCTCTCTGGATTTATTATTTCCAAAAAGTTATGCCAATGGGCGCCTCAAGTTTTGATAAACGCAACTCCTCCTCCTTCTCCTCCTCCCATGTAAAATGGCATTTTACCATGGTGGTGGGCCCCTCCAATGAAATGGCAAGGTTCATGTGTCATGTGTCCGGTAAATAAGAATTATTGATTTATTTTCATGTAAAATAATTATAAGGATGTTCTTATAATTAAATTGTGAAATGATTATGATGTTCTTATTGTTACTTTTCCTATTTTTGGTTGTGGAATTTTTTTTTTTCTAATGTTGTTTGACCATATCGGCTCTATTTCGATATTCTCCATGCAAGTGATAGTTTAAATTATAAGAGGGAAGGAATTTCTCACGTATACACTACCAAGGTGTTATGGACAGTTTGAACTTGTGACCACTTTCTACTACACTAGACCTGTTTAATACAATTCCTATTAGTGGAAGCTTATAACTCAAGAGATATACTAAATAGCAAAAAATATGAAGGGTTTTGTAGCTAAAGTAATTAAAAGTATTTATCTTGCAGGCGAGTCATAAGTTCGATTCCCCCATCCCCACTATAACTCAAGTGATTAAGAGCATTTATTTTGCAGGCGAGTCCTAAAACAATTGAAGGTTTTATTATTATTTTTGGATCATTCCTTCTCTATTTTTGAAAAGTCTTTGCTCTATTTTCTTTTTGGATCATTCCCTCCCTTGCTCTATAAAATAAAGAAAACGAAGGCAATAACTTCAACCAAAAAAATACCCAGCGCGCCCTGATTAAAAAAAACAGGCTTCAAAAGATAATGTAAAAAAACAATAGGAGATAAATAAACAAAGAGGAAAACAAATTTATCTTCTGAAAAAGCAAACAGTGTTCTTTCCGTAAGCCCGTTGACTGTCCGGAGGACCAAGCCAATCATGGCCTATAAAATAGTACAAGCGAACAAAGACTTTTCTGATTGTCTGTGCCATCGCCACTGACTCCTCTACTTTCTCACACTTTACTGTCCGTACACATGGACATTGATGTTTACCATCCACCGTAAAAAAAAAAAAACTAAATCCTCTCTCCATCTAGTATGAGTAGGCAAAATTACCATTTCAACCTACCAAACAGGCCGGGTTAAATTAAATTGAGCTGGACGGTTTGTTCTGGTTTTTACGTTTAAAAGTGTAATTTTTTACTTAACCGAACCAATCCACAATTAATTTATTTTGGTTAGATTTGATCTATTTTAAAAACCGCATAAATTGAACTAAACCAATCACTAAATGAATTGGTTTGATTCGGCTATGTTACTAGTTTGAGGGCTAAATCGAAGCAAATCAAACTTTGATGTTAACATTTGTTAAATTGTAATTTGAAGCTTATACCAAACCAAATCGAAGCAAATCAAACTTTGACTTTGATGTTCACGTTGGTTTTCTACATGTAAGTTCATGATAATATTTCCATTAGATCGTCATGGTACCCAAAACGTGTGATAATCGACTTTTTATTTTATGTCAAATTGTGAAAAAACTTAGAGAATATGTTTGGGAGTGCTTTTGGAAATACATAAAACTTTCAGATAACTAAAAGCGTTTTTGACAGCGTTTAGCAACAAAATATAGAAGCGCTTCTGAGTCATAATAGTGCTTTCTAGAGAAGCATATGTTACGTGTTTCAAGATGCACTTAATTTTTTTTTTTAAGGAAATTCAATATTTTTATAATCAAAATAATTTTGTTAGAAGCGTTTATAAGCGGAAGTATTTCATAAAGAAGCACTCTCAAATAAGTCATTAGCCATCCTTCTCCACTATCATAATGATAACTTTTGTTTCTACACAGTAGTTTATATAATTTATAAAAAAAAATTATAATATATGGGTGTAAGCATTCCAAGTCAACTAAAGTTTTAGAATTCTCGAACTTGGGCTATATAATATATTTTCCTATAATTTGATGTACATGTAAAGCAATATATTTCTTACTTGGTGTAAATGGAAAAGGGTTTTATTTTATTTTATATTTTATGGAGTAGTCCTCTTCATATGGCAAATGAAAATAGAAAATTGTGGACATTAGTATTGGATGTAGACATTAGAAGAAATTTGTTATCTACATTTTGGATCCCTGTTCATGGAAGTTCTTTATCCCCACATTGTTAGAAACGTTTCAACCAATTGGTCATTCAAAGCTTTGAAATCACGTTCACCTAACACACATATATTAGCTAAGCAGTTGGAAAAAGCCTACCACGCATAAGAATATCTGGTCACCCTTTGGCTTACTGAGTGAGCAATGAATCCCAAAGTGGGATTACACAAATCGCTCTTTACAAAAGCTACCAACATTATGACTAAGGGGTTTACCTCAGTGGTGAGGTCCCTCCCCCTCCCCCCTTGGTCACCCTTCGAAATCTCAGGAAAAGCCTGGAAAAGAGCCCCCCTCCCCAAATCGCTAATTTTCAAAAAAAAAAAGCTACCAACATTATATTAGGTTATAAATAAGTGAGTGAGTGATGATTTACCTAAAACAAATACGGATATGCATAATATTTTTAAAGACCTGATGACACAGGTGAGTTTTCATCAATAAAATCATAACCATTGCACAAGAGACTTGTAGCTAAAATGATTATGAGTATTTATCCTTGCACCCAATCTTCTAGATTCGATTCTTCATTTCTTCAGCGTGTATTAAAAAAAATTGTAACCATTGCATGAATAATTAATTATTTGAAAGCGATTGATGTCAAGATCTTCCTCAAACCATTGAACATCACAAACAATAGTCTTCTTCTTTCAATTTTACATGCGTTCACAACTTTTTTTGAAAAAAAAATTATATCGAAATTATGAAATTTTAAAAGAAGAAAAGCATCCAAAAAGGCAGATTCCCCTAGTGATGACCATGTGAGGCCAAGGATTTTCAAGGCCACCATTTCCATTTATTTGTTTTTTTCCCTCTCCTTTCGGTCACAATTCAAAACTTCAAAGTGGGCTCTTATTAATTAATTATTCAAATTGGGATTTCCAATAAGTGCCTTTTTTTTTGGTAATCTTGGTAAAAAAGAAGAAGAATTAATTGTTCAAATCAAATGTATATAAATTCAAACCCTTGAAGAGTCCCAACAAATAGAATTAATTATATATTAAGGAGAAAAAGAACATATCTCTTCAGAATGAAGGCAGTCTTTTATATTTTACTCTTCAGAGACAAACCAAATCACTTGAGTTTGGGAGGTGCCTTGAGAAATGGATAAGAGGGGGACCAGTCATAATATTTTCATTTCTATATTCTCACAAAATAAATTAAATAAATTAAGCATGAAAATAAAGCTGCAAAGTTATTATTAAAGTGATAGAACCAAACTCTCCTTTTCCTGTTCAAATTCACACTTCAGTTCACACCCCAGGACCGAAGCCTCAATTCATTATATTAAACCAGAGAAACCCTTTTATTAAATTGTTAACATGTTTAGTAGGAACATATAACTTAGAGAATTTTTCTTTCGTGTATAGTTTAAAATTGGGGGTTTCACTAAAACACTCAAAATAGGGGCTGAAATTATAAAAAAACTCAACACCCAAAACACTTTATAAACACACCCAAAACCCATCATTACACACATTCAAAACTCATTTATAAACACACCCAAAAAAATATACAATTGTTGATTTTTGAATTGATTTTGGGTGTGTTTCTATATTTAAATAGTGTGTGAGTTTTTTTATAAATACATGCCTAGGATTAAGTTTATTTATAATATTCTATTAAAATTAGGACAGTCTAGTGACGTAATATGTAAACAAACGTAGCCGGAAAATTTGAGATCAATATATTGTCGGATTATTCTTTTTGTTTTTCCTTATGAAATACTTGGGGGAGATTACTTCCTACTTATCAATATATAATCAAAGAATATGTAAGAACATACCAAAAAGGAAAAGGCAATAAATCTCCGAAGAATTATCCTGAAAAAATATGTAACAATCGATATGGGGATCATGGAAAAATAATTGATGAGAATGTGGCCTAAAAGCCCATCCTATAATAAAACCCACACATATTTCCATAGGGCCATGCCTCATTTGGGCCGTTGGCAAACCTAACCAAAAAGATAGTCTCTTCTCTTGCCGTTTGAACCCCCCCAAAAAAGAAAAAGTAAATAAGATAGTAATACTCTAGAGTGTTATTGACCAAAGGGTTAAATACGTTTTCTATCCCTGTGTCTTTCAATGGAGCCAAAGGTCAGAAACAAAACTACATAAACAAATTTATGGGTTTGGCAACTCCACTCAAATTTTTCAGTGATTTTTTTTTTTGATACACACGATACTGGGAAAATGAGAATCGAACCTATGACTTCGAATGTAAGAATAAATGATTCAACCACTTACGCTACAAGCCTCTTGCAATTAATTTGTATGAACTAAAATAAAAATTCGAATCAAACATTTTGATCAAAACGGTATTTAACCCTAAAGAAAGTTGAAATAACCCTGTTGAGTCTTGAGAGGACATTCTATTTAGGCAAAAAGTCATCTGAGGTCCCTGTGGTTTACCACTTTTACCACTAAGGTCCCCGTGGTTTCAATTTCGTCACTTTTGTCCATATGGTTTCAATTTGAAACAATTTAAGGACAATTCCCAATTTCTGATACTTATTGAGGGGCATTTCGGTCCAAACTTGCAGCCCCTCCCCAACCACCCTACAACCACCAGCAACCCCTCCAAAAACTCCTCCCTGTTGTAAACATTGATAATCCATTGCTCTGGCTACCTTGTTTTTCTTTTTTGGCTTGGAGATTACCTTTATCCCTTATGAAGAAATGAGATGAATTATGATTATAATTGTGAGTTTTTCTTTGGGTTCAAAAAAATAAAATAAAGAAATGTATCTCCATTGTATAATCCTAAGACCCGCTCAATTATGATTTTATTAGTTGATGTTTATGTATAGATGGCCATAATTTTTATCAACAAAAATTCAAATGGAGCATTGTTTGTTGCAGAGAAGTTTTTGGAGGGGTTGCTGGTGGTTGTAGGGTGGTTGGGGGGGGCTGGAGTTTGGACCGAAAATGCCCCTCAATAAGTATCAGAAATTGGGAATTGTCCTTAAATTGCTTCAAATTGAAACCAGGGGCAAAAAGTGACGAAATTAAAACCAGGGGACTTTAATAGTAAAAATGATAAACCAGAGGGGCTAGATAACTTTTTGCCTTCTATTTATGCTATCTCAACCCCTCTATAATCTTGTGCAAGAGTGTGAAAGGAATAATAATATCTCTAGAATCGCAATGCTATTTGCACTTCCACACACAACAAACAAAGAGCAGGAATGTCCCAATAAAATTAATCATTGGTTAAATTTGACACTCTTTGAGATAGCTTTTGTATTTCACAATCTGATCAGCAACAGCAAGGCAACAAACAACAAAGAACCAAGTTGCAATGTAAGTTTGAGCACCCCTCTGTATCTCTCTCTCTCTCTCTCTCTCTCTCTCTCTCTCTCTCCAATGCACGCGTCTTATGATTAAATTATGTTCATTGTGCAATCGCCTGTTTAGACGAGTGACAGTTGTGCATCAATTTTGTCTCACGTGGCAAGCATATGTGGCTGGAAATATACCCCAAACTCGATTCATTAACAACAAAACCAGCAAAGTTATGGCACAAAAAATTATTCGATGGGGCTCCTGTCTGGTTAATTCTCCGTTGTTGGATGACTTGTTTGGTCTTACTAGACCTCGACTCATCCACGGTGTTTAGTTGTTGTTTTTTGGGAAATTTCCTATATTTTAACCAAAATACACACCCAGTAAAGTGACGACACAAAAAATTCAACAAAACAAAGCCTTTCTTCCTTATTGGTCTCAAACCAATCAATCAATGTTTCACTAGCCCAAACCCCAAACCCACAGTGACACTCCCAATGATGTTACTCACAAAAACCACTTACATCTACATGTCCCCATTAACCCACCAACCAAATCTTCCAAAATATTCCACCAAAAACAAAATCTTTAAAAACATACTTTTACCTTGACAACATCACATTTGTCATTAAATAAAATAGTTACATAAGTTGATATTTAATATATGTTTGATGTTTTGATATCGTGTTCGATGTATTTTAAGAATACAACAACATTCATCGAACTAAATCATTCAGAAAACAAATCTAAACTATATTATTATTTAGGAAGGCTAGTAAAATATCTAAGAGAGGGAAATAACAAAGTCCCAAACTCCATCTCAATTCACATTTCATTAGTGGACAAATTATAAAACAAAACCAAAATTAGAAACATTTTTGGTATTCCCCAAGGGGCGGTGTAATATCCTGTTTTTCACCTCGGTTTGACCGATTTACGACTCTTTGGGGACTCTCCTTTCGGCTTTATCTTTGTCTTCTTGCTCTACGGCCGCGGCTATTTGTATACGCAGCAGGGTGCCTACGGTCAAAGCCTACGCACACCCTCCAACTCCAAACCCCAAAAGGCCCAACCTTTTCTTCTTTTCTCTGTAGCTCAGTCATATTTGCTTGCTTTTGTGCTCCAGATTGATGTCAAGCTGCCACCTTTTTCAAGCTAAACGGTGAGTTTTCAACATACTGTATGGATGCAGTAGGTACGAATATATGCTTATGTTAGTTTGTTGTTTGAATATGTGAGGGCAATCGACAATGTATGTTTGGTTGGTGAGAAAATGTGGGAATTCTAGCGTTTGAGACCTGGGAAAGTATCAATTTCGCCTTTTGATTTCTGGGTGGGTATTTAACATAGCTGAGATGGGAGTGTAGACAATTTGTAATCAGTTATGTTTTTGTATTTTCTATGCTCCCTGAGCAACCAATTGGAGGGTTAGAGTTAGAATTGTTTCAAGTTCGTTTTTGGTTTTGCTTTTGAGCTAAGGTAGATTTAGGGATTTAGGGTTTGTTTGAAAAGTTGTGATTTGGTTTTGTGTTTAAGAACATAATACAAGTTGTACCTCTTATTTTGGCGCAGGGATAAAGGGATCTATTGAGATTTTTTGTTGATATTTGGTTTGCGCTTTGGTGTATGAGCTTTAATGGGAGGTGAGATGGTGTCCGAGTCGTGGTTCGGTAGTTTGAGGTTCTCATGGAATCGTGTGGTGGAGGTTGAGAAGCCAGTGGTTGGGATTCTGGCGTTTGAAGTTGCGGGGTTGATGTTAAAGGTGGTGAATTTATGGAATATTGTGGGTGAAAAGGAGATGCTTAGGTTGAGGGAAGAGATTGTTAACTCACCTGGGATGAGAAGGCTCGTGGCTGACGATGATGGTTACTTGATGGAACTTGCACTGAATGAGGTAATTGAGAATTTGGGGTATCTTGCCATGTCAGTGGTCAGGCTTGGTAAGAGGTGCACTGACCCTGTTTATCATCGTTTTGAAGAATTTTTTGATGACCCTCTTGAGAATGGTTTCCAATGGCTTGGGTGGGAGTACAGGTGGAAGAAAATGGAGAGGAAAATGAAGAAAATGGAGAGATTTGTTGAGGCCACAATGCAATTGTCTCAGGAGATGGAAGTGCTGGCAGAGCTTGAGCAAACGCTGAGGAGAATGCGTGCTAATCCTCGGTTAAATGGGGTCAAATTGCTCGAGTTTCAACAGAAGGTAATGTGGAAGCGTCAAGAAGTGAAAAATCTACAAGAGATGTCTCCATGGAGTAGAACTTATGATTACACTGTCCGACTTCTGGCTAGATCCCTGTTTACTATTTTAGAGAGGATCAAGCTGGTCTTTGGATTTCATCAAATAGATTCTGGAGAGGGAAACGATAATTCTGAAATTACCAATTCTGCTTGTCTATCTCGCAGTCATTCGTTTTCTGCCCATATGCACTCTTCTGTTCATCCATCCGATGGTAATCATTGTGGGTTCTATTCAGGACCTCTTGGGAGGTCGCTGACAAAGCAAAGGCTTAATGCTAGTAGTAAGAATAAAACAAACAAACAGCGGCAAGCTCATTGTCAGTCATCCATCCAACATGGAAATTATTCTCAGTTAAAAGCCAAAAAATTTGCTCATGTTGGACCTTTTAAAGGATGCATGACTGGTGGAAGTGAATCTCCTGTTTTTCAGAGCTGCAAGCCAGAAATAGGTGGTTCTATGAGGTTGAGAAGTACCCATATGAAACATTGTGAGAAGTACACACATATGGGATCTCAATCTTTCAGCCACAGTATCTATTCTAAATTATCCCTGTTTAGTTCAAAATGTACACTGTTGGCTGCCTCGCCGTCTACCCTTGGTGATGCTGCTCTGGCTCTCCATTATGCAAATGTGATTGTTTTTATTGAAAATATAGCTTCATCACCTCACTTGATCAGCCTTGACGCAAGATATGATCTATACAATATGTTAACCACAACTATAAGAACTGCCCTGAGAGCTAGACTAAAGTCATATGCCAAAACTATGGGCACATCTGTCTATGATCCTGCCCTTGCAGGAGAGTGGAGTCTGGCACTGGAGCAGATACTGGAATGGCTTGCTCCCCTCGCCCATAACATGGTCCGGTGGCATTCTGAGCGAAATTTTGTGAAGCAGCAGGAAGTTTCCAAGACAAATGTGCTTCTGGTACAGACCCTCCACTTTGCAAATCAGGCTAAAACCGAAGCTGCAATTGTGGAGCTTCTTATAGGTCTTAACTATATGTGCATGATTGATGAACATAATAGGAAGGCTTTGCGCGACGCTGGTGGCAACAGACCGTATGATGATTATATGTTCAAAAGGGATGAAATTGCTTAACAAATTTGTAGACTGCATTAGTAGATTGTGGACTTCCACAGGTCTATAAGATGGCGATGGTCAATCAGTGCAGTAACCTGGAGAAGAATGAGATGTTTTAAGCATCAAGTGAATATTTCTGCTTCTTTTGGGCAAGTAGATTTTCTATCTCTCTCTTTTGGTCTTCTTTGTCTTCTCTTGGAACTCAAAGATTTTTTCATTTGTTCATATGGTGAATGATTTGGGGGCCAACAACGGCAACGTCCTTGTAAAGCATATCTTGTAATGTAACACGAAGCTCTTTGTAGCATATTCTATGGTATATTTGCACTACTCTTTTGACATATCTGTAGCTTCAAGATCTTATAATATTTCATCACATGGATTGCTTCTTCTTTGTTTTCTTCCTCTTTTTGTCCACTCTTTTTCCTCACGTGTCTTAAAAAGCCAATTAGGATATAACAATTATATAAGTATATTCGATGGATATAGTCTTTTTCTTGTTCAATCTATGTTTCAGAAAATATGTTCACTGTCTCTGGGAAATTGTCGGCTTTTTCAATTTTCAGATAAATTATGATATTGCCAAAGAAAGACTGGTTACAGAAATACTGTTTTATTATTTTATCCAAATTGACTGAACTGATTGACTGAATTGCATGGATATATGCCTAGGCTCCGAAAAATCCCTTACAAAGGAAAAGTTACCATAGCAAGAAGTGGGCCATGAAACTGAGCAAGCCCGAAGCAAGACTTGCCTGGGCAAATTGACATCAGTAGCCAATTTAAATACCAAAAAAATTTCAAATTTTTTTTTTTCTATAAATACCTTGACATGTTCTTCATTTTCCACAACAAAATCCATACAAATTCCTCTTTTCATATCTCATGTAAATAGTGGTTACTCTTAGGTTGCCATAATAATGGATGGAATGCATAAAAAAAATTGCTAGGATAATCACTATTCACATGAACAGCATTTGTCCTTACTTGACCTCACACAAAGGAAAATCCAGTTAAATGACTTTTTTTGTTGTATATCTTTTAATGGAAAACCATATATCATCAATCAATAATCTCCATTTCCACACAATATTTCTTCAATAATGTCATACAACCTATTTCTCTCGAATTTTTTATTTCAATTTGTGGCACCTTCACATTGGATACTAAAGAATTGTTGTTTGTTTAATGGAATGATGTGGTTGAGAAAGAAAGTTGAAAGAAAAAATTGGAATGATGTGTTTAATGTAACGTTTTCCTGCAATAAAGTTACAAGTTCGAATCAATCTATTTACAAAAGAGTTTAAGATATTGTATTATATTGTTACACAAGACAGCTAATTAGATCTATTCATTCAAAAAGACATCATTAATAGTGTAAATTAACAAATTAAAATATAACATATTAGATTGTCTAGCGACAAAATTATTTGCGTGAAAAGAAGATATTGAAAATAGACCTATTAAAACACAATGTTTTTTTGGACACAAATGAGTCTTCAGTGACTATACCAAGCATTTTTTAGGCACTGCTAGTAATGGCACAGACTTTCTCATTGTTATCCCCAACTTGTCGTTCCAATCCATAGTGTCTCTGGTGACATTTCCATCAAGTGACCAATCAAATTGGTGAAGCAACATCCCCAACGTAAGATGCAGCATTCTATGAGCCAGAGGCACACCTGCACACATTCTTCTCCCAGCTCCAAATGGAATCAACTCATAATGTTGGCCCTTGTAGTCAATTTTTGAGCCTATGAACCTCTCAGGCTTGAATGAATTAGGCTCATCAACCCACACATCTGGGTCTCTTCCAATTGCATAAGCATTCACAAAAACCTGTGTGTCTTTTGGTATAAAATACCCCATGAATTGGGTGTCATCCATAGCCTTTCTTGGTACTAGAAATGGAATTGGTGGATGCAATCTTAGTGTTTCTTTAATTATACCCTGCAAATATGGAAGATTGTCAATATCACTCTCTTCAATCTTTCTGTTTGGACCTATAACTTGAGTGAGCTCGGCTTTGGCCTTCATCAATGTCTCTGGGTTGCATAGCAGCTCTGTCATTGCCCATTCTGTGGTGCTGCTTGTTGTTTCTGAACCAGCCATAAATAATTCCTGCACACAGTTTGTTCAATGATTATCAAAGCTTTTAAGAAATGAAATTCTCTTGCTAGGCTTATCTTGCCAGACAAATACTTAAAGGTATGTTTGGTATTCAAATTTTTAAACTCAAAAACAGAATTTGAGTCCAAAACAAAGAAAACCTATTTGTTAGCCCTATTTTTTAAAACTCAAACTAAAAAACAACTAAAAAAAACACCCCAATTATTAAAAACAAAAAATATCTGTTTTTGCATTTTTTTTTTCTAACAACCCACAAGTTCTCACATTTTTAAGATTTGAAACAGTTTTCAAGTGCATACCAAACAAGTTTTTGAATTTTAAAAATAGATTTAAGAACTCCTTGTATTTAAGAAAAATCAAAGTTTTTGAGTTCTCTATTTGAGTAGGATACCAAACGGCCCCTAAGTTGTCAGATTGTGAATCTAGATCACACATTCATATACCGAGCGTGATTAATAATTCAGATTCAAAGTTTGACAGACAGTCTATAAGAGCATTGGAGAACACGTTATGTCATGATCTTTAAAAACTTCTATCTAGTAATTTGAAGAGTTCGAGCTAAGCAACCACTTACCAGTATAAAAATATTGGCATCATGTTCAGAAATTTTGTCTGGTTCCGCAATTCCATTGCCTTCAAATTCAAGCAACACATCCAAGAAGTCCGTAGTTTTCTCTCCACCCACCCCTCTCTCTTCCATGCGCTCCTTCACAAACTTAGAGGCAATTTGTATAGCTTTCCCAAGGTCCCTTTTCATCTTCCTCTTCACTCCCTGTGGATCCAACCACCTTAGCCATGGAAAGTAATCAGCCATGTTTGCAGCCCCACTCCACTCCATCAGTCCATTCATTGCCTTAAAAAACTCCAACCCTTCGTTTGACTTAGGATCCACCAAGTCCCTAGACAGCATGAGGTTCCCAAGAAGGTTGAAAGTCATAAGAAACACAAAGCGAGCCACATGAACTCCATGTCCTTCTTTGAGCTTAGAGGCTTCCTCTTCTATCCACAACTGCATGTTGTCAAGGCACTTTCTTCGAACGAAGGCGGTCTCGTTGATGCGCTTGTTTACCACCATGTCAACCGTCATGAGCCGCCTCATCACCCGCCAGTGTGAGCCGTAAGGGGCTAGAGCCAATGACCCCTTGTGGTAGTCATAAACCCGGGAAGCTTCATTTGTGGTGCGGTTTGCAAATGAGAGGTCATGGTTTTTGAAAAACTCCGAGGCTGCTTTGGCAGATTGAACTGACATAGTTGCTCTTGCACCAAGCCGTAGCCAAATTACAGGACCAAACTTGGGCGTTAGCTCAGTGAGAGTCCTGTGTGGCATCGTGCCGAGGTCGAACATGTTGCCGAATATAGGCCATCCTGGTGGTCCAGGAGGAAGCAGATGGTTGCCCCATTTTGATCTCCGGCGGATTAGCAAGAAGAGCAGAGCTGGTAACAAGAAGATGAGAAAATAAACTAGAAAATTCCAAGAACACCACTCCATTGAGTTGAAGAAACGAACCATTGTTCTTGCTCTCGAAGGTCAATATTGTTGTCTGCAAGACTGCAAGTAACAAAGCATGAAAGGAAGGTTCCCCTTTAACAGACTTTATTTGTAGGACACTGCTTGCCTTTGTAGGACTTCCTTTTTTCTCCTTCTCGGAAGGAGAGATTCTTCAATATCATGCAAATCACAGTTTGATATGTAAAAACAATTCATATTAAAAAAAAGGGGCAAGTATTTTCCTTATTTGTATAATTAGGAGCAGAGTTTGATCCAGCATTAAAAAAAGGGAATAATGAGCAGCATTCTTTTAATTATGAACTGAGCTTAGCTGTGATGGTTGACACCAGCTACTTTATATTGAATATAATATTTTAATTAATCTTTCGTGTTGCTTCTGCGTTTAGTTTTTGGTTCAGAGAGACAGTGTTGATGTCAGAAATGAGCATAATTATACAGAGTCCTGATACTCAGCTATAAACATATCATGAACTGAAGATCTGAATTCATTTTTATATTATAACCATATGTTAAAGCAATCAATTTGTATCTGTTGACAAATCTGCCGAACAGATCATCTTAAAATGGCAATGTTTAATTGGTGGATAGTCCTTGGACTTTTGTATGCATTTGATTATATATGTCTGAGGATATAAGGACAACTCTATATTTTCATACCAATATTACTATTCATATAACTTGTTCAACAATAAGACAATCAATTTTAACTGATGCACAAGTATTTCATTTGTACATGTTTGAGATTACAGTACATTTAGAACTCATTCACTTTTTGACACAAATGAGTCTTTAGTGACTATACCAAGCATTTTTTAGGCACAGCTAGTAAAGGCTGAGACTTTCTCATTGTTATCCCCAACTTTTCCTTCCAATCCATGGTGCCTCTGGTCACATTTCCATCAAGTGACCAGTCAAATTGGTGCAGCAACAAGCCCAAAGTAAGATGCAACATTCTATGAGCCAGTGGCAAACCTGCACAAACTCTTCTCCCAGCTCCAAATGGAATGAACTCATAATGTTGACCCTTGTAATCAGTTTTTGAGCCTATGAACCTCTCAGGTTTAAATGAATTAGGCTCATCAACCCACACATCTGGGTCTCTTCCAATTGCATAAGCATTCACAAATACCTGTGTGTTTTTGGGTATAAAGTAGTTCATGAACTTGGTGTCCTCCATAGCTTTTCTTGGTATTAGGAATGGGATTGGTGGATGCAATCTTAGGGTTTCTTTAATTATGCCCTGTAAGTATGGAAGTTTTTCAATGTCAGTCTCTTCAACTTTTCTGTTTGGCCCTATAACTTGAGTGAGCTCAGCTTTGGCTTTGGTTAATGTCTCAGGGTTGCATAGAAGCTCAGTCAGTGCCCATTCTATTGTGCTGCTTGTTGTTTCTGAACCTGCCAGAAATATTTCCTGCATCACAGCATAAGCAATACAGATTATAATTTATAAGTTGACAAGTTCTATGGTCACTTCTGAACAAAAAAGAAATGTAGTACTGCAATGAGAATTACAAGGCTGATATCTCTTTATTAGTTTGTTTTTTTTTTAATCAGCATATCGAACAGTTCTTAACATGGTTAACCACGTTACAAAATTGTATTAGGTGATATGGAACTGTTTGTTTATGGAGAAGAGGTTTAAAGAATGGTTTGTAGTATTTAGGACAATAGGAATTGGAAAGAAAAAACTTTTGAAAGAGTAACAAAGTAGTTTTATTCTAGTTTTTTTAGCGTTTCTTGCTTGAATACATAAGTGGGCTGCTAGCTTATATATATAGGGATGCTAAGTCGGCAACTTGGCTAGCTTTGGACAAGTCGGTTGCACAGTAACCGACTTTTCCAAAGTCATTTTCAGCCACAAGTTGTCTTCTAATTCTAGATTTCTCTAGTTATAATACATTATATAGTTAGTAGAATGTTTCTAGTGATTTTAACTTGTCAACTTCTCTCAAATTTTCTAAATTATTCAAGATTTACAAGTGTGCATTACTTTGTAATAGGAACACGTGTGACCAAATTAAACTTAACACGTATAATACTATGTATTGAACAAGGAAAACAACACCACTTACCAGTATGAAAATATTGACATCACGATGAGAAATTTTGGCTGGTTCATCAATCCCATTGCCTTCAAACTCAAGCAACACATCCAAGAAGTCCCTGGCTCTCACTCCACCCACCTGCTTCTCTTCCATGCGCTCCCCAACAAACTTAGAAGCAATTTCCAGAGCTTTTCCAAGATCCCTCTTCATCTTTCTCTTCAAGCCTTGTGGATCAAACCACCTCAGCCATGGAAAGAAATCGGCCATGTTGGCATGCCCATTCCACTCCATCAAGCCAGCCATTGCAGAAAAGAATTCCAACCCTTCTCTTGAGTTGGGGTCCACCAAGTCCCTGGACAGCATGAGGTTGCCAAGCAGGTTGAAACTCATAAGAAACACAAAGCGAGCCACGTGAACTCCATGCCCTTCTTCGAGCTTTGAGGCTTCCTCTTCTATCCACAACTGCAAGTTGTCAAGACATTTCCTGCGGATGAAGGCCGTCTCATTAATGCGCTTGTTCACCAGCATTTCAACTGTCACGAGGCGCCGCAACATACGCCAGTGCGCGCCATAAGGGGCCAGAGCCAGTGACCCCTTGTGGTAGTCTAGCACACGGCTTGCTTCGGTTGTGGTGCGTCCTGCAAATGACATGTCGTGGTTTTTGAAAAGGTCTGCGGCTGCTTTGGCAGATTGAATTACCATAGTGTTTCTTGCACCGAGCCTTAGCCAAATTACAGGACCAAACTTGTGTGTTAGGTCAGTGAGAGTCTTGTGTGGCATTGTTCCAAGGTCGAACATGTTGCCGAACACAGGCAGTCCTGGCGGGCCGGGAGGAAGCCGATGGCGGCTCGAGTTTGATGATCTCCTTCGGATCAAGAGGAGCAGAGCTGGTAAAAGGAAGGTGATGAAATAGACAAGAAAATTCCAAGGCCACTCCATCATGGTCAGGGACTCAAAGAAATGAAGTATGCTTTGCTCTCTAGCTAGCTAGCAGCTAATATGAATGTGCCATATAAACATAGCTTTTTGACCTTAAAAAGGGAGTTTCGAAATCACATTGTTAATCACATCTCTTATTGAATGGGATTAGCACACATGTAAACTTATTGTAGCTCAGTTTCAGATTTCTTCAATTTTAGGTAGAAGAGACAAAAAGACACAGTATGTGCCACAAAATATGATTGTTAATAGGTAGATGATGCTACCCTAAAGGCCTCGACTATGGAGGCCATGGATTTATATAAGCATAAGACTAAAACCAACTTTGTATGCATCTTTGGTAACATATATCTGACGATAACAACAACCCAACAACCTAATAAAAAATTATTCTTCCATTTGATTATTTTATAATTGTAGAAGTTCTACAATTTCTCGAAATTCATTTTCTTTCTTTCTCTCCAGGTAAATTTCAGTTTGCCATTTTGACTGGTAAATTTCATTTTAAATAAATTAATTATATCAATGTATCTCCAACGTCCTTATGTTTTCCTTAAGGTTGATTTGAAACCCCAATCTTTATAATTAAACAACAATGCAATTATGCAGAAGTGAGTTAGGCCAGTTAGTCAGAACAATGAACCCGCCCTTCATGCATCCAAGTTAGAATCTATGTCTACGTATAATTTAGATTATTACTTATATTTTTTAAAATAATAAAAAACAATGCGAGGTCATCTTTTGTTCTGTTGTAGCACGGTATCTTTCCAATTTTTTCCAAAGAATCATCACTGGAGTCAGTCATTAAAGTAAGGTTGATGTCAATTTTTGTTTTGGTAAATTAAGGTTGGTGTGCCAATTGGCAAAGCAAAACCCCCTCTCCAACTAATGCATATCTGGATATAATTTTCTGATCTCTTGCCTGCAGGTTATATATACCATGCACTAAAACATAAGTTACATAACTCCAAATATATAATTTTTGCAATTAAAAAATAACATACATCAAATCAAGCACACATTGATATTATACTTTTTCTCTTCTTCTTTCTTAACGCAATAGATCCCATTGTTTTATTGATGAATATATATATATATATATATATATATATCCTCATCAAGCGTGCAAAGCCAAGCAGAGTATTTTAAAGCTCAAACTTGACTTGTTTAAACTTTGTTAAGTTTAATTTGAGCTTGGTTGTTGATGTAGGAGCATCTCACTAGTCAATGTATGCACCAAGTAATAGAGTAGATCAGCTGCACACTCAAAACACTCAAGGCACCCAAAGTGACAAAAGACAGCAGCAGCCGCACACCCAAAAATATGATCAAGGCACCACACATCATAGCACCAAGGACATTGCAACGTGTCACTTAATTAGCGTTGATAATCTGAATTCCAAGATGGTAACATGGTTCAAGTAAAACAATTAAAGACGACCTAACCAATGAACAGATTCCGACGGAACCAAACAAGTAATTAACTTCGTATTAACTTACTAACATATGTTGAGTGATCTGGTATATCCATATATCTTATTTCAACGTTACTCATCATAATTCCCCCCAAACTACGGTTTGTCACGGTTAAATGTGATCCCTTTCTTCTGCCAAGTGTACTTATGCTCAGAAGAGACACTCAAGATACCATCGGCATCAATAGAAAAGCAAACACAAAATCCAGGAAGATTGTTAAGAGCTGCAGGAATGTCATGGAGGCTATATTCACCCAAAAAGTTCATACTTTCAGGTATGCTACTCTCACCTTCATATATGCAGAAGTTGATTAAAGCTTGATCGTCCTGAACAGTATTAAAACGCACTTTCTCGATCGTAGGAATTCTAATGTTTCTTGGAATTAAATCCCAGAGTCTCTTGACTGTATCATAATCGGTAAACTCCAGAACAAGTGGCAGAGGAGTGACATCTGAGAGGGTGAAGTCTTCAATCAACTTCCCATTTCCATTCCCACTTAAGACTGCAGCTTGAATGGCGGCACCACATGCCACTGCCTCATACGGATTGATGCCCTTGCACAGCTCCTTCCCCTTGAAAACCTTCTGTAATAGCTCTTGCACCATGGGAATTCTAGAAGAGCCACCAGCAAGAACAACATCATGGACATGGCTTATGTGCATGTTCGCATCCGTCAAGCACTTGGCCACAGGCTCCATACACTTGATGAACAAATCCATATTCAGTTGTTCAAATTTCTCACGGGTAAAAGTTATCGTGAAATCAATACCCGAGCGCAAACAATCAATTTCAATGTCAAAGTCAGACTCAAATGAGAGACTCTCTTTTGCCATCTTACATTGGTTTTTTAACCTCCTAAGAGCTCTGAAGT
>CM031923.1:25861383-26227582 GCA_018703695.1 Prunus fruticosa
AGAATTTCAAGGTATACAATTTATTTCTCCTACTTTCTTTAACTATTCTTATTAAGCAGGCAAAATCTCTTTATCTCTGTCTATTTGTGCACGTGGATAATGAACCTTAGCAGCTTAATCTCTGTTTGCATCTAAACAAAATATGATTTAGAGCTGATATTTTGAACTAATTGACCAGTCTCTAAGCTGGAAGGTAAAGATTGTTGATTCAATATAAAATCATTCAAACAAAAAAAAAAATGATGTAACGCTGAATAAAAGATGTAAAAACTTACTTACCCTCTGTTTGTTTGCTAAAAAAATGGCAGAAAAAACAGAACATTTCATCTTTTTAAACGTTTGACTATTATTTTGTCAGGTAAGACTTCACTAATTATGCTTATAATACCATTTGAGGCCAACCAATTAGTAAGATTAGTACTTTTTATTGAAATCACCTGTGTTTCTGTGCAAACTCAAGGGCATAAAGGCAACAGGTTGAGTCTTTGTTCTATAATTATCTTAGATTGAAAATTTGGTGCCTTTGTTCTTGCCTATATGTGCTTGGAGTTACAATGAAAATTCCTTTCATTCTTTTTTCAGTTGTTGAAAGGTTTGATCATGAGGACAAAGGTGATTTTGCAACTTCGCCAAAGCATTTTAGGTAAGAACCATATCCTCGAATTGCTCTTTTGGACCGAAATTAAGCCTTTAGTGTGAAGGTTTATCACATGATTAAGTTCTATGTTTGAGCTTATGGATTGGTTCATGTTGAATTTGAATTGGCACTCAAAGTTGCTTGAGTGAAGTTGATAATTGTGTGCATTGTAAGATTCACAATTCTTATTAGATGTTTTTAATGCAATGAACAAAAACTATAACATATAGCCTGTTATTTTTGCCTTTATTATACTTTTATAGCCTGTTTATAGATTATTACTACTTTTATAGCTTATTTCTCCATTAGGTTATCTTATTTCTATTTATAGGTCATTAAGTGTTTGTAGGTTATTTAAATTTTAGTTTGTGCAGTTTATGTTGGCCTTAATTCTATAACAATAGCCATTGTCTTCGCCAAAATTTTCTCATTTGTCTACTACCACATACCATTTACCAAATTTATGGCAACAAAATCAACACCTCTTTCATTTGATTCTGTTCAAGCCCAAGTGTTTTGGCTTCATTCTCTTATACCTATTTAATAATTGTCACAATTGTTCAGAATTTGTTTTCAATTGGTTCAATAGTTTGAGTTTATACTTTTGTCCATCAAATTAATAGAATGTTTGATGTCTTGCTGTTCATCATGTTCTATTTTTTAAAACTTAATTATGTCATAATAGTTATTGCCCTCACTCAAATTTTTCCATTTATATACACTAACACTTACCATTTTCCACATTTATGCCAACAGAGTCAAAACGTCTACAAATAAGGAGAAAAAACGAAAACCACTTGCACAGGCAGAGCTAGCAAGACCTAGATCCCCTTCCACCACCCAGGACTATATGTATAAACACCTATCCAAACTCTTTTGAATAGTAAAATGCCGTTTGTGCCCCTACTTAATTGGTTGAATCCGTATTTATGTTGACTAATAGTGAAGTGATGGTTTTACCCTGCTTAAGTGATGGTCTGCTTTCTTAAGTTGACTCATGAGCAGTGAATTAGCCGTTTTGCCCTCCAGCCTGTTCTCTTCTCTTTGTTGGAGTCGCTGAGAGAAGGAAAACCTCTTCTCCTTCATCGCAGCCCTCTCTCTCTCTCTCTCTCTCTCTCTCTCTCTCTTCTCTCTTCCTTTCTCTCCTCCGTTGCGAACGTTTCGTTCGCTCAAATTTCTTCATCGTTCTCATTGTTTCTTCCTCTTTCATTCCATCGTTCGTTGTTTCCTCTCATCCTTCTTGAAAATTTCAAGATAAATTTTCTTGGTGTGTCAATTAAAGCCAAGCAAGTAAAATCGATAAGAGGGGTAAGCTTTTTAAAGCCTATTGTTTCTTCCAATTGTTCGTCGATTGTTGGCTGACCGATTCTATTGATCTGTTAGTTATATTTCATATAGTGATTGTTTTTCCTTTTTTTAATTTTATATAAAATTGTTTTGGGTTGTGTTTGATTTATGGTTTTTGTTGTTTATGTAATTTCTCTTTTGTTAATTCATGTTGTTTTCATTTTGATTGATTCATATATTGATATATGTGTTTTCTTCTCCAATTTTTCTGTTTTTTTCTTCCATTTTTAAACTGTGTTTTGTTTGATATATTTTGCAGGTGTTCTTATTAAGTTCTTAAGCATTACTTAATCATTATTGTTTATTTTGGAAACCCAATTTAAATAAAACATTGTTAGTCTTAGTCATCATCTTAAAATATGAGATTAGTTCACTTGCTATAAGCTACCGAGCATGTGGATAATGAACCCTAGGAGCTTAATATATGTTTGCATCTAGAAGGAAATATGATTTGGAGCTGATATTCTGAACTAATCAACCAGTCTCTCTAAGCTGGAAGATAAAGATGGTTGCTTCAATATAAAATCATTCAAAAAAAAATCTGATTTAACAATGTATAAAATATGTAGACACCTACATATCCTCTGTTTGTTTGCTAAGAAAATGCAAGAAAAAAAAAACATAAAATTTCATTTTGAGGTCACCCACTTAATAACATTAGTATTTTTTTAAAAATTGAAATGACTTGGGTTTTCTGGAGAAATTCAAGGACATAAGGGCAAAAGTTTGAGTCTTTGTTTTATAATTATGTTGGATTGAAAATTCGGTGCCTTTGTTCTTTCTTGCATGTGCTTGGAATTACAGTGAAAATTTTCTTTCATTCATTTTTTTTTTTTGTTGAAGGGTTTGAGCATGAGGACAAAGGTGATTTTGCAACCTCACCAAAGCATTTCAGGTAAGAACCATATCCTTGAATTGCTCTTTTGGACCAAAATTAAGCCTTTTGTGTGATGGTTTATCATCTGATTGGGTTCTATATTTGAGCTTATGGATTGGTTCATGGTGGATTTGATTTTGCACTCAGAGTTGCTTGGATGAAACTGTTGACTGTGTGCATTGCAGTACTACAACAACAAAATGGCGGAATTACATCTATACGTGGACTTTGAAATAGAAACAAGGTTTGCATCTTTTAATCGTCTCCACTGCATTTCAATTTCTTTCCCTTTTATTAATTTTGATTATATTTCACCCCTATGATGGGATTGAACATGCTTTTGAATTGGTAATGGGAGTTGACTGTTTGTGGTTGAACAAAGGCTTGCCATTGGCCTTGCTGTTGTCGTGGGATAGAGCCAGCGTATATGTACAAAAAGTTACGGTATACATTATTCTCTCTCCCTCTCTTTAATTTCAGTTTTTTTTCTTTAATAGAATTTCGTCAAATATGTTGGTTCTGGATTTTTGTTGTTGAAGAAATATATAATAAAGGTGTTCTGTGACGTTCAGTGTAAGTAAATATCTTTTGTAGAACAACACATGATGTTGACTGACTTTGAAAGTGCTACAAGAAAAAATGAAGGTTACGAATCTGGTCTAGCAAAGAGGTTTGTGAATTGTTCTCTCATCCACAATTTTTTTTTCTTTTAATAAGTCAATTACATCTCAGCCTTAAATTCACATTTTTTTATATATATATTTATGTTAAATTTAATGAGAATTTCTGTTACAGAATTCTGAATTATGCAATTTTTTTTTCCATTTAAGGGCACTGGGATGCTTAGGGGTTCTTTTTATTTTCTTTTTCAGTGCATGTTATAACTTAGATAGGTCTGCTTTAAGAAGATTGGTTTTATGTTTGAAGAATACCCATTTGGTTTTAGATGTAGTTTATTAAGTCAAATATATGGCTACTGGTGAAATGGATTAGCCAAATACTGCATATGTATTATTGGATTAATATTGGATATGTGGATAATGATATATTGGATTGGATTAATATTGATGATTTTGTGTGTGGATCATGTTTTGTTGGATTAGATGACTATGTATGATTATTTGATTTGTTGGAATTTAGGGTTTATGATTTGTTGATTAAATTTTGTGATGGACTTCTTTTTCTTTCTCTCTATGTTCATTTGTCTTAGTTAAATTTGTTTCTTAAAAAAAAAAAAAAAGATTTGTTCATTAATTGATATGACTGTTTGGTTTGATTAATTCATGTGTATTGCAGAAAAGGTTTGAAGCTGCATTTGGAGCCTCATGTGTTTGGCTTGCGAGCTTGATTTGCTTCCCTAGGTTTTAATTCTCTTCCCTCTCCATCTCTGATTTTAATCTATTGTTTTAGAAAAGCTCATATTGTGTGGATAATGATTTGTCGGATTATAGATGACTATTTGATTATGAGATTTGTTGTAATTTAGGATTTATGATTTGCTGATTAAATTTTGTGATAGACTTTTTTTGTTTAACGTAATAATCTGTTTATCCATGACGTGTAAATAACGTAATATCATATTAAAAAAATTTAAGGGGTGTTTTGAATCAAGTGCTTCCTTCAATTCTTCAGGAAGACGTCTATTTTGGTAAACTAAATTGAGTTTGAGCTTATGGGGGGTTAAACTTTTTGCCATATTTTTATTCTTATTCTTATTCTTATATGCATATAGGGAACCTAAGCGTTACGCATTATGCCCTTTTCATAAAATTCTGTATATTTTTCTTCTGATTTAATTTCAGGCTTCCATGAAAATTTTGATCTAGGATGCAGTGATTTGAGGTGTAACTTTGCGCTTGCTAGATCTCTCTCAACTCAATCTTAGGTAATGAACTCTACAACCCGTTTTTTTTTTTTTTTGGCTTTTCAATACCTCTTTATTGCTTCCACTCCATGATGCTAACTTTATTTTGGTTTCTTTTGTTTTGTAGATGAAGTCGGTTTTAGCAGAACATGACTATATGTAAAGACCTATCCAAACTCTTTTGAAGAATGAGCAGCTCAATGTTGTCGATATTTTGATGTTTTGACTGCTAATTTATTAAAATATGGCCAATATTTTGACATGACAAACAGCATAAAAAACATGTTATTATCCTAATTTTTGTTCCTTAGACTTGCTAAACAAAGCATGATACCACTATTTAGATCTCCATGTTAATATAAATAGTACCATTTTTCCTACATATTTTCATTACTTTGTATATATTTTACACAATTTTAAAACCCGCAGCATCGCGCGGGCATTATTGCTAGTGAAAGCTATAACCAATAAAGCCACCATTCCCCAAATCAGTTTCCAAATGCATGAATAATGTATTTATCACTTGTGGTCCAGAGTTTTGCCTTAGAAAAACATTCACCTCACATACTGAAAGCTCATTGTGCGCATAAACTTTACCAAAACCGAAAAGAAAGAAAGCGCAAATTTATGGACCCCTTCTGAATTTTCTGATGGCCAATGAAGCAATTGGCTGTGCCTAACGGCAAAGACTTCTTGTGTAAAATGGAAGCCCGTCTTTCTGGAAAATGACAAGATAACCATGGCAATATGGCATGTGATTTGGCTCTATCTTATGTTCCAAAGCTTATCTGTTACCAGCTTTGGATAAGGGAAATGAGATATTATTTGAATGGGCTGATGATTTTGTTACACAATCTTATAATTGATATGATACAAATTAGAACACGAAAGTGGATTCGGATTAACAATTGCTTAATATAAAACCAAAAAATGGCAGGATAGGTGCTAACACAAATGCTAAATGAATTGTGTTAACATCAAATACAAACAATTCGATTTCAATGTAACAAATTTATTAAATGTGTATCATGTGAATCTTTAATTATTCAACCGGTGAATTATTATTATTTTCTTATGTTACGAGGGAGCGTCTCAATCAGTTTAGGAATAAGACGCATATTATTAAACTTCAAAATTAAATACACCATAATCATTTATATATAATGATTTATTATAATATTTTATACTTCATACATTGCATGGTAAGATACATGAGTGACTTAGTACCACATAGAGTTCCTATGAGGTTCAAATTTTTCACTATCTTCATCATCTCCATGTGTAGAGTAAGTGTATTGTGAAGAGTAATCATCAAATGATAAATCCCCAAAATAGTTTTGCATATAATTGTTAACATGCCACCCATATAAATATAAATATTTTAGCATATTATCACAAAAACATAAGTGATATGGTGGTTAAGGTGTTAGAGGAGTAAAATGGGAGGGGTTCAAATACCCTTTGTGTTTTTTTTTTCTCCCTTTTTTTCCTTCTTTTTTTTCCTTTACATTGATATTTTCGATATTTTAGCGATATTACACCGATATTTTGACAAAATATTACTGAAGTGTGAGCGAAATTATCGACATCAATATTTTCCAGATATTATCATCGATATTGTTGATATTTATACGATATGTCCTAGGATATGTTTCAAAAATATCTGTGATTCCAAACAATCGAAATATCATCTATATTTCACCGATATTATCGATATTTTATACTATAATTAGTACTTGTAGGAGAAAACCCCAAAATAAACACTGTCCGAGTCAATCCATTCATGTATTCAAATGGACAAGCAAAGCTACGTGGTTGTTTTGTGATCAAATTCCAAATGGGGTTTGACTTGCATTCGTATAATTTGACACTACAATCACGTTGGCCCACACAATGAATGATTGGTTTTGCGTATTCAAAGATACCATCATATCTTTCATAAAAAAAAAGAAAAAAATATACCATCATATGTGAATTATTGGAGGAAGGTCGATAACTTGCCTAGTCAACAAACGTGTCCATCAAGGTCTTAAATATCGATAGTTTTGGAAAATATCGGTGGTTCAAAAAACACGGAAATATCGATGGAAATATCAGGAAAATATTGATATCGATAAAATTGAATAAAAACAACGAAAATTGTGATAAATACATGGAAATTTTTAATGAAATTTTAGAAGAAGTTTATTTAATCAATCATCTATTATTTTGACACAAAAAATTGGAAGGAAATTCATTTCATAGTGGGTTTGAGTGATTTAAGTTGATTATGTTTCGAGCTGACAAACTCTGGAACTTGGAAAATCTGGAGTAATTAATGAAAGAGAATTAAACACCCCCTGGTAATTTATTTATCATTTTTTAGTACAATATTTTACACTTTATAAATTGCATGGTAAGATACATGAGTAACCTTATTTCACATTATTCACTGGACATGGTACACGTTCTTATATTTATTATTTATCAAAAATTGAAAAATAATTAAAGATGTAAACCAACTTGATTTTTCATGAAAATTAGGCACTTTATCATGCTTAAAAAATAATAGTGAAGATTGAAAATTAACTAAGAACATAAATAAATTTATCCAATGAAGAATTAAATAGTAAATAAAGCAAATAATTATAGAGATTTAAGTAATTAAGCAACAATTTGAAGGGGAATTTAGTAATGTAAGTACTTATAATGAATAATAAAATAATCAATAACATTAAATGGATTAAATAGAATAGAAATAAATTATATTAATTGATTAAGTAACTGATCAACAATATTAAACAATAAGTAATTATGTTAATTTCTATTTTGAGAAACAGCTCGTAAGTATTATAAATATATATTTCATAACTTATTATCACAAAGTGATGAATGGTGTGATGGTTAAGTGGCTACAGATCTTAGAATGGGGAAAGGGTTCGAACCCCTGCATGCTCAACGAGTTTTCTTTAATTTTTGATATTTAGTTCCTTGGTGCCCATTAGGGGGATTTATGTCTTATTTGATTCACAAAGCCCATGCGGCAAGGGCCAGCTGGGCTGGAAGTTTCAAGTCTTATAGCCCAAGCAAAAAATAGAATAATATTTTCACAAGGCCCAAGTGGCAAGTGCGGGGAAGGAAGAGCTCAAGGTGGAGCTATTCATATAAAAAGCACCTATGCTTAGGGGTGGTTGCGGTATGGTGATTTTTGCAAACGCAAAAAGCGGTATGGTGATTTTTGAAACCGCAAAAAGCGGTCGGTTACCGTGAATTAGCGGTTTAAAACCGCAAGTTCTTTTTATGTCATAAAAATCCAACTTCTCAAGCATCACAACCTAAAGAAAATTAAAGTTCAATTCTAAGCATTCCAATTCCAAATTTTTTAAAGTTACAAATCAAAAGGAAAATGCAATGCAAAATGAATTAAAGTTACAACCCAAAAGAAAATTCAATTCAAAGTTAATTAAAGTTACAAACTCAAAGAGAGAGAGAGAGAGAGAGAGCTTGAGTTGAGTGAGCGTGGTGGAGGTTGAGTTGAGAGAGAAGAGACAGAACTTAGATTGATAGAGAGAGAGAGAGGAGGAGATGAATTCGATTCAGGTCTGTGAGAGAGAAGCAAGAGAGAGAGAGAGAGAGAGAGAGAGAGAGAGAGAGAGAGAGAGAGAGAGAGAGAGAGAGAGAGAGAGAGAGAGAGAGAGATGAGAGAGTGAGATGGCATAAGGAGAGAGAGAGTGAGTTGCTTAGGTCTAATCGCATCTAACGGCTACGATTAATGAGTGTGAATAGAAAATATTGTATGAAATATATTTTACATACAATATAAGTATATTATATTCAATATAATATATTATAGACAATATTATTTAAAATATATTCGCGGTTTGCGGTAACCGCAAGTTTTGAAAATCAAATACCGCAACCGCAACCGCAAATGCGGTTCGGTTCTAAATACAGCAAATATGGTTCGGTTTACCGCAATTGCGATTTCATTGCGGTAAATTATCGGTTGATTTTTGCGATTTTTCGGTTTTTTGGTATAAAATGCCACCCCTACCTATGCTTATAAGCGTTTTTAATGAAGTACGCACAGTTTTCACAACTTCATGGCGGACGGAGTTTATATGCATGCCAATTTCAGTCTCTATTTTGTTGGGAGAGTTTGAATAAAATAAATAAAACAAAGTTTATGCAAAATATATGTAATGTGGTCGGCAATAACTTTTGTGTATGTGCTCAAGCTATCCAAGAAACAGTCTGACAATTGGACGGCCTAGAAACCTAGGTACGTAGTATTATATTGGATCACATGATACCCATGATATATAGAATACTAGCTTTTCTTGTTTGTTGGATTTTTAAATTTTTTTTTTAAAAAAAAATTTGAAGACTGACACAGGAAAGGCCTAAACGATTAGTCAAAGGATAGGTCACCTTTCTACATATATTTATATGTGTTTTTTATTTTAAAAAGCATTACCAATAGGCCGTCCAATTGTTAATTAGACCCCTTCTTTTTTTTGTTCGAAAAGGTGGTAATTTCATTGAAAGGAAACCAGAAACAGACCACCAAAACAAAAGTTACACGGAACACACAGACTGAAAAAGGAAAAGCACGACAAGACTCAAAAGAGACCAGCATAAAGCTTTTCCCCACTCAAACTGGGACCTTACAAAGAGTTACTAGGAGGGCAAGGCAGCCCGTCCGAGACCAAGACATGCACCAGGGACTGCGGTGGCCGATAGGCCCAACTTTCCAGTTCCACAGCCCCAAATCCTATCGCCGCTGCCAAGTGTGCAGCACGATTTGCGATCCTCAGCGACCCACCTCCAACGGACTTCGCGGAAGGAAAGGCAGAGACCATGAATATCTTCCAAAAGGGGCAGAATACTCCAGACTTGGTTGCAAGCACGACCCAAAATACCATCCACAAGGACTTTAGAGTCAGTTTCCATCACAATATCCAAATATCTGCATTGGGACGCAAGACGAAGGCCCTTAAGCACAGCCGCTGCTTCGGCTTGGAGAGCAGAATTACTCCAGGAGGGACAGGCCAAACCAGCACAAAAGAGGCCGCTCGCATTCCGAATTATGACTCCCAACCCCGCCTTTGTAGAGCTTGGTTTCCAAGAGCCATCAGTGTTTACTTTTACAAACCCCTGAGGGGGGGGAGCCACCGAGCAACCTGGCCCAGAGGGGGGTCCCGTGGTGATTGGAAGGGGGAGGAGCAGGAGCCTCCAAAAACTCTTTAGCTGCCCGATCAGCATTAGCCAAGACAACAAGGGGCTGGAGAGCACCTCCCTCGAAGATCACCTTGCATCGGGCTTTCCAGATCTCCCAAATGATGAAGCTAACCAAAGTAAGAGCCCAGTTCCTCTCGAATTTGCTCCACCTTTGATAGCCAAACAATTCATTGAACCAGCAGGGCAACAGGAGTAAACCTTTGAAGATCGACCTTGTAGGTGAGTGGTGAGGCAAACCACACTAACTTAGTCCAGGGGCACAGAAAGAGAATGTGCTCAATAGATTCTTCATAGCCCTCACAGAGAGGGGCAGCGAGGGTCGTGGACAATCTTCCTTTTGTGGAGGTTAAGTCTGGTTGGGATAGCATTGGCCACAACCCGCCAAAGGAAGTTTTTAATTTTTGGGAGGGTGCGGATCTTCCACAAGGCCTTCCAAACTAAAACAGGAGTTGAAACAGAGGAGTGAGAGCTTCCTGTAAGGCTCAATCGATCAACAGAGTGGAGACAGTGGTAGCCAGACTTAACCGAATAGATCCCGTTGGAAGTCCACGGCCAGATGAACTTATCCGGAAGCATAGAGCGCCCGATAGGCATAGCAAGGATCGCTCTAGCAGTCTTCCAATCAATAAAATCCCGGATAGAGTCCACCTTCCAAGAATTGTTCTCAAAGTCCACAATATCACGAACCAGCTGAGGGGCAGTAGGTAGGATGGGAGCTATGGGCTGAATAATGCCAATACCTTGAATCCAGTTATCCCTCCAAATACTGGTCTGATTCCAGAGAGAACCTGCATACGGGCATGACAAAGAATGGAATTCCTACCTTCCAGCAAGCTCGACAGATCCAGGAGGGCCGAGAACCCAACACGGCATCTAAGAAACCACAGTCGGGAAAATAGCGACCTTTCAGGATTTTGACCCAAAGAGAGTTGGGGTTCAGAAGAATTCTCCAGCACTGCTTAGCCAGTAAGGCTAGATTGAAATCTGCAAGATCCCTGAAGCCAAGCCCACCATCCGTTTTAGCAAGGCACATAGCGTTCCAAGATCCCTTCTTGGTTTGCCTACCTTAGCACATTTACAGCAAATTAAGGTGAAACAATCCGCCCCAAGCTCAAGTATATTATATACATTCAACATTTATCATGAAGGAATCTTCTATTGTCAAGACAAGTGGTACCTGACAAACTCAGAAAATGAATCCGAATCATGCGTTCGGACAAAAATCAATCTCGTCAAGCATTTAATTTTTTAGATTCATAGTTTAATAAGAGAATATTCACACAACTAATTGCGATTCATATACATTCAACGGAACGCACGTATCAATGTGTTAATACATCCAAAGATGCAGTTCATGAACAAACAAAACAGTGGCTGCACAAACACTATACATATACGTACGTACCCTCTTGCACATATATGTAACTAAACCATCCATTTCAAAGAAGGATGTTATGGCAGTTACTGCCACCCACCATGGGATCCGGACCACATTTCTGTCTTCTCTTGCCAAAGTTCCTTGATTTGTCCGACTCGATCATCATATATTCTTATACAATTATCACCTGCATATACATTAAGTACAAAATTTTCTCATTCTATATACTTGAGTTTCAATGTATATGCATGGCCCAGTTGCTCCAGTCAAAGCCAACATTAAAAGCCGGCCTTTTGTTCTTTACACAATTGTCTTTACTGAGATTCCTAGCTAGCTAGCTCTTCCTTCCTCTCACTTCTATTACTATCACCCCACTTATCCATTAACTTTAGTGCATAGAGAGGGAAAGCTATGGAGGATGATGCTAAGAAGTTGGAAGAAGGCCGTCTTCATAACAAAGATGATTTGATCAGTGAGAAAGTAAATACAACATCTGATCACAATGGTCGTGGGGATGCCATTGACCATGATCATGAGGATCATGAGGAGAAGAACAAAGCAGCGGTGGCGGCCGCGCCTCTGGAGGAGGAACAAATCAAGGGGGAGGAACAACCAGTACTAGTAGTGGTTAAGCAGAAAAGCAAGAGGGTTGCTACTTTGGATGCATGCATAAACAATAACACATTGACTTCGATTAGCTAAGGAGAATTAATGTGCCAAATTCAAATCTTCTTCCCTAAAAATATATATTGTTTGGCTCTGGTGTATGAACTCTCACTCTCCCATGTAGTGCAGGAGGATACTCCCATGCGCCGGATGATCTCTTTTACGGAGTTGACATGAAACAAATTCGATGGTTTGGCATCCTACAGGTGTTTCCCTAAACCCCCCCCCCCCCCCCCCCCCCCCCCCTTTTTTTTTTTTTATAACCCAGGAAAGGAATTCAAAGCACACCGCCTAATAGTGTCTCCAAGCATAATGGCGAAAGCTCCTTTGTCCCTTCCTCCAAAATACCCTACTTTTCCCAAAACATCAAAAAGGTATAATTGCACGCTTACAAGTTACATGTCCTATTGTGTGCTTTCATGTGGCATATTTCACCGGCCGAATTTTGAAAATTCTTTTTTTTTATTGCAACTGGTTATATACAACTATGTGTTTATCTATACTCGTCGCACCACATAAATGACATACTAATGAATGGCAACAACCTACAGAAAAAGAGCACTATTGCTGCCACAAATTAATGAGTGGCAGCTGGGATTTTTTGATCCTACTTGAACCAAGAAAGAGAGCAAATTGGAGGTTTCTGCAAATATTTGAAGAGAATTGTGAGGGTGGTGGAATAAGAGAACAAGTTGGGCAAATGTTGTGATAGCTAAGGGTGGCAAGTGCCAGAAGTTAGCTTAACTAAGAGACAGACTAGAGTTATAGTTTGGTCCAGCCAAACCTAGAACTGGGCAATCTATTGCTTCTATGCAATGGGTTTGGCTCACAAGAGGCCAAGGAGGAAATGAACAAAAGGAATTCAGATTCTGTCATACAACTGGCAAAATGGGTCAAGGCCTTAGTGGCATAGTCAACAATACTTAAGCTTATTTTGGGATTGATTTGGCTTTTGGAAAAAGAAACAAATTTACTGAAAATATTATCAAAATAGGAGGGAGGCTAGCTATATCACTTTTAAGTGACACATGGTCTAAATTGCTATACAAAAGCACTTTAAAAAGAAAACCATTTTAAGTGCTTTTTGGAAAAGAAAAGTACAAGCACCCTCTTGAAAAACCATACCTATAGTTTATTTGCTTCTAATACTATAACTAAATTCTAATTAAGAAAATATATTAATGATCTGAATTACAATGTTTGAAGAGAGAGATCATGTTTTTTTTCCTTTGTAAATGATTTCCATAGAAAATTACAAGAAGATTCTGAGCAATTAATTAGCTACCTCATTGATTTTCCCCTACCCTATTTTTCAAATCCAAGTTGGTCTCTGAACCTTGTGGTGCTGCAGAGGAGGTTGAACCGTGAGCAGCAGCAGCAGCAGCAACAGTTGCTTTGGCCTCTATTTCTGTCAAAGGCACCATGCCACTTGAAGCAACTGCATCAGATTCAGCTGCCTCAGCTGCCTCTCTGAACTTCTTGTAAATATCACTTCTATAAAATTTCCTAGTCCTGATCACCAAAATAAATGAAACAAGGCTCCCAAACAAAGCCACTGCAGCCATTATAATGAAAGCCAATCTGTAACAATGCACTCCTTCACAAGTCAAGTCCTCACCTTTTTTCCTAACCTTACCCAAAGCTTTCAGTTGCTTCAAGGCCTCTGCATCATATAAATTACCGGCCACTTTCACATTCAGAAGGTAACCCCCAATAGGGCTAGCAGCACAACCAACACTGATCAAAGTGGCACAGTATTTGAGGCCAAATATTTCTGAAATGATGGCAAAAATCAATGGCCATTGTGCCCCAAAACAGAACCCAATAATCACAGAAGCAAAGTAGAGAGAGTTGGGGACGCCGAATGCGATTAGAAGATGGCCAACGCATGAAAAAAGAAGCACAAGAGTGAGCAAGAGGGGACGAGGGAACTTGTACTTTTTCAAAAGCACTTCTGAAGAGAAGCCAGAGGTAACTCTTCCAAGGTAATTCCAGATGCTTACCAGAGATATAAAAGTGCTTATGCTGTGAGTTGGGTAGCCTAATGAGCTCCCAATCTGACCCAAGTTGTCGATGGCGGTTAATGTCCCACCGGCACCACAGGTTAACGTAATGAACAAGATCAACATGTCAATGCTGAAAACTGCTTGCAGTATGGTGTAGTCCTCACCTCTATCTGGTGGGCTGAAAACATTTTGCAAGCAAGAATTTGGCTTCTGCTGGGTTTGTGGAGATGGTGGTGCTGCAACAGGTGGCAGGGCAACTTGAACAGGAGGAGCTGGATTCTCAGCTACTACTTCGAGCTGAGATTGATCATTCAATGCTCTCATTTTGCTCTTCCAGATTTTGAATTCTTCGAAAATAACAACGGCGAGCGGAAGAAAGAGTAACACAAGCACAACTGAAGCACTTCCAATGTACCCAATTCTTGAAAATCTCAGGTTGTGTTGTATGATAATTAAAAACATGAGATACCCAGCTAGGCCAAGAGTAACGTAGAGAAGATTGTAGAAGACCCTCAGCTCATTCGGTTGTCGAACAACCTTCAACAATCGGATTATTGGAAGAAACACCATTGAAACAGCAGCTGGAAGCCAACCAATTAACAAGATAAGAGCCTTTGAGTGGACACCATAGAAAGCATAGAAGAGCTGTGTAATAATTGCACCACTTAGGCCAACAAGTCCCTTCAAGAGCCCCAAAACACTGCCTCTACTCTCCGGGAAATTCTTAACAGAACTCACTACAACAGCAATGTTTGAAAATGTCTGAGAATTTGCACCTATGCAAATGTACAAACACATCTGCCACACCCGGGGCTTCGACGTTCGACCGGTCACTGCTAGCCATATCATGAAGTACCCGAAAAAGTTCATGACCACACCGATTAACAGGACCACCCACGGAGCTGTGAACTCGTTGATGAGGCCGGCTATGACCCCAACATTGGACCCCAAGTCCTTGAAGAAGCTCAGCAAATTGACTGTTGTTTGGTCATAGCCTAGAGATGTTTTGACGTCATTGGAGTAGAGGCCAAACATATATGTTGCTCCAGACACTGACAAGATCAACATTGAAGCAAAAACCGTGAACCATCTTCCATGGACAACTTGCATGCCAAAGCTCCTCATCTCCTTGTGGCCTAAACCACCACCACCAAAACTGAACTCAGCCACCACCATGTTTTTTTTTTCTCTTCTTCTTCTTCAAAACAAAAGAATTTCCAACACAGTTTCTTTAATTAGTGGTTACGTAGTACCATTTGTACACACACATATATATATATATACATATATACATGAACAACGGAGATTTGGCTGAAAGGGAGGTGGGAAATGAATAAGGAGTTTCACATTGACTGGATAGTTGACCTGCCTCTAGGAATGGATGAAAGGCTTTCTGTGAAGAGTAAAAGATAAGGTGGAGACTTTGGGTTCAACCTGTCCATCTTTTGTGACATGTGTGCTGTTAGAAAAAGCACTTCTTGCACAAACGAACCAAATACATACACAAATTTGATGTGCATGATTATTTTATTAGTTGATCCAATTAAAGAACATACGAATTTGATGACTGATTTAGGAGTTTTGGTGGTTACATCACACCCATTGTGAACAGATTCATATGATTAGAACTGCTATAGCACGAGCAAGGAAAATGAAAGGTGAATATATTCTTTTTACTGTAAGTCAATATTCAATATTAGACAAACTTACTTTGCTTTGTCCTGTTCTCTTCCGGATTTCCAACTCCAGGTCCAGACCCCCAAAAAATCTTCAAAACAAATTAATTTAGGGGAAATATGCTGATATAATCACTTTTTACAAACGGAATTTTGAAATGATCACGTTATAAATTGTATTTAGATATAATCACTCGGGGACGTGAAATTACTTAAGTGCCCTCCATATAAAAACATATCTATTGTGGAGTTATTGGCCATTGATTGCCGACCTAACACTTCTGACTTCTGTCTCTGCTCTCAGCTTGCCCTCTCACGGTTCTCTCTTCCTCTCTCGGTGCTCTCTCTCCATCGACCACCACCACTCTCTTTCTCCCTCTATCGCGAAAACCTAAGTAGCACTCTCTCATTCTCTCTCCAGTCAAAGTTAGGGCTTGTTGAGGGGGTTCTTGAAGGTGAAAGAGAGGGTTTCTTCGTTAAATGCTCTCTCCCTTCAACAATGTCTTAGTTCCCTCTCTTTTCATGTCTTCAATCGACATCTTTCTCTTCTCCTCTGCTCCTTTAGGGCGTCAAAAAACCCTAATTCTTGGTTTCGGTTATGACTTTTTTCACATACTTCCTCCTCATTGTCAATCCTCTCACAGACAAAACTCGTGCTTTTGTTTAGGTGTTTCTGGGATTTCCAATTCGGTTGTCTGTGCAAAACGAGTGATTCTAAGGTGGGTTTTGTATTTGTTATTGACTAGTTTGTGTTTTTGTATGGTTTTCATTTGAGAAGGATAATTTCACTAACCTTGACTGATTTTGTGAACTTTAGTAATTAGAGAGATTGGAAATTTCTGTATTATAACTGTGAATTAGTACATGCTTGGATGAAACTTCTATTGCTCTGATTGACTTTGCTATATGGACGAAGAAGTGCCTGAATTTGCTATTTGTCATCTAGGATTGGTTCGTTTGGGATGCATGTTTTCAGTTCCATTTGATGATGCATTTTTAGTGTGGGCATTTTTAGTGGGAATTTACTTCACTAGGCCCTAAATTAGCTGTTGAGTAAGAATGCATAAGTAAATTAGTTGTTATCATTGCTGTTTCAGCATGTAGTATGATATTTTGCACCGTTCTAGTGTGAATGGTTAATAATGTGATTTTGACACCCCAATGTTAATGGGCGTGGGATTTTTCTCTTCCCTGTGGTATAAAACCTGCTAAATTTTGTTGTTATTCCTTATTTGCAGCTTTTCATGTCTGAAAATGGCAGTTTATTGGGCTTCATTATCTGTTTACAAATTTCATGTTCATCCATCTACATTTAGCAATTGCAGTTGCAATAACATTTTCACGTGTCTAGTTTGTACACAGATTCCATAACTCTAAATCCTGATGTTCCATGTGTCCTACTGTATTGCATATGACTAGACATGTATATGACAATGGTGATGAGTAGATTTTAGTAGACATTGATGCATTTGGAGTAATTGTTGTAGCCATTTCGCCCAAACCTTGTATGAAGTGGATCCGTGGTTCTTGAAATTGTTTTCACACTTGGGTGGTATTTGGTTTCTGGATGGAATGGAATGTACATTTGGTAGAAGGGAATGTGGATAACAGTAGAGTGTGGAGAGAGTTGGAGAGTAAAAAAGAAAAAAAAATGATGGTTTTGTCATATGTATATACATATATTTAAATGGGATGAAAGTATTAGTTTGAGTAATGTATGTAGGCAATATGGGTAACAAATGATCCATATGTATGATGTTGTTGTGCAGGGAAATCAAGAATGGCTTGTAAAGTAAAGCTTATGATTCGTGAGGATGAGAAGTATGAAGGAAAGCCGTTAGCCCTTTCACACGCAAGGACCGCCATTACAACAATAAAGGCGAAGTTCAGTATGCAGCAGTTCCAGAGGTTCGAGGCCAGTTGTTTTGGTCATCTATTACTGATAGAGGACCTAAAGTGGACTTCACAAATTGTCCATGAGTTGTTGGTGAGGAAGGCTGATCCTAAGACTGTTACACAGGTGAATGGGATAAAATTCATTGTGGGTAACAAGTTGATACAATTCACTGCCCAACACTTTTGCCTCATCACGGGGCTAAGATTCGGAAAGCTCTCTTTCATTCCGAAGGCGACAAATGAAAACTGTTTGTTGAAGTGAAAATACTTCAGCAGCAATAAACCTGCCACCCTTTCGAACCTACACACTGGCTTCATAGACTGCAGAGATGATGAGGATGTGGTAAAGCTTGGAATGGTGTATTTTTCCATGCGCTATTTGACACGGCGCCCCATGGATACTTGTCAAACTCTTTTGTGTTAACCCTAAATAAAATAGGAAATATATCTAAATTACAATAGGAAATAAATCTCTATTACAATATGACTAAATTTTAATTATAATTGGACTAGACAAATAGGTAAGTAACTAAAAACCTAACATAGTAAGGAACCAAAAATCCTAACTAAGTAAGGACTCGCCAACACTCCCCCTCAAGTTGGGCAAAGATATTTCGCACGCCCAACTTGACAAGCGAGTCATAGAACACCATACTTGAGAAGCACCAATTGTAGAGAAGGTCTTTTCGTCAACCACGTGTGAAACAAGTGACAAACTAAAGAAAAGTTCGCAGCGGAAACACAAGAGCAAATCCTAAAAAATAGAGCACATAGCAGAACACAAAAACCCTGTGAGCACGGAAGGCAGATAAGGCAGAATACAAAAGCTCTGTGAACACGGCAAAAGCAAAGGCAACCAAACCCTAAAATAGGGTAAGGCAAGGTAAGGCAAATAAAGGCCAAGCAAAGGCAAGGTGGCACGACATGGCAAAGAAAGAAAGGCAACAAAACCCAAAATAAGGTAAGGCATGACAAAACCCTAAAAATAGGGTAAGGCAAGGAATGGCAAGGCAAAGCCAAACCCTAACAAATAGGGTAAGGCAAGGCAAAGAAAGTCAAGAGCAAAGGCAAAGTCAACGGGCATGACCAGCGGAAACACACAGCAAAGGCATAAGCAACAATACTGGCACCAACAAGAGCAACAAGGCAGAGACATAACAGGTCAAGACCAAAGGCAAGGTTAACGAGCATGACCACAATGGAAATACACAAGCAAAGACATGAGCAACAATATTGGCACCAACAAGAGCAACAAGGTAGAGACATAACAGGCATCATCAACAGCAATACAAGGCATTGGCACCAGCAAGAGCAATAAGGTACTAGCAGCAGCAAGCAGAGACAACTTCTCTTCACTCCTCTCCCCTTGAAGAGAAGAGGTCGTCGGAGTGAAGAAATAAGCAACATCTTCATGGGAATATGTCAAGCTAATGGGGATACGTCAATAAACATATCCTTTTCACTCCCCCTCCCCCCTTGAAGAGGAGGGGAGGAGAGCACTTAAATTGCAAGGAGAACGCAAACACAGGTCCCAGGATTGGAACCTGGCTGATACCATGTCAAACAAAGTAGGGTAAATATTTAGTTATGCTCAGATACGCTCATATTATTATTCTTCTCCAATATATGAGGTATTTATACAAGTACAAAGATGTGTTAACCCTAAATAAAATAGGAAATATATCTAAATTACAATGTGTTAACCCTAACCAAAAATCCTAACTAAGTAAGGACTCGCCAACAAAAAGCATATGAACATTGACATGCGCTATTTGAAGTTGGCCGAAGACCTAGAAGAGTTTGACAAGTATCCATGGGGCGCTGTGTCATATGGGATGACAAATGCTTCACTGTTGAGGGCAGTTTCTGCTGATTACCAACGAGTTAAAGTGCCCCAAAAAAGAAAAATTACGAAAAAAAGTGGAAAGAGAGCGCAGACAAGAATGGCAAGTGGGAGACCAAGAGAGTACAACATAAGGGGGTTTGGCTTCGCTCTTCAGGTGAACAAATATCAAACAATGTTTTAGTTCATTTACATACATTTACAGAGATTGATGTTTGATTGTTGTAAACAGATTTGGGCATTTGAAGTCTTCCCATCATTGGAAGCATTGCATTTCGCGTTGCATGAAGACAATAGGCACATCCCCCGAATATTACATTGGAGGAGCAACACTGTGGCCCGTTTTCGCGAGGTTATGAGTCAAGTTTTTGAAAACTTTGAGGTTAGTTCAGTTCGTAAGGATGATGTTATGATTAGGAAAAAGTAAAAAGTTCACTGATTTATTATATGTCTTTTAATTGGAGGTTGATGTGCAACTTCTCCGTCCCACTGATGTTGAGAAGCAACAACCTTACTGGAGTTGGGGTGATGATGAGAACAATGAAGAAATTGTTCAATTGTTTGGGCATGAGGCGGAAGAAAAAAACCAGCACTTCCAGTGAAGAAAAAGAAGCGGAAGTTGAGGAAACAGCTACCCTTCCCTCCTCTTCTAAGGTGAGTATGACCACTGTCCAATATTTTGGAAATGAATGAATTAAAAGTGGTCATATATAATTAGTCTGTTGTGAAAATTTAGAGAATACGATAGGAATGAAATGGAAATATTTATCTTATATTTTGTAACCTTTCTAAATGTTGCATTATAACTTTATGCATGGCAAAGTGTCTTTTATTGACTTTGGCAGTTTGAAGCATCAATTACAAAGCACTAAGGATGAGTTGGCAAATCTAGGTACTTCAAATTGAGGGCTTAGGAAAAGACTGCATGAGTTGGAAGAGATTGTAGACAAGAACTGTTTGAAGCACGAGAAGGAGTGTGAAAAAAAATAAAGTCTATTCGGGATTTGACCTAGACACTTGCTTTATTCGAACATTATTTTCAAGTGGAGATGGAGGAGTTAAAAAAATATATATGGTGGAGAAGGGCATGAGGTGTGTACTCGTCAGATGAATGAAGGAGGGCATAATGAAATGTCACCCTTCAATAAACCTATTAGTCCAAACTACAGGAGGCCTGAAATGGACGCACAAGTTCTAGGTGATGGAGTGGAAGCTTTCCTAGGCATGCATACAGAACCGGTTGAAATGGAACCAGAAGTGCGTGGTGATGGAGTGGAAGCCTTTCCAACCATGCATACAGAAGGGGCTGAAATGGAAGCAGAAGTCCCTGGTGATGGAGTCGCAGCCTTCCCAGCCATGGAAGTCGAAGGCGCTGAAATTGACACTTCAGTTGGGGACAAACAAGTGCACCAACAACCTCACAAGGTTCCTACTTCTGAAGATGTGAAGGTTTCTAGTCTTCAAGATGCCGTCCTTCCTACTCGGAAGATGGGGATGGGTATAGAGTTATTTGTAAAACAATCTTACATTTGTTAGGGGATTGGAAAAAGGACAGAAAATGAGGGGGTGGGAGGCAAGCGGAGGCCTTCCATGAAAACCAGTTTAACTCTGGTTGGTGATGAAGAGAACAAGAAGGCTAGTGCCACGGTTGAGAAACAAGATGTGGGAGGCAAAGGGTGCAGGCTGAAGCGTCCAGCAACAATATTGTTGAGTCCATTCACCGATCCTTGCAGGAAAAAGAGGATGGTTACTGTTTTAGATGCACAAACACCTGAGGCACGTTTTGATCCAACAAAACCCGTGGCCATAGACGATGTGAAGGCAGTAATACATGTTTGCAGGGCTTGGAAAACTGACATCAGGTTAGTTTTTGGAACTTGGCAAAACCAATATACATGTTTTTTGAGTATTGCAGTCATGTACTACATTATACAATATATAGGTACCTATAGTATACATGTATGTGTCCTTGTCATATTATACAAAGTGTTCCAATTGTTGAATTATGAAAAAAGTGACCCTTGCAAGTTTTGCTTTTGTAGTGCGGAGCTGGAGCTCGAACCATTTGAAGTTGGGGTTGATTTTTTTACAAACTTGTAGATGAAACTGCATGGATGAGTTCGAGGGTAAAAATTTGAACCCTGCTTTATTTCGATCATTTTCTTATTTGATGACTTAAAGTATGTGACATTTGTTGTTATATTGAGGTCGTTTTTGTGTTGTGAAATGTTAGCACCTTGACATGGCCATGTTTCTAATACGCAAAAGACAACTCTCTCATCCTCAAGTGCTTGGAACGGAGTGGACAACTGCATAACATAAATAATTACTAGACCGATTAATAACATTGAACCACAAAAATTAGATGAAATAATAACATACATAACTATCATTCCACTACACGTATCATCTTATCAATCCTCAAATCTTCAAACTCAAATTGTAGCTGCTTCAACAAGGGACTTTTATTCCTTCCTGTATTTTCTCTAATTTTGTATATATGTCTGGGTTCCAAGTTATTAACAAACTCACATAAACATACCATGGCAGAAATATGAACCCTCTAACCTATAAGGGTTTTGAACAAATTTAAACACCTTTAACAAAAGGATCAGGTTGTGATACAAAACGAATTATGTAGTATAAGCTCAATTACCAAATTGGAAACCAAAACACACAAACTAAACTTCTTACCAAAACAAGCCCCAAGAATGGCAATAAATTCCCCAGTTAAGCATCTAAATTCAGGCTAACAGGTAACCTAACGAACCTATTTTTAGGCCTGACAAAGTTAACATATGCTTTTTCTGTGTGATGTTAATTTGGCCATTTCCAAACACATTGCACTACATTATACAAGCATTCAGTCAATTTTAAACAAAATTCAAGTTGCCCACACAGATCCCACTAAGATAATAACAAAAACTATGAATTTCAACATATCAGAACGCCTTCAAACTGAAATTTTTTGCTTTTTTCCCCATATGTGGAGAAAAGTGTTGAAACCAATTGTGTCCCACATCGGAGAGAGGGAAGGAGAAAGAGTGCTTTAAATAGAATTACCCCACTCCAACTAATACCGAGGCCTTTTGTGATAAAACCCCACACCTGAGGATTGTGCAGGTGGTAAAGTGGGGACAATATCGGTGTTGTTGGAGTGGGCCCTCGGCCCGTTAACCTGGAAAATTTGACTAAAAGGGTATGAACGAATTTATAATACACATACACTACAAAACCAATATTAGAACTCACATTCATTCACAACGACGACGGAAGTCACAACTTTCGCTTCGCTGTGGAGTCGCGCAAGTCACTTGGATGTGGAGGCCCACAATGGAGGTAGTGAGTTGCGCGGCTTCGCTACGGTCAAACTAGGTTCCAATTTTTTGGACATCTGGGTTATGACGATGGATGGGTTGCGAAAGGATTGCTCAGTGGCGACATGCCTCGCAACCTGGAGTTCAGCCAATATTTGGGAAACTGCAAAAGCAGAGAGGAGAGGACTTCAGAGAAGTTGCCTTTCAGCAAAGAGGTGCTAAAGGGTTGATACGTATGCTTTTATATGAAGGGCACTTAGGTAATTTCACGTCCCAAAGTGATTATATCTGAATACAATTCGTAACGTGATCATTTTAGAAAAAAAATTTGTAAAAAGTGATTATATCAGCATATCGATATGATTATAGCGCGATGTGGTGAATCTTAAAATGTATCAACGACTGACAACAAAACATATTTACTTATTTATCTTCCTCATTTATGTATATTGCTTCTAGATGGTTTGGACCTAACCCTTTTATCTCAATTTGATGCACTTTGTGGAAGTCGTAAAAGCAAAGGTCAGAATAAGCAAGGGACTTTCAGAACCAGTTGGACAATGAAATGAAAGCTAACCAATAAAGCCACCATTCCCCAAATCAGTTTCCAAATGCATGAATAATGTATTTATCACTTGTGGTCCAGAGTTTTGCCTTAGAAACACATTCATCTCACATACTGAAAGCTCATTGTGCGCATAAACTTACCAAAACCAAAAAGAAAGAAAGCGCAAATTTATGGACCCCTTCTGAATTTTCTGATGGCCAATGAAGCAATTGGCTTTGCGTACCCTTCTGAATTTTCTGATGGCCAATGAAGCAATTGGCTCTGCGTAATGGCAAAGACTTCTTGTGTAAAATGGAAGCCCGTCTTGCAGGAAAATGACAAGATAATCATGGCAATATGGCATGTGATTTGGCTTTATCTTATGTTCCAAAGCTTGTCTGTTACCATCTTTGGATAAGGGAAATGAGATATTATTTGAATGGGTTGATGATTTTGTTACACAATCTTATAATTGATATGATACGAATCAAAACACGAAAGTGGATTCGGATTAACAATTGCTTAATTAAATACGAACAATTCGATTTTAATGTAACAAATTTATTAAACGTGTATCATGTGAATCTTTAATTATTAAATTGGTGAATTATTATTATTATTTTCTTCTGTTATGAAGGAGCGTCTCAATTAGTTTAGGAATAAGACGCATATTATTAAACTTCAAAATTAGGGTTGATTAGTACTAGTAGGAGAAAACCCCAAAATAACACGAATCAAACACTGTCCGAGTCAATCCATTCATGTATTCAAATGGACAAGCAAAGCTGCGTGGTTGTTTTGTGATCAAATTCCAAATGGGATTTGAATTGCATTTGTATAATTTGACACTACAATCACCTTGGTCCACACAATGAATGATTGGTTTTGTGTATTCAAAGATACTATCGTATGTGAATTATTGGAGGAAGGTCGATAACTTGCCTAGTCAACAAAACGTGCCCATTAGGGGGATTTATGTCTTATTTGATTCACAAAGCCCATGTGGCAAGGGCCAGCTGGGCTGGAAGTTTCAAGTCTTATAGCCCAAGCAAAAATAGAATAATATTTTCACAAGGCCCAAGTGGCAAGTGCGGGCTGGGGCGGGGAAGGAAGAGCTCAATGTTGAGCTATTAATATAAAAAGCGCTTATGCTTATAAGCGTTTTTAATAAAGTATGCACAACAAAGGTACAAGTTTCACAACTTCATGGTGGACGGAGTTCATTTATGCCAATTACTTCTTGTTCTAGTGACATTCAGTCTTTATTTTGTTGGGTGAGGATGGACGACAAATTTTAATAAAATAAATAAAACAAAGTTGATTTAAAATATATGTAATGTGGCCGGCAATAACTTTTGTATATGTGCTCAAGCTATCCAAGAAACAGTCTGACAATAGGTACGTAGTATTATATTGGATCACATGATAGCCATGATATATAGAATACTAGCTTTTCTTGTTTGTTGGAATTTATTTTATTTTATTTTATTTTATGTTTTTTATATTTTGACGATTAGTCAAAGGATAGGTAATCTTTCTATATATATATATATATATATATGTGTGTTTTTTCTTTTAAAAAACATTACCAATAGGCCGTCCAATTGTTAATTAGACCCTTTCTTGATTTGCCTTAGCACATTTACAGCAAATTAAGGTGAAACAATCCGCCCCAAGCTCAAGTATATTATATACATTCAACATTTATCATGAAGGAATCTTCTATTGTCAAGACAAGTGGTACCTGACAAACTCAGAAAAATGAATCCGAATCATGCATTCGGACAAAAATTAATCTCGTCAAACATTTAATTTTTTAGATTTATAGTTTGATAAGAGAATATTCACACAACTAATTGCGATTCAACGGAACACACGTATCAATGTGTTAATACATCCAAAGATGCAGTTCATGAACAAACAAAACAGTGGTTGCACAAACACTATACATATACGTACGTACCCTCTTGCACATATATGTAACTAAACCATCCATTTTAAAGAAGGATATTATGGCAGTTAATGCCACCCACCATGGGATCCAGACCACATTTCTGTCTTCTCTTGCCAAAGTTCCTTGATTTGGCCGACTCATCATATATTCTTATACAATTATCATCTGCATATATATAAGTACAAAATTTTCTCATTCTATATACTTGAGTTTCAATGTATATGCATGGCCCAGTTGCTCCAGTCAAAGCCAACGTTAAAAGCCGGCCTTTTGTTCTTTACACAATTGTCTTTGCTGAGATTCCTAGCTAGCTAGCTCTTCCTTCCTCTCACTTCTATTACTATCACCCCCTAACTTATCCATTAACTTTAGTGCATAGAGAGGGAAAGCTATGGAGGATGATGCTAAGAAGTTGGAAGAAGGCCGTCTTCATAACAAGGATGATTTGATCAGTGAGAAAGTAAATACAACATCTGATCACAATGGTCGTGGGGATGCCATTGACCATGATCATGAGGATCATGAGGAGACGAACAAAGCCACGGTGGCGGCCGCGCCTCTGGTGGCGGACCAAATCAAAGGGGAGGAGCAACCAGTACTAGTGGTTAAGCAGAAAAGCAAGAGGGTTGCTACTTTGGATGCATTCAGAGGCCTCACCATAGTGGTACATATTCATGACAAACCGTTCCGTTTTCACAACATAACATATTATACACAGTGCCTTTTCTCATGGTGTATGATTGCTTTGATCTTGCTAATTTGTACATGCATGCATGCATATTATGACAAGTAAGAGATCATCTGTATATGTGAATGCAGGTGATGATATTGGTAGATGATGCTGGAGGAGCATATGCTCGTATTGACCATTCACCATGGAACGGATGTACATTGGCCGATTTTGTGATGCCCTTTTTCCTCTTCATTGTGGGGGTCGCCATAGCCCTTGCTCTCAAGGTTTAATACATTAATATACACTTCTCCTTTCAATGTTTTTGTCTGTTGGATGTTATGTAACGCACGACCCCTTAATCGGTTAATCCATAAGACAATAATCTTTTACCAAAATTTTGTGTGTAGGTTTCTAACTTTGTGTGCCAATTTGATCACTGACTTAAATTTTATGACAAAAATTTGATTTTGCAGAAAATTCCCAAGATCAATGATGCAATCAAGAAGATTATTTTAAGAACAGTGAAGCTTATGTTTTGGGGCATCATTTTGCAAGGTAATAGTCCTGTGTTAAGGAAGTAGCTTTCCTTGTCAAGAGGACAAGAAACTTTGCTTAAACAATAACACATTGACTTCGCTTAGCTAAGGAGAATTAATGTGCCAAATTCAAATCTTCTTCCCTAAAAATATATATTGTTTGGCTCTGGTGTATGAACTCTCACTCTCCCATGTAGTGCAGGAGGATACTCCCATGCGCCGGATGATCTCGCTTACGGAGTTGACATGAAACAAATTCGATGGTTTGGCATCCTCCAGGTGTTTCCCGAAACCCTTTTTTTTTCTTTTTAAATTTTCTTTTCTTTCACATTGATGAAACTCACCTGACATTGTTTTTCTTTCTTGGTTTGTATGTGTTGGTAAATGATAAACAGAGAATAGCATTGGTTTACTTTGTTGTTGCTCTAATAGAGACACTCACCACCAAGCTTAGACCAACTGCCCTTGAGCCTGGCCACCTCTCTATTTTCACTGCATATAAATGGCAGTGGTAAGTAAACATAGTAAGGTCTTGAATTTCACTATCACATAAGCAAAGTTTAGCAAATTTATCCCAGTTTGAATTTTATACCTTTGTTCAATGTGGGTATCTAGTATTGTTTTAATGTACCATTCTGCAGGATTGGAGGGTTCGTTGCGTTCCTCATCTACATGATCACAACATTTTCATTATATGTTCCAGATTGGAGTTTCGTGGTAGACAACGATCAGGAATCGAAAAAATACTTGGTATGTTTGTTTGTTTAATGACTAAATGTAGGAAGTTTTCACTTTTCACCATGCCTTAAATTTGTTTTCTGCTTTTTTTCAGGTTAAGTGTGGGATGCGGGGACATCTAGGACCTGCTTGCAATGCAGTTGGATATGTGGATCGACAGGTGTGGGGCATAAACCATCTCTACACACAACCTGTTTGGAGACGCTTGAAGGTTTTAGCTCTTAATAGCTTAGCTATATAAATTTGAGGCAGTTGTATAATCTGAAAAACTATTTGTACCCATCTCTGTCTGCACTACATTAGCTTTACTCATATTTCAATTGTCATGCATCTAATGAGCGAAAAAACAGAGAGGGAAAATAATTTTTAAGTTTTTGTTGTGATTTTTGTGACAATTTTGTAGGCCTGCACCCTTAGCTCTCCGAGTGACGGTCCTCTTCGAGAGGGAGCTCCAAGTTGGTGCACAGGACCATTTGAACCTGAAGGCTTGTTGAGGTATGTTAATTGAGTAACACAAGTGAATTACATGCTTACTTCATGAAGAACAAAGATGGAACTTAATTACTTTTGGCTGCTCTTCTTTCTCAGTTCCATTTCAGCTATCCTTAGCGGCACCATTGGCATCCATTATGGGCACGTTTTGATCCATTTCAAGGTTACCCATCTCTCTAAACTCATAGATTAGTGCACTTTTTAGTTATATTTGGAAATTCATTTAGGATGGTGAAGTTGGATTCTCATGCATGCAGGGTCACTCTGAGAGGCTCAAACAATGGGTTTCAATGGGGTTTGTCTTGATTGTCATAGCCATCATTCTGCATTTTACAGATGGTAAGCTTCCTTCACCTTTTTGTGCCTAGTTCTTGGCTCTACTTTCTCTGCCTCAAACAATTCAACATGAAACAATCCATGTTCCAAAGTTAAACTTCTTAATTTGTCAACTTGCTTGCAGCTATTCCCATCAATAAGCAACTCTACAGCTTCAGCTACGTTTGTTTCACAGCTGGTGCAGCTGGACTGGTTTTTTCTGGATTTTATTTACTGGTAAACAAGTTGAAACCTATTCAAGCTATCGCTTCTAGTCCAATTGAAGATTAATCCAGGGACAACTAATGACTATCTTCTACATAAACAGATTGATGTGTGGGGCTACCGGACGCCGTTTTTGTTCCTAGAATGGATAGGAATGAATGCAATGCTAGTGTTTGTGATGGCAGCTCAGGGCATCTTTGCAGCATTCGTAAATGGATGGTATTATAAATCTCCAGACAATTCACTTGTAAGTATAATCAATCCCCTTTGTCAAAATCATACTAAATTTTCCTGCTTTGATACCATTTGTCTGGAAATGTAATCTAATTTAGTGAAAGAACCGAACTGTTAACAGGTGCATTGGATCCAGAAACATGTTTTCATCAATGTCTGGCACTCAAAGAGGCTAGGAACCCTCCTATATGTCATATTTGGTGAGATCTTATTCTGGGGAGTGGTTGCAGGCATCTTGCACAAATTCAGAATATACTGGAAGCTGTAGAAGTAAAAAAAAACAGAAGGCAACAAAGATTAAAAGAAGACCCAGCAATCTGTATTTGTGACATATTTACGTTTACCCTTCATGGGTTCTTTTCAGTGTGGATTTCTTTTGCTATTTTATTTGCTATACTCAAAAGTAATTAAGGATAAATTAATATGTTTATTCTTCTATGAATGAGGGATATATATATACTTACCTATAGAGATTATATAAATTGAAAATATATAGTAATAGAAACGTTGACTCACGCCAACAGCTATTACCTTTCTTTGATCTAGGTCCAGGTCCTTAACCCATTATGCAAGTTTGCAAGTCCAATCAGGTACATGAAATTATATGCATTTTTTTTACTAAACCGTAGACTACTTTTTGGGTGCTCAAATTGTAATTCCATTTGGGAGAAAGTGGTTAGTTTTTGGCAAATGGTTTTCACATCAAATGATGTCTCACCCTCAAATTTCAAACAACATTAGATAAGAGGTTCTCTAGTCTAGTTTCCGTCCTGCTCTCATCAAGTGGCTCTTTTTCTGAAAAACGACTTACATGTACCGAATTATATACTTTTTTAGATGTGGAAATCTTGAATCCAATAAGTCTTTGGTGACCTAGACCTGGAATCTTATGTATCTTTTGAGCCATACCTTTGTGATTTTTCATGGGTTGTTTTGTTTTATTTGCTTATTATACAGAAAGTTCCCTTGAAAAGTAGCAGCACATATCTCCTTTAGCATTTGTCTGAATTATTAATTAGCGTTTCTATCTTTCTGTAGCTGAACCTATCTGCACCAGCGAAAGTTGAGGAAACTTTGTGACCTGAGAGCAACCTTTACCAGCAAAGACTTTTCACCTTTTCATAAAGAACTAGTAAATTGAAATAAACAACCACAATCATAATGGCCACAACAAGATGACAACATGCATAAAATAAAATAAAACTTATATAAGATCCAATGGTACTAGGAACCGTGTCCTGTCTGTCTGTCCTGACTATGATGTTCCAAATTTGATGGTGAAATATTTGAGTAAAAAGCGTTTATTTAAGGGAGATTTACTATTATACTTAATATAATGGCCCAAATTATAAGAAAACTTTATATGAAATGGACTTTAGAAACACACCCAAAGTCCATTGCCATCGATTTCTTAAAACAATCATAACCCCAAAACCTCATAAAAAAAACCCAAAACACTCAACAGGACATCAAAGTAATTTAATAATTAAAATTAAATTCAATAGGGCCAGCTGTCATTTTATGGGTTTTTTTTGGATTTGTTTATAAAAATTAAATGGTGTAGGGTTTATTTATATCATTAGTGTTGTAAATGCATGAGTTGGTGGATGACCACCATACCTCTTAGCATTCACCCTTTCTAATTCTATGTAACCTATACACTAAATACCATAGTTATGGGCTCGTAACTTATGAGTTGTTAATGTCTTCTTACCATTGTAAGCCTATAAATAAGAGGTCTTATCAAGATGAGAAATACAAGTTGATTGAACAATTTCTATTGTCTTTCTCTACTTTCCAATTCTCTCTCTACAATTTTCCCTTAGTTTTATAACACGTTATCAGGCACGACATTGCTCTTGGTATGTTTTCTTTCTCTGAATTTTCTTTCTTTTTATATGAGCTAGAGTCATCACATGGTATAGAGTTTCTTTGTACTCACCATCAGACTTCATCATGCTCGTTTAAGAAAAAAAATCCTTATTCTTATTACACATGAATATAATGCCATGTTTTTTTTATTTGTTTGTTTATTTGATCTTAAGTATGATCTTAATTATTATAATGAGTTTGTATTATACAAAAGATCAGGGCCCGAAGTTCCTCGATCCTCATCATATACATTGATTAGGACATAGAGCCCTTTTGATTGAATCAAAACCTGAAGTTCTTTGATTCCAAATAATTGAGGTTGTGAAGTTCTTTGAATTTAAAGAGCACATAAGGACATGAAACTCCTTGATTTTGTATTAATCAAAATCAGAATTCCATGAGGTCTACATATGTCAAGAACCCGAACCAGAAGTTTCGAATGCATATACATCGATTTGAGTATGAAGTTCAAAGCACAACTATTAATTCAATTTATTTAGATCTACGTATTCGAACTTGAAGTTTCGAATATATGTTGATATGAACCTGAAGTTCATTACTTATTTGTGCCTATATGAACCTGAATTGGTTGGAAATCCAATTCTCAAACTTGTAGTTTTATCTACATATTGAATCCATATTAATATTATATTATCTTGGAATTTCATAGTCTTTAATTTATTTATTTTATTCCTCATTTATACCACTTTACTCATTTTATTTTATTTATGTTGGGTTATTAGTTAATTTCGTTTTACAATAGTAATATAATATTGATATTTATGGTTATTTTATATATATAACTGAAATCATAATTGCCAGAAGCAATCAATGCCCATTTATACGAAACGAAAAGATAATATAGGTTACACTCTATGTGTATTATGATGGAGCTGAAAAACAAGGGGGGAATTAAGACCCGAAGATCTTGATCCTCAATATATTTAATGAAGGACTTGAAGATCCTAAATTCTATACATGTAGAGGAATGAGCCAGAAGCTACAATTTCTATACATCTAAAAAGGCAAGAAAATCCTTTTATATATGTGTATGTACATATATATCTTGATCCTCAATATATTTAATGAAGGACTTGAAGATCCTAAATTCTATACATGTAAAGGAATGAGCCAGAAGCTACAATTTCTATACATCTAAAAAGGCAAGAAAATCCTTTTATATATGTGTATGTACATATATAATTTTATGGTTCACAAAGTGAAAAGGTGATTAAATGTTAACGTGAACCACGTTGATCAATACCAAATATTAGTTGGTTCTCTCATTGTTATGGTTTATAAATTTGAAGACACTTATAAGCTGTGTAGTCTTGTTTGAGCTGTAAATCCCACTGTACAGTAATGTGTTCAATTTATTGTGAACAACTTTAGCACCATGTACCTGAATGAAAAAGGGATTTTGTTAATTCAGATATTGGAACCTGAAGTCCATATCATAATAATTTAAACTTGAAGTTTAAATATTGAACAAATGTGATAATTATAGAACCAAAAGTTCTAAGTGATATGAGGAAATTATTGGTGCATACTATATTATATTTACAGTTAATTAAGGTTTACATATTCCTAAATTCATTTTCAATTAATTGGGACCAGAAGATCTCTCATATCAATACTTGTAAAATAACTATTTGTGAACCTGAAGTTCCTCATTTTTCTCAAAAGGCACAAAAGACCAGAAGTTCTTCAATCACTTTTATTGAAACCAGAAGTTTCAACTATTTATTTTACGGCAATTTAATTATTGTCTTACTTTGGTTGTTGTATTTTATTTGTGTCAATATTTTATATGTAAGGACCAGTTCTTAAAAGGCAATCCTTATAATATAAATATTTGTGGACTTGAAGTTCCCCAATTCTTAAAACACAAATGAAGACCTGAAGCTCTTTGATTCTTTTTTCATTGGAACTAGAAGTTTCAACAATTTATATTTAAGGACGTGAAGTTCTTCATATGACCCGAAGTTCTTATTAAGTCTAATCCAAACTATAAGTTTCGGCCACATGTGCGTTAAAATAGGTGAATTCTAGAACCTGAAGTTCTAATTGTGTCAACCTCCAAATTGATATTTCAACAAGTGCATATGTATTATGATTTTGGGCTGAAAAATATACATCATGTCAAGAACTTGAAGTTTCGACATTATTTGGATTTCATGTTTTCTAAATTTTTTATTATTATCGTTTTATTTTATTACCTTGAAAAATATCATATTAATACAAATTTGGACCTGAAGTTCAAAACCAAATATTCTTTTTAAATTTGATATATGTACTTGAACCTCAGTTTCCAGATATATGTTAATATATATCCAAAGTTCATCATTTTTATTGAGATTAATATTCATATGAACCTGTAGTTCATATCCTATCAAGAACCTGCAGTTCTGGTATAACATATATAAGATGTTAATTGAACCTGAAGTTCAGAATCAAACGTTGTTTCTTTTATCTTTATCATGTTTTCCACAATGGAATCAAAAATATTGTAACCAAATTCTAATTGGAACTTTCAAGTTCCTTGGTTCTTAATTTTAATTATTTTTATATTTAATTTGAACCTGTAGTTCAAAGCACAAAATGAGAAGATAAGACCATTCCGGAAGAATGGCATGCAAGAAATCGTTCCATAAGAACGACATGTTTTATGTACAAAAAGAGTGTTCCAGAAGAACGACTTGCATTATGTACAAAATATCATTCTAGAAGAATGACTTGGATTATATACAAAAGACCATTCTAGAGGAAAGGCTTGAATCATCCTGATATGTGTCTATTTCTAAATGATTAAATACAATGCAAATTGTGAAGATTGCAAGTTGAATACATTGATACACTGAATAGATTAAAGTCCCAGAAGGACAACCCATTAACATGTCAATATTAATATTATGCACGCCGAATGCATTAACGTTCTTGAAGGACAATACTTATGACATGAATTAAGGTCCTCGAAGGACAATACTTATGACATTCTTGGTATTATTTTGATGAGACCAAAATTCCCGTCGTTAGGGGGAGAATTGGTTGTTCCTGAAAGAACAAAAGAACGACGTGAATGATTATGGAATACATTTATTATTGTCTCATCAAACAAATTGGTATAAAAGATAAATGCCAAAAGCATATTCAAACACAAAAAGGATTGTAAGTCAAATGACCATAAGCAAATACATACACAAAGTTAGTGACTACTAATAACCAATTTGTTGCATGCCTGAAGCATGACAGATTTATAGATTGCAAAAATTGAACTCCCCATAAAAGCTGTTGGATGCCTGAAGCATGACAGATCTATAGGTTCCAAAGACTTAATTCCTCATAAGAGGATATTAATTGCAAAGTTTAAGCCCTACTCAAAATAACACTCTAGAAGAGGTTATGATCCACATTCTATAAATTATACGTCTTAGAAGAGATATTTGTCCATGAAGTGACAATGAAAGCCTCTGAAGTGGCACTGGTACCAGAAATAATGAAAGCAATGAGATGTTTATAAATTATGCATGCGCATGCACATGAGAATCGTGGGATCATGAATTGATGATATATTGGTTTATAGTACGTACTAAAATTATCAAGGGCTATACATGATGATATTGCACCACTTGTTATAATTGTCGACAAATGTAAATAAAGGTTGGCCAACTGGAAGAGGCAGTCCAGTAAAGTTGAATATTTCCAGAAAAAGTGCAATGATTGAACCTATAGTTAAAACACCAAAAAGGATATAAAAATGTATATGTTACAAATTGGTGTTTGAGATGAAGTGAAATAAATCACTTGATGATATGGCACAACGTTTCCCAATAAAGACATGGGATTATGATGGTAAACATATGCAGGTACGTTATGCATTTTTATGAAAAATTTATGTGTATAAAAATTCCCGAAGGATTCAGAATGCCTGAAGCAAATGATTTAAAATATGATGGCTTGTAATGATCCTTGTGTGGATTAAAGTATTGTGGAAGAATATGGTATAATCGTCTTAATGAATATCTATTACAAAAAGGATATATAAATAATTTGGAAATGAGTTTACCATCATTGCAGTATATATATGAAGAATTTTGTTAGAACTCTTGAAGAGTTTACAAAGGCTTCCTTTGATTTAATAAAGGAATTTGAGATGAAAAATCTAAAAAGATTGTGAAGTTAAGCATATCGCAGAAGCGATCTTTTGAAGAATACATAGGAATAACTTCTGAGAGATGTAAAATGTCATACATTATATAAATTATTGAAGGAAAATTTCTAAAGAAGTTAAGGAGCCCGAAGCTCAATGTATGTATTCAAATATCATGAAATGAAAGTGATCTAATTGTCTAAGTGAGAACTTTGATTGAATTATGAGTTCAAGATCAAGTTCAATATCGTTGCAACATATTCAGATTTTTAGAGAAGTTATCAAAATATTTAGGTCTCTTGAAGAGCCTATGACATGCTAGCATAGTATACAAAAATTTATATGAATAGCTTATTACATCATGCAATTTTATACTCTTGTCCTCGTAACGGTAACGTATGAGTTTGCTTATATTACTATGATATTATAGAATATGATGTTATTTTAAGAATTGTTAATGTGAAAGGATTTGCAAAAATAGTCTAGATATTTTTTGGTATTACTTTAACCTCAACAGGGATTCAAAGGAATGACACACATACATCCTCCAGTGATGATATTGAAGAAGTTTTTATACAAAGCATTACCAAAGCTTGCTTTGTCGGAGGAAAATGAGATATCAATATCATTTGTGTTGTATCTTCAAATAATTCAAGTTTGTCCTCATTAGGGGGAGTAATTCATCAGGGGGAGGATTCAACAATTTTCTACATATAGGACATATGTGCGCTGTACTCTTTTCCCTTGGACTAGGTTTTGTCCCACTGGGTTTTTCCTATCAAGGTTTTAACGAGGCAGCATAAGCACGTCCAACACCATATCAATAATCCAGAAGAATGTTGCACTCTTTTTCCCTTTGCTTAGGTTTTGTCCCACTGGGTTTTCCTAGCAAGGTTTTTAATGAGACAACTATGTCAATTGTATGGTGGACATCCAAGGGGGAGTGTTGTAAATGCATGAGTTGGTGGATGACCACCATACCTCTTAGCATTCACCCTTTCTAATTCTATGTAACCTATACACTAAATACCATAGTTATGGGCTCGTAACTTATGAGTTGTTAATGTCTTCTTACCATTGTAAGCCTATAAATAAGAGGTCTTATCAAGATGAGAAATACAAGTTGATTGAACAATTTCTATTGTTTTTCTCTACTTTCCAATTCTCTCTCTACAATTTTCCCTTAGTTTTATAACAATTAGTGCGAAAAATGAGTATATGACTAAATATCTCTTATGGTGTGTTTACTAATCAGGAATTAAATTCCGTATATGGAGGATTCATGTATTTACTTCACATCAAGGAATTTAAAAGTAAGTGGGGCTCACGCAAAATTAGGAATTCAATTCCAATTTTGAAGGAATTTAATTCCTGAGTGGGAGGTGGTATTCTAATTCCTGGAGAATGAACCCATTAGGAATTCATCTTTTTTACCCATTATATCCTCACACAATATTCAAAATTTCAAATTTGTCATCTACTTTAACCCAACAAGGAGGACATTTGAATAATTAGTATCACTCCTACCCCAATTAGTAAACAACTTCAATAGGAATATGGAATTTAACTCTCCTCAATCCATATGGTTTAGTAAACAACTTCAATAGGAATTCGAAATCTAATTCTCCTCAATCAAATTCCTCCTTAATTCAATTTCTCCTAATCCAATTACGGATTAGTAAACATGCCATTAATTTAATGTACTTCAAGTGGGTCAGAAATTTAGAATCAGCTCAAGCAAGGGCCCTTCAGAACAAGTTGGACAATGAAATGAAAGCTAACCAATAAATCCATGACCCCCAAAATCAGTTTCCAAGTGCGTGTATTTATCACTTGTGGTCCAGCGTTGCCTTAGTAACACTTTCACCTCACAGATTGAAAGCTCATAAACTTACCAAAACCCAAAAAGAAAGAAAGCGCAAATGGTGAATTCTGATGACCGAGGAAGCAATTGGCTTTGCCTAATGGTGACCTCTCTAACTGCGTCATACCTTTAAAAAGCAAAGACGAAGACCCGTCTTTCAGGAAAATGACATGATAACCATGCCAAAACGGCATATGATAACTTTGCTTTTGCTGTATATGTGCTCAAGCTAGGTGGCTCATTGGCACATTTACAGCAGATTAAGGTGAAACATTCCGCCCAAGCTCAACTATTTTTCTATTCTCAAGAGTCTCAAGACTCGTATTATTTGACAAACTTAAAAAATGATTTGTCACCAATGGGTTCCACCACAGTGGTGGTTGATTCCCCCTCCCCTCTATGGCACCCAGGATCAAATTCCATTTTATTAAAGTTTGTGATTTTTCAATGGTTGTTTAATAAATTGAAGTGGGAAAATTATAATTCTTTTGTTATAAAATAGAGGTTGAGCTCACGAACATGTAGGCGCAAACAGTTTGTGATTCAGACTTCGAATGAGAAAGTTAGTGGACTTGAAAATGGGAAGGATAAAATAAAAATAAAAGGATAGGACAGGTCACTGTTCACAAGTGGACTGCCAAATCAGAAACACTTCTGCATCAAAGTTGTTCATCTGCTTGAGTACTATAACATATCGAAAACTTAGCATAATCAGATCAATCTAGCTACCTCAAACGGGCTCTGATATTTCTGTGTTCATCCATAACTGGTGAGTTTTCCGCAGCTTGGTTTTCAACATTGTTCTTTAATCTCCAATGCTCGTTTGACAAAAATTCCTTTACTAAAATTGTTCCTCAGTTTGAGAACTATGACATATCCAAAAAGCAAAGCAATTGAACTACTCTAACTATGTCTGTGGTAAGCATGTTCGTCACTTCCTCAGATTCTGCTGTTATCACTGTACACTACATTATTCACTTTTGTATGTCAATTTCCCTTGCTCAGATGACAATACTTCCTTGATGAAGGTTGTTCAGAAATCTGCTCTCTACAACATATCCAAAAATCGTGGTAGTCCAACTAGTGTAGCTTTCTGGCAGTGGTACACCTGAAACAAGCTTTTATTAGTTTTCAAGTGTTGTTTGAGTTGGTTATTTCTCTTTGGAGCTTCATTCAAGATTTCAGACCAATTCAGAGGATCAAGGTAAAGTTTTAAGATGGTTTGATTTCTTGACATTTGTTTTCGAGTTGTTGGCTGAAGCCGGTTCTAAAGTGGGAGGACCAAAAGGCAATTTAAAATCAATATAAGCACCAAAGTGAAATTATTGAAATGTATGAGGACTGAAATGTAATTTGGACAAAGTATAAGGGCCAAAGTGAAAATATAGGAAAGTATAAGGACAAACATGAAGTTATTGACAAGTGTGAGGACTAATGTGCAATTAAAGATAGTTATAAGGACTAAATTGCAAATAAAGATTTTTAGTAAGATTTTGAAATGTTGGACTAGAAATCAGTTGCCCAAGCAAGGACAATTTGAGTTTGAAGGTGCAGAAAGCAAGTCAAGCATCAGCTTTGGATTCCAAGTAGAGGGACTCATTTTCAGACTTGTATTTTGTGTATGTATGACATAGTAAATATTGTTGTGTCGAAAAGCTGCATTGTTTATGATTGTCATATATGCTTGGTTTTGGATTTTCCAAAATTTGGAGGGCACTTGCTTGCGGGCAATATCATTGATTACCTGAGGGTGAAAGGGGCATAGCATCTTTCTTAGGTTTCGATCCCCTAAACCTTTGGAGGGGTTACATTACATAGACAGACTTTACCCTATGCATGAGGTTTAGTTGAGGTAGTTTAGTCGTTGATTGGACACTCTCGCTACCATACCAGATGAGTTGGATTTCATTATTATTTCTTGTAGGGGTAGTTGGTTTTGAATCCACCATAAATGGATACAGTTTGTACTGTGCATATTTTTTCACTGTTTTCTATATCAAATCGAGATCTCATTATATTATTATTACTATAGTCGTTATTTATTTTCAAACCTGGCATGGAGCCCTCTTGCTGGGCAAATGAACATATGTGATACTCACTCCTATTTTTGTTGTAGATTCCATTCGTGAGTGACATCTTGGTGTGACTTCGTTACTTTTTAGCATCTGAATCGTGTCTCACGTAATTTGACAGGTTGTGAACTCTATTCCTCACAGCTGATCACATTATTACTTATTTTGTATAACTACGAATTTTGGATGGGTTGGTAAAGTTTTATTATTTGGTTTGCAAAATAATTTCTGAGGTTGTTGGTACTATACCATGACCTCTGGGGTTGGTTTAACTTTCAAATATATTTTGTATAATATTATACTTATTTTTCTATTGTAGTTAAAAACTCTTATTCAACCCGTTTTAATTTAAATAGAAGGACTCAAAGTATTTTGAGAATTCTGGGAGTATAACCTTGGAATCTAGGTGCTATATTTTCGAAATTCTCAAGGTATGTGCTGCTATCACGTAACCAGATTTCAGGGCCTGAAAAAAGCAGTGATTGCACAAACGCTATACATATACGTACGTACCATCTTGCACATAACCATCCATTTTAAAGAAGGATGTTATATTACTACCACCCACCATGGGCTCGGGACCACATTTCTCTCTTCTCTTGCCAAAGTTCCTTGATTTGTCCGACTCATCATATATTCTTATACAATTATATCACCTATATATATGTATACATTTTTTTTTCTCATTACCTATATATACTTGTGTTTCTATATATGCATGGCCCAATTGCTCCAGTCAAAGCCAACATTAAAAGCTGGCCTTTTGTACTTTACACAATTGTCTTTGCTCATATTCCTATAGCTAGCTAGTTCTTCCTTCCTCTCCAACTTCTACAAACTTATCCAATAACTTTAGTGCATAGAGAGGGAAAGCTATGGAGGATGATGCTAGGAAGTTGGAAGAAGGTCTTCCTTATAACAAGGATCATTTCATCAGTGAGAAAGTAAATACAACATCTGATCACAATGGTGGTGGAAATGCCATTGACCATGATCATGAGGAGAAGAACAAAGTGGCGGTGGTAGCCACGCCTCTGGAGGCGGAGCAGATCAAGGGGAGCGAGCAACTACTAGTGGTTAAGCAGAAGAGCAAGAGGGTTGCTACTTTGGATGCATTCAGAGGCCTCACCATAGTGGTACATATTCATCACCAACCATTCCGTTTTTACAGTCTTAACAACATAACATATTATACACAGTGCCTTTTCTTATGGTGTATGATTGCTTTGATCTTGCTAATTTGTACATGCATGCATATTGTGACAAGTAAGAGATCATGTGTATATATATGTGCACACAGGTGATGATATTGGTAGATGATGCTGGAGGATCATATGCACGTATTGACCATTCACCATGGAACGGATGTACATTGGCAGATTTTGTGATGCCCTTCTTCCTCTTCATTGTGGGGATCGCCATAGCCCTTGCTCTCAAGGTTTATAATATATTAATCTACCACTTCTCCTATCAATGTTTCAATGTTTTTATCTGTTTGGGTTATGTAACGCACGACCTTTTAATTGGTTTATCCATAATTTACCAAAATTTTGTGTGTTGTTTTCTAAAATTTTGTGCCAATTTGATCACTGACTAAGCTTTTATGACCATTTTGATGTTGCAGAAAATTCCCAAGATCAATGATGCAATCAAGGAGATTATTTTAAGGACTTCGAAGCTTATGTTTTGGGGAATCATTTTGCAAGGTGATAGTCCTGTGTTAAGGAAAAATCTTTCCTTGGCAGGAGGACAAGAAACTTTGCTTAAACAACAATACATTGACTTTGTTTAGCTAAAGAGAATTAATGTGCCAAATTCAAATCTTCTTCCATGTATGTTTTGCTCTGGTGCATGACCTCTCACTCTCCCATGATGTACTGCAGGAGGATACTCCCACGCGCCAGATGATCTCTCTTATGGAGTTGACATGAAGAAAATTCGATGGTTTGGAATCCTTCAGGTGTTTCCCCAAACCATGATTTTTGTTTCAAAAAAATTCTAATTTTATGTTCTTTCAAATTGATGAAACTCACAAGGACTCATCTGACATTGTTTTCTTTCTTGGCTTGTATGTGTTGGTAAATGGTCAACAGAGAATATGTTAGTTAAGACAAAGACAAAACATAGACATCCCTAAAAGGCTTGTCTACCACCTTGTTACTTTTCCTTGTTTTCATTTCCTTGTTTTAGGGATGGAAACTCTCCATGTTTCCCTCCATGTCTTGTGCATTGTTTGTAACTAATAATCACCTTGTATACTTGTATATCTAACCTCTCACTAAGAGTAAATGAATTCAATTGGCAGATTTGTATTCTCTGCAAAACCTATCTTGTTCTTCTTGTTCTACATTCTCAACTCTCTCAATTACACTATATTTGGCAGAATAGCATTGGTTTACTTTGTTGTTGCTCTAATAGAGACATTCACCACCAAGCTCAGACCAACTGTCCTTGAACCTGGCCACCTATCTATTTTCACTGCATATAAGTGGCAGTGGTAAGTAAACAGTCTATGATCTTAAATTTCACTATCAAATAATGCAAACTTTAGCAAATTTATCCCAGTTTGAATCTTATAACTTTGTTCACATTATCTAATTGATTTTATTGTAATTTCCCATTCTTCAGGATTGGAGGGTTCATCGCGTTCCTCGTCTACATGATTACAACCTTTTCATTGTATGTTCCGGATTGGAGTTTTGTGGTACACAACAAAGATCATGGATCGAAAGAATACTTGGTAGGTATATTTGTTTAATGACTAAGTGTAGGAAGTTTTCACTTTTCACCATGCTCTAAATTTGTTTTCTGCTTTTTTCAGGTTAAGTGTGGGATGAGAGGACATCTAGGACCTGCTTGCAATGCAGTTGGATATGTGGATCGACAGGTCTGGGGCATAAACCATATCTACACACAACCTGTTTGGAGACGCTTGAAGGTTTTAGCTCTTAATAGCTTAGCTATATAAATTTGATGCAGTTGTGTAATCAGAAAAACTATTTGTACCCATCTCTGCACTACAGTAGCTTTACTCATATTTCAATTGTCTTGCATCTAATAAGCAAAAAAACAGACAAAAAACACAGAGGAAAAATAATTTTTAAGTTTTTGTTGTGATTTTTGTGACAATTTTGTAGGCCTGCACCCTTAGCTCTCCGAGTGATGGTCCTCTTCGAGAGGGAGCTCCAAGTTGGTGCACAGGACCATTTGAACCTGAAGGCTTGTTGAGGTATGTTAATTGAGTAACACAAGTGAATTACATGCTTACTTCATGAAGAACAAAGATGGAACTTAATTACTTTTGGCTGCTCTTCTTTCTCAGTTCCATTTCAGCTATCCTTAGCGGCACCATTGGCATCCATTATGGGCACGTTTTGATCCATTTCAAGGTTACCCATTTCTCTAAACTCACAGATTAGTGCACCTTTTAGTTATATTTTGAAATTCATTTAGGATGGTGAAGTTGGATTCTCATGCATGCAGGGTCACTCTGAGAGGCTCAAACAATGGGTTTCAATGGGGTTTGTCTTGATTGTCATAGCCATCATTCTGCATTTTCCAGATGGTGAGCTTCCTTTACCTTTTTGTGCCTAGTTCTTGGCTCTACTTTCTCTGCCTCAAACAATTCAACATGAAACAATCCATGTTCCAAAGTTAAACTTCTTAATTTGTCAACTTGCTTGCCTCTATTCCCATCAATAAGCAACTCTACAGCTTCAGCTACGTTTGTTTCACTGCTGGTGCAGCTGGACTGGTTTTTTCTGGATTTTTTTTACTGGTAAACAAGTTGAAACCTATTCAAGCTATCGCTTCTAGTCCAATTGAAGATTAATCCAGGGACAACTAATGACTATCTTCTACATAAACAGATTTATGTTTGGGGCTACCGGACGCCCTTTTTGTTCTTAGAATGGATAGGAATGAATGCAATGCTAGTGTTTGTGATGGCAGCTCAGGGCATCTTTGCAGCATTCGTAAATGGATGGTATTATAAATCTCCAGACAATTAACTGGTAAGTATAATCAATCCCCTTTGTCAAAATCATACTAAATATTTCTGCTTTGATACAATTTGTCTGGAAATGTAATCTAATTTAATGAAGGAACCAAACTGTTAACAGGTGCATTGGATCCAGAAACATGTTTTTATCAATGTATGGCACTCAAAGAGGCTAGGAACCCTCTTATACGTCATATTTGGTGAGATCTTATTCTGGGTAGTAGTTGCAGGCATCTTGCACAAATTGAGAATATACTGGAAGCTGTAGAAGCAGAAAAACAGAAGGCAACAAAGTTTAAAAGAGGACCCAGCAATTGCTGTATTTGTGACATATCTACTATTACCCTTCATGGGTTCTTTTCATTGTGGATTTCTTTTGCTGTTTTTTAATTTTCTAGTGAATAGATTTTTCATGGGTTCTTTTGTTTTATTTGCTTATTATACAGAAAGTAGTGTATATGTACACAATTAGTGTTTCAATCTTTCTAGCTGAACCTATCTGCACCAGTGAAAGTTGGGGAAACTTTTGTGACCTTAGAGCCACCTTCTTTACCAGCAAAGACTTTTTACCTTTCCATAAAGAGCATGAGAAAAAAAATACTTGTAAATTGAAAGAAACAGCCACAATAATAATGGCCACAACAAGACAACATAGATAAAATAAAACTTATAAGATCCAATGGTACTAGGAACCCTACCCTGTCTGTCCTGACCAAGATGTTCCAAATTTGATGGTGAAATATTTGAGTAAAAAGGGGTTAAAATCAGCCTAGAAAGGGACAAGTGAGTAATAGGACAACCATGAAATATTGGAGCTATAAAAAAAAGAATCTAAAGGTAAAAAATCATAAATAAATAAAAGGCAATCGCAAAGTTCATGACAGAGACCTAATGTTACCAGCATTAACCTAATTAAGAAAGAACAATGATGATCTGGATTCTGGACCGTTGATATTTGTAGCAACAAGAAAATTACCTGTGTGATGATTGAAAGTCATTTTCAATCAGTACAGATTATTTGGCATGTTGGCTTCACCTTTGATTGACTTAAAGACCATGTAGAGAATATGTTTCCTGTGATGGAGTACAATCTGCCGACAAAATAAATCTACTTATAATTTGATGTAAGCTGAATTTTTCATATATGCTGAGGCTAAAGGCTTTCTCAGCTCTGCATTAAAAAGGATGAGGACAGGACAGCTAAGAAAACTCATTCAATTCTTTTGAATAAAAATAAAGAACAATATTCTTGGGCACTCCAACTTGATCCAACTTGGGGTGCATCAAAAGAATCTGCTTTGAATCTCTTTTTTTTTTATATCTGATCAAACTTGAGAGAGAGAGTGCGAGAGAGAGAGAGAGAGAGAGAGAGAGAGAGAGAGTTTTGGCAATGACAAATAGTTATTCTTTATTTTCTATTATAATTCAACGTTCAGCCTACAGAGGTATGTACAACAAAAATATAAAGATAGAGCCGCCTGGAAATGTTGAACTGCACAATTTGATCCAACTGACCAACCACATCCATCCATCACAAGAACGAACTTCTTCAACTATAATAGCACATGAAAGAAATGGCACCATATCTACCTTTTTACAACAATGAGCAAGTGCCATGAGAGCTGCACTCTCCTTTTCCATCTCCTCACTACTGATTTCTTCTCATTCTTACTATACAGAGTTAGTATGGACAAGCTGTAATATAGGATATGCAACCTGCTTCGCCTTTTAACGACATATATCCCGTCAATTACATTTAGTGATGTGGTAATGGGGAGAATTCTGCTGTACAGAACAACACAGGCATCCAAGAGGAACGGCATTTGCATTTGTTATCACTCCCAACCCATCAACATCTTCCAAACTTGTTCTTCAATCTTGTTCCTCGGAACAGACAAGCCATCCCCTTCATCAATCAAGACTCTATAAACTTCCCATTCCCTATCTCCAATTAGATGCCGTCCAATCTTAGCCTGAAAAAAACAATCAGGAGAGCAGAAGTTACTTAGCCAGATAGAGAAAGGTAAACAAAGAAACAATTGATCAAGACAATAAATTCCAATAAGACGGTTCAAGATAGGAAAGCCTGTTTAGTAAGAACCATAAGCCTTAGTTCCATTTGCTGATACATGTAACACATGAAGAAAACCAAATTGTAATAGAGCATACAATTTTGTCTCAAATATTAATGTCCTTGGATCATACAAGGGAAAGCCAAAATATGCCTGTTTGGAAGTACAAAGTGAAGATCAGGAAGTACCGAAAAGACGCCAGTGTTCAGCATCTTGAAAGCAAGGGTGATATCATAAAAAACAAGAGGCCGGCCCTTGCCAGATAATTCCACAGGGTTTGCAACCAGCAGCTCTGTGTCTGGACCTCGATTAACAATAGCTACTCTGAGAGGACGAAGCAGTTCCAGCTGCAAGCGGGATCTCAATGCATTCTGCTTGCTAGGGTCAACTATCTTCTTTCCATCAGCTTGCACGATGAACAAGTCAATCTCACAGTGTCTTCTTTGTTTTATAGAGAAGCGCCCATAAGAGATCTGGTTCATCATAGCATTCAGATATCATCAGAAAATTAGATATTGTAACCCCATAAGATTCTGTTAACCCTCTTAAAATTTGATCAAAATTTTCCATTACCAAATGTATGCATGCTAACCAAGCATGAAATGCTACAAACAATGAGCAAATATGTCCCTTGGCTACTAGTAACGCAAGAACTAACAACTCAGCCACATGGATGCATAAACTAATCTTAACCCTCAAAAAAACCAAAGCAAGACTGAAACTTATTCTTTGTAATGGGCTTCCATGTCAAGAATGGAAAAGCATTCTAGAGAAAATTATAACTAAAAATCTTTTGAATGCATTTTAAATCTTCCGGAAAGAATGATGAGATCAGCAATTTTTCTTGAAAAAGGAAACAGCTCATTTTCCTATGATGTATAGCGTACATGACATCCACTGACCACTCTTGCTTTCTTAGAATATTTATTTGATGCAAATGTCACGTTACTTATATATCTACCTGAATGTTGTAATCCTTTAAAGTTCTCATTATATCATAAAGAAGACCCTTGTGGTCTTTGCAAATGATTTGGACCAGCGTGTGACCAGGACTCAGCGTGTTGTCCATAGTCACAGAAACACTTCTGGAGGTGAGTGATCCACTTGGGAGTTCAGCGGGCATTTCCAAATCAAACATGTCTTCAGTAATTGCAGATGGAAGAAAAGAAGTCCCCTGCGAACATGCAGTAATCTCAGGACCAACCATTTCAATTTCACAACTTATCATGGCATCTCCCGTGACTGATTTTAAGTAGTCAGACACCTCCTCCTTTCTCTTATTTGTATGCAGAAGTTCCCTGATAAAGAAACAAATTCAGAGATTAAGTCACGTATAAAGAAGAATAAGTTTCCTAATAGAGCAACATGAGATGGTGCTGCTCCAATCTGCAAGTGCCGAAAGCATTGGAATGTTTGAATCATTCAACATTTTGTATTTTGTGTGTGCAAAATATGCCTATCAAACTTGTACTCATCTATCGTTTTGCAGTCAATTGACTTGAAATTCAAATTGGGATTGTTTACAGCCGTAAGGACCCCATAGAAATTACAAGGAAAAAGAAAACAGGAAACCAGAAAATCACCCAATATTATGTTTAGGAGAATATATCAAGAAAATATAACCTGGTGTCTGTGATGAAAAACAGGTCCATCACTTTCTCATCTGGCGTGGTGGATACCTTAACTTTCTTGATGGTCAGCTCGAGTTCACAGAGAACCCCTGTCACATCTGCACAAAAACCAAAAGTACGTAAGGCACCAATTAATAACCTTCAATTTGATGATCTTTTAGAAAGATTAGCAATAAAATGAAGAACAAAGCTCCTCATTCATATCAATTCCCAACAACTTAGAAAATTTAAGAAACATGCAGATACAAAAACAGAAATTTACCATGTAAGAGCCCTCTTCGATCATAACAACAGAACTTGAGAAGGAACACATCAGGAGGGTTTGGTGGCTGCAAGTCAGACCGGTAAAAAGAAATCCCAGAAGCTGAGGAACAAGAAGGACAGGTCCCCACTAGCCTCTTCTTCAACAAACCCCATCTTGTCTCTGGACTCCCAATAACCCAAAACACTATGTAGCACCATTTCCCATCCGTTGATACATCTTCAAAACACAAACAGAAAAAAAGCAAACACTTTCAGCTTCAAGTACACATTTTTCTGTTGAGTTCACAAAATCTTATCAAAACCCAAAACACCCGTAATTTGTTTCACAAATTCACTGGAAAATCTCATTTACCCATGTCTGGTTTAGCAAAATATAAGGCAATTCTCACATACCCATCACTTGGTTTTAAGAAAATCTAAATAAATTTAAAACAAATTTGAGAAAGAGCCTAATCAAAACGGTTTGGTCGCTGAGGAAAGGAAAAAGAGACAAAAATTGAAACTTTTAGCTCAACCAAAGCATTCAAATTTCTCATCCTTTCTCTCTCTGCATATTCTCAGCAACAAAACAGAAGATGAATTAATTGTAATAAGCATGCAAAAGCAGTAACATCCCATTTTAGCTTACCTCCTCTGACAATGCTAAGACCAAAGAAGAGAATGATGCGGCACAAGTCACAACCCAAGCCAGTCTTGTCAGGACAATTTATTGTAATCACACTTGGGTCTCCCTCTTTCTCTGCCTGCGTTATGATCACTACATCATCATGTAGAATACCCATGTCTTCTTCTTCTTCTTCTTCTTCTTCTAGCTCTTCTTCCTGCTTTAGTTGTTGAATAAGAAGGAGATGTTTAATTTTTTGGAGCAATATTCTTTGCTTTTGTGAGAGGAGTTTACTTGTTTGTGAGCCTGTTGGTTTGAGCAAGGAGCACAGTGGAGACGCATAAAAAGCAGAAGATGAACAGAGAGAGAGAGAGAGAGTTGAGGCTTTTCCTCTCACTTCTCACCTTCTGCTTCACTTGTTCTTCTTGTTGTCGTTGCTTTTTTGTCTTTGATTTTTCTTTTTTTTTTATCTCTCTCATGTTTTTGTAGGTCTTGTGAATCTCACCACGAGATATACTGGTTTCCGGAGGAGGGTACTCATGGACGGGTTGGCGGGTTAGAAGCTCCACCCGTTGTTTGCCTACATCACAAAGTTCATCTTTAACCTAATTTTTTTTCTTTAAAAATATGCTCATATTTGTTTAAATTTTTTTATTTTCTATTCAGTCTAAAATTAATTACTTTGGTTATTTGGCCTCTTTATACTGTCCGAAAATTATTGTTATTATCATTATTTTAGATATATGAGAGGGCTAAAGGTCCAAATAATTTTAAAAAAATATTGCTAGGACAACTTTTAAGGTAAGTAGTACCAATTTCGACCAAAAAAAAAAAAAGGTAAGTAGTACCATTACTATCTTCAACAATAAGGATAGGAAAGATTTACTCAATACAACTTTAAGTCTATTAGTCTAATGATATTTAATTTTCATTTTATTCGAAGAGGTATTAAATTTCAAATTTCATAAATCACGATCGCTTCTTTATTTATTGTATGAAACTTATACACGCTAACAAAATATATGTAACTCAAAAGAAATTTGAGAATAATAAAGAAAACAAAGATAATAGGGCCACTTAAGAATATAGAATGAATTTTGTAACATTTGGACAAGTAATTTCAAAGGAACAAAAATTTTGAATAATTGGAATACACTCAAATTTGCATGCCAACTCAAAAGATGAGGAATTGTTTCTTTTTCTTTTTTCCAACCTTTAAAAAAATTGGAATTGCATTGCCAACTTGGTGCCACTGTAGCTTATCTGAAACGTAAGCAATCAACAGCAATATGACGTGGCATCGAAACGGTTCAGTATCATTGGACCTTGTTAGACTGAAAATGGTCGGCCTAGCCAACCTCAAACTCCATCAACTCATTTACGGAGAACGTGGAACAAATATCATCTCGCGTGGCGATAATTGGCATGCAAGTAACAGTGTAACACCACCCACCGCTCGTGACTTGTCTCGGGTAAAGTGCCGGTGCCACACGCGCATATACGGAGCGTCAGCCGCCATCACGTGCCTTATTTTTAGTTGATGCGGTCCCCTCACGTGCTTATCTTAGCGGATGCTTCAAGAAAACTTCCTTTGTCAATTCTAGCTATCTTTCCCCACTTGCTAATTTTAATCAGTTTCACCTAATCACCTTCGTTTTTATTGACTCATAGCGTCTCTTTATAATTAAATGCTGCTTTGTTTGAAGTTTATTTTAAATTTTTAATTAATGTTAATTAATTTTTTTTAATTTTTTTATATTAGTGATGGACCAATTATATTGAATTAAAAAAAACTCTAGTATTTATGACTCTCAAAGAAAAACTCTCATAAATTCTAGTATATATGGAATATTAGTATAAATAAATCTTATATATGGACCACATCACTAGGCACCTTGTAGTTATTTAAATAAGAAATTATATAAAAGTTTGAATTTTTTTTTTAATAATGAAAAGAGAAAAAATATTTTAATACCTTTTAAATAAAAAGTGAACTTTACATAGAAATGCTTTGAACTTGGAAAAGAAAATGGTGACACCACCTGAGGAAAGGAGTGAGGTCAGGTGCACCATGTCATCAATCTTGGTAGATAATAATAATTTGATTAGTAAATAAATGGACGGCCAAGATGGGCTTGAATCTGTCTGAAGTGCTTGGGCATTCAAAAATACCAAAAGAGCATTGTGAGGAATATCATACTATAACTATTGAGTTGCATAGAAATTGCATTGATATTGTAGTGCGCATATGGTAGGTATCGGAATCTTATTGCCATAGATGATTATTCTAATTCCAATTATTTTTTCCCCTTGGTAGGTAGAGTAATTTTATTAAGCTAACCCAACTCAAGGTAACACATCATCTACAATGGCGGAATCAAGAATTTATCAATGAGTGCGCTATCTAAATTTATACTAATAATGATTTTCTTTTATACTTATAATTTCTATTGTCTTTCTAGAGATAAAAGTATAACTGTCAACCGTAACTAAATATCCCCTCTAACTAAATCTCACATAAGTGAATAACCGTCAACCATAAAAATATGAATTTGCTTGCAAATATGTTGGAATGGTAGGAGATGAGAAGAGAGTTAGTTTAGCTATCATTACCAACACAACACACTAAATCCTGAAAAGATGGTTTTCTTACCCCACAATCCATTGAATTAATCTTTGAAGAACTATATATATATATCTATATATATATATATATCCATGTGAACATGGTTGAAAAGACTTCCTAACTTATACTCCCATGGAGATAGAGGTGTCTTCTAATACTCCAAAAACAGGCCTGTGTGTCGCAGATAGAGGCAACAAAGCGGACGGTGGCCAAATATCCCACGTTACATGCCTCAAACTGGACTATCTTGCATCGTACGTGGTCAATACAACCATGATTAGAAAAATGTTTTCTTACAATAATTTACTAGCGCGGGAGATAAAGACTTAAAAATCTTTAATCACGTGAAAGAGACTAGTAGTTTTTCCCTTGGCCTTGGTTTTGGGTTTTACGGTAAAGTCATTGCTGGTGTTGTTGATAGCTAATTGGCACGTGTCCTCTTTAGGGGAGGAGATGGAGACAACCCAACCAGTGGTTCTGTGAGAGGTTGCTTTCTTCTGAGCAGTGACCACTCACTTTTGGCATGTTCGTCTACTTATGGCTCAGTGATTCATAGGCTGCGTCATGATATTTTCCAATGTTGGCTAAGCATATCCAGGATCTTCAACTTGAGATATCTCCCCTACCTAATGTGTTTATGGCTAATTGGATCACAATCAAGTGATATGATTGCATCAGTGACTTGTTTCCATAACCTAGAGGCCGTTAAACATAGTTGAAACTGTGAAAAATGATATGGTTAATTTATAGTTGATTCACGAGTTATCCATGCGAGCGCGGACAATTGCTCCAAACAATTGAAATCATTAAAGAGTTGCAATACGAATCAAACACTCACGTGTGTGTCTCTCAACCATTGATGCATTAGTCGTTTACAATCACTCAATAGTTGATACATGAGTCAAATATGTATGCGTTAATAATTCATAAATTTAATGGCTAAACAAGTAGTTGTATTGAATACAAGTTGTAATATAGAATTAGTAGTGGGGCTTGCTGTTGTGGTATGAACACACTTCACTTTCGGCAATTTAAGTGGGGTATTGCTTAAATTTGGAAAATTGAGGAAGTTAAGTTTTATTCGCATGTTAGGGTTTTATATATTATGTTGGATATTGATGATGAGAAAGATTCTGGTTGAAAAAATTGTCCAGTAGCCGGTTGCGTTGTCGGGCGGCATGCGTGGGTCCTGACTTAACCATGTAGGTCATAGATAATGACTTCACAAATGTGCGTGCTCGGTGGCTAGCTTTAGCCTTTGGCATTCTAGCTTAGCCATCCAATTTTATTAATAGTATGAGGAAGTAGTTTCTATCAAAGTAAAGACCATAGGAGGATTTAGGATTTGGAAGTGGAGTAGGCAGAATTTACAAGTTGCATAAATATCGGGTATGGATATGCCGATATAGAAAATTTCTAAAAACTAGGATACGTATATAGCACCGATTCGATATGTGCTCTAGTATACAAGAAATTGGGTGTCTAAATAATTTTACGTAGTTTAAAATAATTATAGAGTTCAATTACCATTCATATTTAATCATGTGACTCCCCGCCACTTTTATACCTCTCTCCTCTCTCTCTCTCTCCTTTTTTTTTTTTTTCTCTTTTCCCTGGGCTTCTTGTTTCCTTCTCTCTCTTTTCAATTTTTTTTTCTTCTTCCTTTTCTCATTTCCTTGGTCTTGTTGCTTCATATCTACCTATTTTTATTTCCTGACAACTTTCAGGTAGGCAGGCCTACCCAAAACATGGCTAGATCCAGCCAGTGGTAAGGAAATAAATTAAATAAAAAAAAGGCATTCTAGATCACATATTTATTATAAATAAATCCATGTCCATTTTTGTTAGAGATCGTATCTGATTGATACTGCTTTATAAGGAAGCATTTCTGCATACAAGTGATTTTGCTAGACCAGTTGGAAAACGCAATATTGAAGTTCTTATTAAAAATTCAAGTGCTATCTACACAAAGTACTTGGAACTGTTTCCTGAAAACATCATAAGCACCGGTAAGTTTTTATGTCAAACCTTTTAAAAAAAGTTTTTTGTTATCAAAAAGCGCTTTTAGCTCTTTTAAAAGCCATTCCAAATTTTTCCTAGTGTGTTTTTCAATGTAACACAAATTAAGCACAAACATATCATTTGAGTATAATTAGTGGTGTGGGAAAATAATGCAAAGCAAGTCGAGAAAATTGAGTCAAATTGTGGATGTGAAGAGGCTTAAGGCCTGACGTAATCAAAAGGGTAGAAAACTAGAAATAGGAGAACCTTAAAGATAGTGGGTGGGTGGAGGAGGATTCCTTAACAAGAAGATGCGAGGAGATGCTGTAGGGAAAGAAGAGAATAAAAGATTGGCGCGGCCGCCGAGAGTATATGGCACAAAACAAAACAAGTGGGCATGGCTTTTTATAATGACATAATACTCTCCCTCCTTTTTTTTTATTTTTTTTATAAAGAGAGAGGTTCATATTAGCTTGAAAAGCTATGCTTTACTTCCTTACTGTTACTACCTTATTGGAGTTATTGGCTATAAATAATTCTGAATCCGTTTGTTTCTTTTTTCTTTTTGCAGAAATGAATTAAGCCAGTTGGTCAAAGCAGTGCGTTCGCTCCCTTGCACCTAATTTCGAGTTTCCCATCAACTTAGTCTAAACCGGCCAACTCGAGCTCAACTTGAGGTTGTTAATTATTTGGGATCAGAAACCGAACTTAATCGAATCAAGTTAAAAGATGCTCAACCGAAACCCAACATGTGATTTTTTAATTCAGATTAGCATGCATGCTCAACATATTAGCACAAATAATTGAACATTTGTTTTTTGGTACAAACGAGAGCCATGTGGGAGATAATATAACTGTTTATGCATTTCCTTGTTGAACACATCCTATAAGGTCCATATCATGAACAGCACTTTGCCTTGGTTAAGTTTCTTTGCACATTGCTAGAACATGTATCTTTCATATGACGCATCATTACCTGCTAATTCTCCACACATGGCTTTCTTCTTCCCTCTATTTCTTCTGGTCAAAGCTCTTCAATAAGTAAATGACATTCTTTTCCCTTCCCACAAGTAACAAGTCAAGATTGACCTACTGAATAAAATAAACCCTCCCCACATTCAAAATTCACCATCAACACTGGGCCATAAATCTTTGGTTTTCCTTGTGTCACGGGATGACTCTTAAAGTCTTCCTTCGTGCGGCCTTAGACTTGATCGCCTCTTCGAACAAGCTAAGTCAGCCTTCCTTCCTGCAAAATAAGATCGAACCAAGCAAGAACACAAGGATAAGAGCAAGAACGATAAGAACGCTCAAGAACACTTAAGAACACTTGAGAGAGTTTGGGAGAATATTTGCTTGTATTGCTACTATGCTTTACAAGTTGTGGGGTGAGGATTCCTAATGAGGAACCCTCCTTATATAGTTCCTAGCTCACCAACCCATGAAATGGAGGGCTAGGATCGAAACAATCTAATGGTCTAGAATCGTTGCTACCTAACTTTACAGATACATTGAATCTAGACATTAAGTAAAGGGATCTAGAATGATCCATCCGACGGGCCGGGCCTTGAGCTTCTCTTGTTGGGCTTGACCTTCACAAATGAATCTTCTAGAAGGGCCCAATAGTTGTTGGGTTGAACCTTCAACATGCGGGCCGTGACATCCTCCCCCACCTAATCTGGCGACGTCCTCGTCGTCGAGGTTGTCCCATCTCGTTCGAATGCTTCGATGTAGTCCTTGTACCTGCCATAAGGACTCCTCCTTCTCCCAATTTCCCTCGGACTCTGGCAGGCCCTTCCATTTGACAAAGTACTCAAAGTACCTCGGTACACCCTTGGTCCGCACCTCACGCTTGGCCATGATGCACTCAACTTCCTTGTCAAATGAAGTCACCATCAAAGGCGGAGCTCGTTGAGACTCCCCACGACTTGGCTCCTCGGGGTCGGCATGGTAGGGCTTGAGATTGCTCACATGAAACACCGGATGAATCTTCAGTCGTTGCGGTAGTTCCACACGGAAGCAGCTCTTCCCACGGTTCGGAGGATAGGAAATGGGCCTTCATATCTTCTCAACAACGCTTTGTGCACCTTTCGAGTGGACTTGTGTTGAGAAGGGTTGAGCTTCACAAAGACCAAATCACCTGGTTGGAATACAACATCTCGCCTGTGCTTGTCCGCCCATTTCTTCATCTTCCTAGTTGCCTTCTCTAATTGAGCCCAAGCTAGCTCATTAGTCACCTGCCAGTCCTTGGCCGTCTTGTATGCAGCAGGGCTACTCCCCGTGTAGCCTGACACCACTGTGTTTGGAGTCATAGGTTGTTGTCCTGTTGCCAACTCAAAAGGACTTGACCCCTCGACTCTGAACCGCTGCAAGTTGTACGAGAACTGAGCAACATCCAACAACTTTGCCCAATCTCGCTGGTTGGCACTCACATAGTGCCGTAAGTATAACTCCAACAATGCATTCACCCGCTCCGTCTGACCATCTGCCCGTGGGTGCAAGCTGGTGGAGAAATTCAGCTGAGATCCAAGTAGCTTGAATAGCTCCGTCAGAGCTTACCAGTGAAGCGAGTGTCACGATCACTGATAATACTCTTTGGGATCCCCCAATACTTCACCACATGCTTCAGAAATAAGCGTGCGGCTTCCTCCGCTTTGCAATCTGTCGGTGCGGGGATGAAGGTAGCATACTTGGTGAACCCTCAACCACCACCAAAATAGTGCCACACCCTTCTGACTTGGGTAACCCCGTGATGAAGTCCATGGAGATACTCTCCCATGGTCTGGTTGGAACAGGAAGTGGCTCTAGCAACCCACCCGGTCGCTTCTGGAGTGTCTTGTCTTGTTGACACACGAGACAAGTGCGCACGAACGAGTCTACATCTTCCCGCATCTGTGGCCAGTAGTAGGCATCACTCATCAATGCCAAAGTTCGGTGAGTGCCTGGATGTCCCTCCCACTTCGAGTCGTGACACTCCTTTAGTAGCTCTCGCCTCAGATTGTCCCATCTTGGAACATAGATTCTCTTCCCCTGTCGCGTAAAGAACACCATCATCGAGCCAAAATCTTCTTGTCTTCCCTTCTTTGACAAGCTCCAACAGACTTTTGGCTTGGGGATCATGCAACAAGCCCTCTCGTATCCTCCGCATGAGAGAACTCTGGGGTTGTACAATAGCAGCTAGTGCGGCCTTCCGGCTTAAGGCGTCAGCAACGACATTCGTCTTCCCTTGCTTGTACTCAAGTTTGTAGTCGAACTCCGCCAAGAAGTCTTGCCACCTAGCCTGTTTGGGTGACAACTTCTGTTGAGACTGAAAGTAGCTTGTGGCAACATTGTCAGTCTTGACCACGAACTGAGAACCAAGTAAGTAGTGCCTCCATGTCCGCAAGCAGTGCACTACGGCTGTCATCTCCTTCTCTTGAACGGTATACCTCCGTTCGGTATCATTGAGCTTCCGACTCTCGAAAGCCAATGGGTGTCCATCCTGCATGAGTACACCACCAATAGCAAAATCTGATGCATCAGTGTGTACCTCAAAAGCTTGGCTAAGATCGGGAAGTCTCAGCACTGGTTCCTCCATAAGTGCCTTCTTCAAGTCGCCATAGGCACGTTGGCATAGTGGCGTCCACTGCCACGTCTTGTTCTTCTTCAGCAAGTCCGTCAAGGGGGCGGCAATGGCTGAATATCCCTTGATGAACCTGCGATAGTAGTTGACCAATCCAAGGAAAGACCGCAACTCAGGTACCTTGGTTGGTGGTTCCCACTCTTGAATGGCTCGCACCTTGTCCTCTTCCATGAGCAACTGTCCACCCCGTATCTTGTGACCAAGGAACTCCACCTCATCTTGGGCAAATGAACACTTCTCCTTCTTCACATATAGCTTGTTCTCTCTCAGAACATGGAACACCTCCTGCAAGTGCTCAAGGTGCTCCTCCAGAGAATTGCTGTACACCACAATATCATCGATGTAAACCACAACAAACTTGTCCAAGAAAGGATGGAATACCTTGTTCATTAGAGTGCAAAAGGTTGCCGGAGCATTAGTCAAGCCGAACGGCATGACAAGGAACTCATAAGACCCATATCTCGTCACACATGCGGTCTTCGGTTCGTCTCCCGGTGCGATCCTCACTTGATAGTATCCTAGCGCAAGTCCAGCTTGGTGAAGTACTTCGCTCCTCCCAACCTGATCAAACAAATCCGCAATCAAAGGGATTGGATACTTGTTTTTGATGGTCACCTTGTTTAGTGCCCTGGAGTCGATGCACAACCTCAGGTGTTCCCTCCCTCTTCTTCTGGAAAGAACTGGGGCACCATAAGGGGCCTTGGATGGTTGGATGTAGCCAGCATCCAACAACTGCTTCAACTGCTTCCTCAATTCCTCCAACTCAGGAGGTGCCATCCGGTATGGCGCTTTGGCAGGGGGCTTAGCACCCGGTTCCAACTCAATGGCATGATCCACCTCTCTCCTAGGTGGTAGAGTGTTGGGCAGCTCCTTTGGCATGACATCCGCAAACTCCTTAAGGACTGCTTCCACAGCTCTCAGGGAATGGTTGAACTTCCTTCTCAACTGCCTCAATCCTTACAGTTGCAAGGAACGTCTCTTCGCCCATCTTCCAAGCCTTGGAAAACTGCATGGCTGACAAGAGCTTCGTCTCACCTTGTTGCCTCACCACCTGGCACCATGCATGGCATCGCTCCCTCCTGTGCTATGCACATAGTATTGTAAAATGGAATGGGAAATGCCTTTACCTTGTCCATGAACTCCATTCCAAGCACGACATCGTAGTCATCCATCGAGATCACGGAGAAGTCGGCTACTCCCTTCCAAGTAGCAATGTGTAGCTCCACACCACGAGCTACTCCATCAATTGGCTTGGCAGTTGAATTCACTGTCTTCATACTGCCTCCTTCCTTTGAGACCCGGCACCCAAGTCTCTTTGCCTCCCGCACTCGACATAAAGTTGTGAGAAGCACCCGTATCCACCAGACAACGGGTTGTCTTGCCATCTATCCTGGCATCGACATGCATCACGCCTTTAGCTTGAACCTCTGGCTTGGGGACTTTGGCCTGTAGGGCATTGAGGCGGTGAATGGCTCCCATTCCTGCTTCCCTGTTGGCCTCCTCTTCCTTCTCCTGGTTCATGGCATTCAAGGCTTTCTTTTGCGGGCAATCCCGCATCATGTGCGGTCCATCGCACAAGTAGCAAGCTAGCTTCGACTTGTCCTTCCCCTTGTCACCTTTGTCATTCTTCTTCACAAATGACTTGTAACTGTCGGACTTGTCTCCTGACTTGCCACCCTCCTTTGGCTTGTTATCTCCTCCACCGGATCCATTGCTACCTTTCTTGCCTTTGAACTTTGAGTCGCTTTGATCAGTCTTCTTGAACTCCACAAGAGACTCAGCTGAGCAATTGCCTCTGAGAGGGTCTGGACATGTCTCCTTTGTAACTCCAGCTTGGCCCAATTCTGTAGGCCACTCATGAAGTACATGAGCTTGTCTTCGTCTGTCATGGTAGGCACCTCGAACAACAGGTTGGTGAACGTGGTGACATAGTCTTTCACGCTCCCTGTCCGCTTTAGCCATCTCAGCTTCTCCTTTGCCTCATACTTGGCATTCTCTGGATATAAATGCAGCATAATATCCTTTTTAAATGCATCCCAAGTATCTAGTGTAAACGTACCTTGGTCGATCTCCATGGATCGACGACGCCACCACATGAGAGCATTGTCCGTGAGGAATAATGTTGCCGTAGTGATTTTGGACTCATCATCGTCCATCTTCAGATACTTGAAATACCTTTCGATATTCCATAAGAATGTGTCAAGCTCCTTCGCTTCCCTCTTCCCATTGAAAGTTTTGGGCTTGAAGGCATCTAACACCTTTGGTTCCTTTCAAGTCCGAGTCTTGTTCAGGACAGCTTCCTTGCACAAGGCCCAGTCTCCCTTCACATCCGTCACCTCATCACGAAGCGCAGGTAAGCTCCGCCATGAAATGATCCAGCTTGGTTTGGACATCTTGCTTCATGATGTCTAGCAGCGCGGAGTTGAGGGCTCCCTGGAATTGGCCCTGAAGCTCTTCCACCATAGTTTCGAAGCCCGCCTTCGTAAGGACGTCCTCTTCGAGTCTCCTGGTCGAACTCGTCCACAGCACTCTCCATCTTGGAAAGCCGCTTCTCCATCGTGGCTACGACATCTCTAGATCGTTCCCTCTTTGATGATTTGCCCCCACGTTCCAGAGTCACCTTGGACATATCAACCTCCCCATCGGATCCGCTCTTCGACATGTTTCTTCGAATGATTCGAGCTTTAGCTCTGATACCAACTGTCACGGGATGACTCTTAAAGTCTTCCTTCCGTGCGGCCTTAGACTTGATCGCCTCTTCGAACAAGCTAAGTCAGCCTTCCTTCCTGCAAAATAAGATCGAACCAAGCAAGAACACAAGGACAAGAGCAAGAACGATAAGAACGCTCAAGAACACTTAAGAACACTTGAGAGAGTTTGGGAGAATATTTGCTTGTATTGCTACTATGCTTTACAAGTTGTGGGGTGAGGATTCCTAATGAGGAACCCTCCTTATATAGAGTTCCTAGCTCACCAACCCATGAAATGGAGGGCTAGGATCGAAACAATCTAATGGTCTAGAATCGTTGCTACCTAACTTTACAGATACATTGAATCTAGACATTAAGTAAAGGGATCTAGAATGATCCATCCGACGGGCCGGGCCTTGAGCTTCTCTTGTTGGGCTTGACCTTCACAAATGAAATCTTCTAGAAGGCCCGGGATAGTTGTTGGGTTGAACCTTCAACATGCGGGCCGTGACACTTGTCAGGCAAGCAAGTAAGAAAGAATCACACCAAACCCAAGCAAAACCCTCAAGAATTTTTAACAGCTGTGGTTGGGGGCACACCCAGTGAACACCTAGGCTTCAACTGAACCATCCATGGATGCCATTGGCCAATGCTTGACTGTCCCTTAAACTACTTCACAGCAAAGTCATCTCCATTTTCTAACACACTCAGCTGCCCACCTACCCACCTACCCACTTAAATAAAAATATATTCCCAATTTCTCAATATTTTTAATTTAATTTAATTTAATTTTTACAACAACGGAGCATGACCCATGAACCCCAACGGTGTTCCATGTCTGCTGGATCAAATCAAGAAGCTTATATAAGTTATTGTAATTAATCATTGTAAATGTCCATGTCGTTTTCAATCGGACGGTGGTCCTGATTCCTGCTGATCTGTCGTGCACTGGTTCTAAGGATCTCTGTAGATTCGTTGCTGTAGATTCCTCAAGTCAATGGAGGAGAAAACAGGCACTTAAATTCGATCAAAGGTCCGCAAAATTTTTTATGTGATTAAAATGGGGGCAGAGCAGATAATATATGTTACTTCGTTTTATTAATTAGAATGCGCAAAGGTCGTGAATTTTCCTGTGTCTTTAAGCGACTATTCATATACTATTTTAAGGTTGGAGAAGATTTTGGAGTTTATAATATTACATCGCTATCTCCAGTTTCATTTGTTAATGCCATTTTGTCCAATGTTTCTAAGGCGTACAAATAAAATACTGCATGAGCCCCAAAGCCCAAATAGGAGCCCAAGGCCCAAAATCCTAAATACAGTTGGGTCATTCCATAGTGAGCGCTTTATATATGGCTCTTAGGTGAGACTATCTCTTAACCGTTAGAGTCATACTAACCAATTTGATCCAACAACTAACTATTTTGATCAAACGGTTAAGAGATAGGGCCTTACATTAGGGTCATATATAAGGCCCTCACTATAGAATTCTTGAAATATGGTCAACGATTGAGAGAAATGGCCTTTTTTTGGGCTATATAAGCATCCAAGAACAAAAAGGATTGAAAACAAATTCAGACAATTTATGAGTACTTCACCATTTCTCATTTCTCATTGTATAATCAACTGAGGACAACAATTGCCAATGTATTTTTGACGGAAGTAAAGGTTCAAACAAGAAAGCTTCCAACTAGATTTTTAAGGACGTGGTTGAAACCAACTACATATTTTACAGCATCATATCTGTGTCACCCCAGCTGACGAAGGAAAATGTTTTTTGAATAAAAAGAAAATAGAGAGAGAGAGAGTGCGAGAGAGCCTTAAGCTTATGCATATGTAAGGTTCATGCCTACAACGCCAGAAAAGTCGAGGGTCATTCTTGCTTCAAACCTACAGCTCCAACAAATTCGGGAACAGAGTCTGGTTGCGCAGGTTCAGCTTTTTCATTTACCTGAAATAAACGGAAATGAAAATTTAGCAACACTCAAAGCAGCCTTGAAAATATTAAAGCAATCATAGCAGCCAATGATGCAAGAAAAATATCAGCAGCAGCAGTACAGGGTCAATAATGGATGGTGTGCCTGTAATGAGGCCAGCTCTGCTGAACATAGTACACGTAATGATTGTACCAGCCAGCAATGAGCGGTGTCGGAGCAACAATTACATTTCAAAATGTTTAGTTTTCTTTTCTGTAAATTCCATAACTAAGAAGGAATCAAGCACAAAGAATAACCAGAAAAGAGTAATGCATTCACAGATTAATAATGCAAGCAATCAAATCAAAATTAGTTAGATAATATGAGCTCTCATTAGGTTACATATATTCTAACACAGCTGGAAACAAGTAACTCCCTCTTAAAACGAAGAAGGCAAATGAATGTCTATAAATCAACATGCAACTGATTGGGATTGCTACAACTATATTCATTTCAGTGGTAAATGAGCAACTTCAAATTTCTTTTTCTGTTTAGCTGAGGGAGGGAATTTCTTTTCTTCAAATGTTAATTTACCCATTATCCATCCCTCCCTTCACTCCCACTAACTCGCATTAAATTATAGCTCTTTTCTTTCAACTGGATAAAGATCTCACCATTACCTCAAATCCCCAAAAAACACATAGAAAACAAATACGAACAAGATCTTAGTTCCTGAAGAGCTACATACCATTTTCCTGCACAACTCATATACCAACCATCGATATATATACTTAGTCTGACTAGAGGGGACAATAGGCAAAGTCAATTAATTATTGAATTCCTTGTCACAGAGAAACATAACCCAGCAGGTATAAATCCGATGTAATTAACACCCTAAATAATCTCAAAATTAAGCAAACTTCATTGTCACCAGTTCTCCACTACTTTTCCTGGTGCAACATTCATCCATAAAAAGATTAAGTTATTCATCACATATGATATGGAGCTACCATTATCACGGTCCTCGTATTTATATGAGATGGCATTATGTGCTGAGTGATTGACTTACAAACCAAGAAAAGGGTCAAAACAATGGATGAATAGGACCAAACCCAGTTTCAATCCACCTGAACTAATATAATGGACTGCAACCAACGCAGCAGTTATGTTTGATATGGCATTTTATTTCTGTTTGTTTTTTCAAGTATAGGATGAAAGGCTGCTACAAGTGGATATCTCAAAACGTAAAAAATCACCATCAAACCATTCTACACAACAAAACATAACACAAATTGTATATAACTAGTGTTCTAGAAATCCTGCATCCCATTCAGTACCACATCAATCCATTGAAGAAAACCCAACAAACATCCAAATTGAACAGATTATAACTGTGGGACAATCAAAGCAGGTAAAAAATATAAACATACATACTTTTTCAACAACCAAAAAATAAAAAACTGAAGAGAACTGAAAATTCGTCTCACTTTGCTGTCCTGTTTAGCTACAGGCTTGTAAGGACATGCCGGAGGAGCTATTTCTGGCTTTCTGTACTCCCACCCGAGAAGCCTATAAATTTTTCCCTGAAAACGAACACAAAATTCAACTTCTGATTAAAAATCACCATAATTTGGACAATTCGATAGTGACCCAAATCAATTTCAATCCTGTTCGGTGACCTAAATTTCTCGGCAACCAAACAGGGCCTGATGAAATTACCACGATGTAGTAGAAGAGAAGGGGCAAAAAATTGACTATTGGGACGAGGAAAAGTGGTAAGAGACACGCCACGCAAACCTAATGAAAGAGGAAAACAGAATTAGAAGTGAAAAGTAATGGAATTTGGATGAGGATTTGAGAGAAATTTTACCATCTTCAAACGCGATTTTGATCGAAAGGGTTCTTCTTCTTCTTGTGATTGATGTTCGTCGTTGTTTACAGAGTTGAAGGGGATTTCCAGCCAGCTATCGTTTAGTAATTTAGTAAATGAAATTTAAAAAGTATTTTTTATTTGTTTGCTAAAATAAAAAAAGAAAATTTGGCCCATGCAGGTCTCGAACCTGCGACCTTCGCGTTATTAGCACGACGCTCTAACCAGCTGAGCTAATAGGCCTTGTTGTTTATTTCGGAGCGAATTTATTTATTTATACATGTAAGCCCAAAATAATTTCCTTCATTCCATCACTTTCACAGCACAAGTGAAGATTCACCCTCAAAATTTAGTAACCCTATTATACGTTCATTGAAATCTACTTAATCCACACAATGTTCAACCGATTGATTGCTCTCACTGGTTTAACTATGATGGCAAAGAGACATTGACATTCCATGTTTAACCATACGTATATTTTCCCTCTTTTTTTAGGCTGGCCTGGATAGCAGTGAATGCAATTTAAATTGAGAGATTTCACACAAGAAATTCATGTGGAAACAGGGAAACTAAGCAGGAGATAGGCCACACCCCTTTACTTGAACCGGATGCAACAGATGTCCATGCATCAATTTCAGAAATCCCAACCACCATATGATCCATGAGGAGGACAAGAAGTGCATATAAGCTCAAGAATGAGTGTGTCTAACTCCAACCAACATCTCCAGCCATAGTCAATCTAGTTAAGGTTAGGGCCATCTTTCTCTGTTACCATTTCCCGCCCGCCTTTCGACAAACTTCATCTTAACAATTTAGCTTGCAATTAAGTGGTAAAATATGCTGTCCATTAATGGGTTTCCTTGTTCATCTTCAAAAACATTATGTAATAAAAGGGAGACTGAACAGAGCTGAAGCAGCAATGACAGTCGCATATCTTAATATATTAAGTCAATACAGTTGTCTATATATGCTTTTTATAAGCAGATAGCCTGTAGCAATGGGGGAATGGGCAAACAACATGCTTCCTCCCTGACAGGTATGTCCTTTGATCAAGCATTACGCACTCCCAGTCTCACCCTTACAGGGGACGCTGTTGCAGTTACAGACAGGTCTGCCAGAAGATTCCCAGCCACTGAAGCCACGCTCCAAAATCAAAATGTCTTTGATTCCAGTGTCTTCCTTCACCTCCTCAAGATAATTGGAAAACTTTCGTGCACAAGATGGGCCACGGACCTACAAAACCATCACAACACTTGCAGCATTACATATATCTTTCAAGAACACCTTCAAGCATGATAGAGTGAGCATGAGAGAGAAATCAGTATCAAGAAAGCCCTCAACTCATTTCCTTAACCCAATAACAGAAAAGGGAAGTAGAAGCAGTTAAGACCTTCAATAAACTAAGTCTAAAGGGCAGATTTTAATTGTATGAAAGCAGTTCAGTCTTCTGAGGCTCTGTGTTATAAAAGGGAATCACACTGGCTTTTCTAAAATTCAAGAAACAGTCCTGATCCAGTAATTTATGAGATATATAGAATTAGAAAAATCTCAAACTTGGAAAAGACTAAATCTTTCTACTAGAACAATTAGCTGACTCCTCATCCAAGTACATACAGAGTTACAGGTACAAAATATATCAAACAAGGTTTCCACTTTCAAGAGCATAGCAAGCTGATCAGCAAGTTTCATATAGGACTTGCATTTTGCTGGTTTGAAGAAAAAATAGAATTGACCCAACAAATCCTTTTTCAAGATGCTTGGCTTCACTTTCAAAACAAGCCAAGAAATGCATGTTAAAAAGCATATTAGAGCTTGCTTTATGCCTTTAACACTCTGATCATGCAATTAAGAAATCAAAACTCCACAACATATATCAAATCAGTCTGTTTCTGGGCAACCCAAGTGTACAATCTTCAGCACAAAATCGAAAAAAAAAAAAAATTACAGAAATTTCAATTGGGTTATGCAATAATCTCACAGATGAAAAGTACAGATGAGATGAGATCAAAGAACCTGGCTAAGAACGCAGTGGAAAACGAGGGTGTCTTTGCCTTTGACTTCTTGAACGAGATTGGAGATCTTGTCATAGAAATTGCCACTGGCGTAGTGCAAAGACCCTGCTATGTGCCCATCGTAACTCCTTTCGTCATCCCTTCAACAAATAAAACCAGAAAAAGAAAACCCATTAGCAATTTCAGCATACGACTTTCAAATAAACTCCATGGAAGAAGCACAGAGAGAGAACCAGAGAGAGCAAGTGAAAGACTTGTAAACCTGACATCTATGATGGCGATGTTTGGGCGGCGTTTGAGAGAGAGAAGCTGAGAGCCTGTTATGTAGGAGATACTCCGAGCCATTATAAGCTAATTCTCTAAAGACGAATCTCTCTGCCCACCCCTTCTTTCTTCCTCAATCTCATAGATTACAAGATTTGAGTTGGAACTCCCTAGTCCCCCTTAATTGTAATTTTTGTGTTTTTGTCTCTGTGGGGAAAAATTGCGTTTCTAGACTCTGCGAGTTTAGTTTTTTTCCCTGAGTTTCTTTTGCTCTATAAGTAGGGCTGTGCACGGTTCGGGTTGGGTCGGTCATATGGGCCCAAACTGCACGCCGAACCAAGCCTTGTCGGCAGGCCCAAATGCTAAACCGTGGACCTATTTTTTAGGCCCATTTTCGACTTAAGTTGAAACCCGATTTGATTGGGTTGTGTTGGTTCGGTTCGGGTATTTGCCGAGGCCCAACAAAGGCAACAATTGAAGGCTTTTTTTGTGTGGTAGTTTTTCAAGCCCATTCTGTTTTTGGGTTAGATTTCAACAATTCAAGTTTGAAGTTTTCTGTATAATTTTTCCAGTTTTGACAAAATTGAAGTTTTCATCATTCAAATACTTAAAAAAAAAACCTTAAAACCATAGAAAATCATCATCCACCACACATCTCCAAATACAAAAATTAATTATTATTACAGTCCATTGCAAATTGTGAGAGTAATCTCAATCACAATTATTATTAAGTCCATACCAAATGTAAAGTTCAACAGAAAATCCAAATAAAAACTAATAAATTTCTATTACATATACACATACAATTCCATGAGTTGTTTCATATTCAAATCAGATTTGCACATCTGCACAAAGAAAGAAAAAAACAGTTAGTAAACATATGAATTAATAACACAAATAAACTACAAATTATAATTAATGTAGAAAAGAAAGAAAACTTTTTTCCACTTTTTCCAAAGCTTTGTGCATTATGTGTTAAGACACTCTTGATTTTAGCTTTTTCCAAATTTTTTTACTTACTCATCTTCTAAACAACTTATATCAATTTGAAGAACAATGGAAGCTATCCTCCGCCTCATACATATACACATACAACAACATGTTTCTAGTGAAAGAAAATACAAAACATGACATGAAAGGAGTGCTGCTGACCTTGTTGACACTAGGAACTAGTTCCTGCAATGCCCCTGATTCTTTCTGCTATTCTTTCTAGCGCAACTACAAAAAAGTTGTACATTAAGCATACAATAGCCATAAAGAGTCTCTGGCAATGCCCTGAGAAAAGGTTTTATTATGATCACAATCTAGTTTATGTTTTCATAAGAATTCCATGGGATGTTCTTTTGTGTAAATGATAGAAAAGGTTTTATCATGATCACAATCATATTGCTGCTGGAGTTTAGTGTGACATTACAATAATCATGATCACAATCAAATTTACTGAAATTGCTCGTTCATGATATTAGTAAACTATAATTTTTATGTAAACTACAAATAAGGCAGCAACTAAAAATAACAACTAAACCAAGAACCAAAAAAATACAGAAATTTACCAGAAATAAAAGCACAACCAGCAGCAACTAAAAATAACAAATAAACCAAGAACCAAAAAAATACAGAAATTTACCAAAAATAAAAGCACAACCAGCAGCAACTAACTTCCTTTCCTTTGCCTTCAAAATCAATCTGTCCAGAAATTAAAAAAAAAATCACAACATAGTCAGAACTGGTGAAATCACAACCAGAATAATCAATCTGTCCATAATAAAAATCAAAACCAGCAGCCCTAAATTTTTGGAATCAAGTTTTCGAGATAGTGCCAAAAACAAATGTTGCAAGGTAGCACAACCCATTTATAATCGTCCTAACAACAGGAGATTAAAGGTTATCATTCTCCAGATCGATTTAAAAGCAAGGAACATCGAAAGGAAGTAGTAGTAGGAGCTACCTTATGGTTATTGTAATTCTGACGAACCTGAAGAGTATAAAAACAAGTACAGTGATTAGAGTCTAAGTTGAGTAGTCAATGAAAATGAACCCAGATCACACACCAACAAGAATAGAAATGAAAAGCTGTCCATAGTACACTTTTGCTATCACCAAATTCAATAGATATGAAAAGTACAAGCATTTTGTGGTTCAAATTGTGCAATACATCACCAGTTAGCTCAAATTATCTCTAGAACTTAACATTCTTAATCCTCCTGTTCTATTCAACAGTGAACTCCGAGCATAGTGGCTAAACTCAATACAAAAGAAATGATTCAACATAAATCAAGAGGCAGTTAAAGTGCAAGAGAATTTATCTCAAAGTTTTTAGGCAAACCGGGAAAAACTACCAGAGGAGCAGCGCAGGCTCACAAAGAATAAATATGTTACTTCAACACGTATAGCTACAACCAATGCATCAGAAACAACTCAATTAAAAGTAAGGACATGAGGCAAATCAAGGAACGGACCGAAAAGTTATCAGATATTGTTTGGCGGTTGAGAGATGCTTCAATTGTAGTAGTGAACTTATAAAGAATAAGTGCGATGACACCGGCTGATATTCCACCCAACAATGCCTAACAGGTGATGGTGGACCCTTTTCTTGGGCAGAACCAGGTAGACAATGCCTTCAAGCTATCCAAAGCCTCCTCATTCAACGACTTATTCACTCCAGAAGACCTAAATTTCTAGGCACCAAAATCACTCCATCAAATCCCACAAATTGGCTCATAATTAAACATAAAATAAAAAACTCGGAAATAAATTGAATGGAAAAATGTCAAGACCCAAATCCTCAAAATCCAAATTTGACCACAATGGCAAATTAAATTGTAGTATCACAATTAACAGATTCCAAAAAAAAAAGAAAATTCCCCAAACCCCAAAATGGGATATAAAATAAATCAGTTGAAATGTGGAGTTATCCTATTCATGCCAGAGCACAGCTCAACTCACAACAAATTGAATTCAAGCTTAACAATGCATAAAGAAGTGGCACTCAAATTAAAACAACAGCCCCCAGTTACCCAATGTGTATTCACGAACACACAAAAAACTAACAATTGGTCATAAAAGGGAATTCCTACCAAAACCCATTTCCTAAAATTCCATACTTTAGCATAATAACACAAAAAAAATAGTAATTTGTACACATAAATGAAAAGAAAGCTATAATCTTTACCAGCTCTTTAGCACGCCTTGCACGACGTCGAAGAGAGCGAAACAGGAAGACAGAAATGGCTCCAGTGAGAAGAACATGAAAGAGAGAGAGCGAGCGAGAGTGACTGAGAGAGAGAGAGAGAGAGAGAGAGAGAGAGAGAGAGAGCCACGCTGCGACTCTACGAGAGTGACTGAGAGAGAGGGAGCGAGCGCGGTGACTAACAGAATAAGAGAGATTGGAAGAAGAAGTCGAAGGATTTGGTCAGGGAGATGAGGTTCAGTGAGAGGCAGATCTGATGGAGAGAAGAGAAGAGAGTCGAAGAAGGAAGAAGTGAAGAGAAAAAAAAAGTCGAGCGGCTGAAGGAATGTTAGGGTTTCGCGAGCGATCGAGTGTGGCAAGGCGTATACTTGGGATAAAATGGACGAATCCGCCGGTGCCACGTATATTAATTCATTTTTAAATAATATAATTTTAAAATGTCGGTCCGGTCCTGTTTTCGCCGGTTCGCAGCCAATTAAAAACCTGTCCAACCCGGTTCTTGGCCGGTTCGGCCGGTTTTTTTACCGATTCTTCAATTTTTAACTGTAAAAACCGAACCACACCACTTTAAGCGGTCCGGTTTGGTCGATTCGGTCGGGTTTTCGGTTAAAATGCTCACCCCTATCTATAAGTGACTGTCTGTTTGTTCTTCTCCTTTTCAATGAAAGCTTATTTCGTCCAAAAAAAAAAAGCGACTTTTTGGCAATTTAATGGGATGGGTATCAATTTAATGGGTATCGACTTGACAATTGATGCGTTTTTCACTTGGTAATTGAAGTGTTACATATTTTAATATTTAATAAACCTTTTTACCCCCAATACCAGGTTTCCGGTTTTCCATACCAAGGGTGTAGATCAATCCAAATCCCACTAATCTCAATCTAAGAGCATCCATAGTGGGGGTGTAAATTCGGGGGTGTAAAGCCACTTTTACATCCCCTTTACACCTCCGGGGGTGTAAATTCGGGGGTGTAGCCGTGGGTCCCAGCCTTTTATGTTTACTTTTCTTCATTTTTCTTCTCTTTTCTCGGGTGGGTCCCGCCTGCAAAGGATGTAAATATACATTTTATTTTACATCCCCATGGTGGTGATGTATATTTACATCTCACCATTGGAAACGATTCCGGTGACTCGGGGTGTATATTTAACATACACCCCACTACTGTGGATGCTCTAAGGGCCCATATCCTTTGGTGTACCCCTTCACCAAAGGGGTATATTTTTTCTCATATGTAAATTTCACATCACTCATGGTCTCTCAGTGGATGTTCAATATCAGTAACCTTGTGACACAATAGATCTCTATGATTGTCAAGTTACTGGCCCTATTCCAAAAATGGCATGGGGAAATCTTTACAGCTTGCAGAGTTTAGATATATCAAGCAATTCTGTGAGTGGGGAGATAAAGCAACTTCTTGATTCTTTGTTGAGTGCGGTAATAGCAGCTTACATGGATTTAACTGTGAAGGGAAGACAATACGAATATAGTGATCGATTAAATATGCTAAACAGGAACGGATTTGAGAAGAAATTACTTCCCATGTCATTTTCCAATAGATGAGAAATGGAGATTCTTTTCCCACTTTATTTCTTTTCACATGTTTAGTTTGTCTAGGAATGTAAAACAAAGTTTGTTTAATTTTTCAATTATACCCATATGAAATCAAATAATAATAAATAAAAAAAACATTTAGTGCTATATTGTAATTCTAAATTTTTAATGGGGACAATATGATCATGAAAAATGTGTATTTAATGTTGGTTCATTTTCCCAAACTTTCCCATAAGAAGAAAAACAAAACCCAAAAGGGGGGGGGGAGGAGGAGGGCTTCACTTTCCTCTCTATTTTCCCATATACAAGGCAACGATTTCTCATGCCTAGACTTACCGAACATAGGAAAACAATTGATTTCTCATTCCCAAGCTTCCTTTCCTGTGAACCAAACGAGGCTTATAGATGCTTCGAGCAATAATTTATGGGGAGAAATTCCGAAAGAGATAACAAATCTATCAAACTTGTTTGCCTTAAACCTATCCCAAAACCAACTGATAGGAAGAATACCAAAGAGTATGGGAAGCTTGCAACAATTGGAATCTCTTGACCTATTGTTGGGGTCTTTTTCCTTCGGAATGCTCGTTCGGGCTCGTTGATTCTCGGACCGCCATAGAGTGATGGATCAAGCATTCATTGCCCCTTTTTTTGAGTTCGCAAGGACTAGGCGCAAAGCATCTCGAGGGAGAAGCAAGTCCCAGGGGAGTACTCTGTTCTTCTTCCAGCGCTAACCGTGTTTGATGCTGATGTTTCGGCAGCTTGACGAAGAGTTGAAGATGACTTGTTGATGTTTTCGGTAGCTTGAAGAAGAGTTGAAGATGACTTGCTGATGTTTCCAGACAGCTGGACGAAGAGTTAAAGATGACTTGCTGATGTTGATATGAGATTATATGAGCTTGGCATGAGAGCTTGGAGTGTGGGAGCTAAAGATCCACAAGTTTAGCAAATGAGAATGCATGTGCTTGGCTTGGTGTTGGATATGCTTGAGTTTGGGTGTTGATAATTTGTTGTTTGTGGCTATAGCTATGGGGATTTAAGAGTTTCAAGAGGATGATGGGAGGAAAAGCTTGAGATTTAAAGGCTATGATGTTTATAGCTTGGAAGGAAGGAAAAGCTTGGAGTTATGCTTGGTGAGGCTTTATAGAGTAGATGATGGATTTGAAGGAGGGAAGGTTATGGCTCGGGTGCTTGCAACAACTAGGAAGTAGGTGTGATGATTGAAGAAGGGGGTTGATGACTGTTGGGATGCTTGCAGCAGCTAAAGCAAGAAGTTGTTGTGCTGCTCCAGCAACTAAAGAAAGGGCTGATGGATGAAGAAGGGGATTGATGGCTGCTAGGATGCTTGCAGCAGCCAAAGTAAGAAGTTGTTGTGCTGCTCCCGCAGCTAAAGCAAGGGCCGATGGTTGAAGAAGGGGGTTGATGGCTGCTGGGATGCTTGCAGCAACCAAAGAAATGTGAGTTCTCATGGTTGCTGGGAGGCTTGCAGCAACCAAGAGATGTTGATTTTGCTTGGGCAATGCCTCCTAATTTATAGAAGGGGAAGGCTCTCTTTGGTTTCCAATAGGTAAAATGAAGTGTTGGAGCTAATCTATTTCCTATGGGTAAAAAGGAGCATTGGGACATTCTTATTTCCAACGAGTAAAGCTAAGCATTGGAAAATGACTATTTCCAACGGGTAAAAAGAAGTGTCGGAATTGGCTTATTTCCAATGGATAATAGGGAGTGTTGGAAAAGGCTTATTTCCAACGGGTAAAGCTAGGCATTTGGAAAATGACTATTTCCTATGGATAAAAGGAAATGCTTGAAAAATATTTCATTTGCTTACCCACATTGGAGAACTCTAAGTAATGGGCTTGGACTTTAGTGCTCCCAAGTAGCTAGCACAAAGTCTCTATTATCCAAGAGCTTCCGTGGGCCTTGTGGACCTCCGTAACCTTCCATACCACAATCCCTCGTGCAAGCCCCGTAAACCACATGACTTGGGTTCATGTGAGCTTGATAGGTGATTGACATATGAAAAATGTATTATTGGATTCGCATGGCATGGACACTATTATTTATTTAATGAATTAATTCCCAAAATACAGCTTGAGTTAACGTATGACCAACATTATATGTTATATTGGGCTTTAAATGTCTTTGGGCTTTTCGTGACTTTTTTGGGTCTCAACACCTATCAAGTAACCATCTTTCAGGCCCAATTCCTTTAAGCATGACCTCTATGACTTTGCTCTGCACATTGAACTTGTCATACAACAATCTTTCCGAGCCAATTCCACTCCATTGCCAATCGAGTGTTCGACTTCAAATTCCTGGATGCACAAGTTAAACAAGATGAATTTGAAGATGACAATGGTTCTGACGAATTTGAAGATGACAATGGTTCTGACGAGATATGGTTCTATGTAACCATCTTTCAGGTCCAATTCCTTTAAGTATGACCTCTATGACTTTGCTCAACAAATTGGACTTGTCATACAACAATTCCATCAGCCAACTGTTGTGTCGGATTCACTGCACCAAAATGGATTCAGCTGCATCCTCAACTTGTGATACTCGCAAGTGCACGAGCCGTTTGGTAGTATAGCATATGTAAGTGCGAGGTCGATCCCACGAAGATTGGTGATTGAATGATCCAATTTGTTTCCCCTACACAAAATAGAAATGAAAAAGAAAATAAATAAAACAAGAAAGAAAATAAATAACTCAAGCAAATAAGTTCCCAAGTTCAATTAGATTAACGGATTGATTCTAGCTAAAGTATGATTAAGCCATGGTGTTTGGTCCTAACCTTGTGTTCCTAATTCCCTAATTTGATCATTTGTTGTCTAACCTAAAATTAAGCATTAGGAACCCATTAAGCATAGAAGAACAATTTAAACAACCAAGCATGTATCTAATCCCTGTTGTCGAATGTCCATACATACTCTTCCTATTCATAGTTCAATTCGAATTAAAGCATGGTGTCTACTCTTAATTCAAACCAAGATAGCTAACATGCAAGCCTAAATGGTGATCAATCATTCAAACTAGCATATTAACTTATAAGCATAATGAATAAGAACAAAAACCATAATTGAAACTTGGAAACTAATTAAACTTGAATACTTAAGAAAGAATGTACATTACAAATAAAAGTAAAGTGGAACTAAGAAAACTTGAAGGAAAATTTAGTAAAATCATTTTGTTACAACAATTGACAACTTCAAAGGAAACTAAGAGAATTTGAGGGAGAGAAGGGAAGGGAGTTCTAGAGAAGTGTTTGAGAGCTCCCCCCTTGGGGTGTAATTTATGAATCTTGAAGACTTCTCTATTTATAGGGCTAAGAGGGAGGAACACCATGATGAAATTCAACACCACCATTCCTCCTTTAATACAACCCATAACTCCCACTTCATCTTGCCTATGTTAGTGTGGTTGGAATCAACTCCATCCCATACTTCTTTTGTTGCACCTCAAGCTTTCTTCACATGGGATTGCTGGTTTCTTCTTTTAGCATGGAGGTCTGGCTCTTTATTTGCTGCCAACCCATGTGCTGCTAGTCTTTGTTGCTGGCTAATAAAGTTCTTTTGCTGTTGCACATGTGTTGCTGGAAAAACGAATCCTCCTGAGCAGGGTTCAGTGTTGGACGGGCTGAGGACTCTAGATATGTTCAATTGGGCTGAAATTTGGATATGTTATACTAGACACCCATTGGAACAACTTCTATGAACAATGTCTTCCCATCTGAGCAATACAAGTGTACATTTTGGCCACTGTAAGTTGGCTGCCGAAACAGGGACTGTAATTGACTTCATTGCAGTCAGCTTGTGGGCTTGTTTTGGGCTTGATCTTCCCTCCTACAAAATCTGGAAAAAACTGAATCTTGAAGCTCTTTGAATTATCTTTCCAAGTATATGCAGCCCAGCTCAAGGAAAAATCGGAAAGCCCTTCAAATGTGATATTTGGCCCAGGAACGCAGATGCTGCCGAATTTGACCTTAAGTTGCCAAAACTTGTATAACTTTCTCTAGAAGATTCGGAATCATGAACCGTAAAATTCTCCAGCAACTAGACTTCCGCATCTTTCCAATGATGTATGGCTCGTTATCTGGTTCTTCTTGAGCAAGTACAGTCCGATCCGTGAAGTTGATTGATCTGCAGACACCGTTTGAGCTAACTTGTCTCCAAAATGCATTTAATGAGTCTCAAGTTTGTTACACTGAAACAAACACAAAACTTATTAAAAGCACAAGTTTAACTCAAAAACATAACCAAATCATAAGTTAGAAGGATACAAAATGACATGTAATTATGCACCGATCACCAACCAATTCCACACCTTCCATGACCTGACCATATTTAAAGGAAACTCAGAACTCTGCAGGCCTCCATTGCCAACCGAGTGTTAAACTTCCAATGACGGGGATGCACAAGTTAAACAAGACGAATTTGAAGATGACAATGGTTCTGACAAGATATGGTTCTATGTAAGCATGGGATTGGGATTCGTTATTGGATTTTGGGCTTTTTTGGCAGTTTGGTGATAAAGAGGTCTTGGAGACATGCCTATTTCCGGTTTCTTGTCAAGATGAAAGCAAGGCTCATTCTGGTAATCACACTGAATATGGCTTGTCTAAGAAGAAGGATTGAATTGGGAAGACAACACTAATCAGTTGCTGGTTATAGAGGAGAAGTATCACTCAGTTTGTACCTCATCATTCTGTCTGTTATGATTGGTATCAACTTGAATTAATGTTCAGAGACTCGAAGATGGTTAATTTTTAATTTGTACTTGTATCTTTTTCGTTAATTTTCATTGACTGTGAAGCTTCTTTGATCTCTGTTTTCAATTTTCTTTTCTTTTTTCTAAATAGTAAAATTTCACTGAATCTTAGCAAACAATAAACATTGCTTGATAGGTTTAAGAATGTGTCTTCTTGAAGCACAAGACTGAGGAGGAAAACCCAGTAAAATTTAACTCTCTAAATTAAGGAGACTGATGATGAGTATGGCCATTCAAGTAGTATCAAATTGAAATGTGTGTAGAGATTTTTCTTTTTGTATTTTTGATAAATTATTTTTGCATACGTGTCAAATTGTGATGGGTACGAATCTGAAAGGAGTGAAGCAATGTCCAAAGGAAAGGAAATGGTACTGGATAGAGATAGTTAATGGGTATAATCACATTGGGTATTTATTTAATTTGGGTGTTAATGGTTAAAACGATAAAGAGAATTCGGATCCCATGACAACAAACCAAATGCGAGCTCAAATAAAATACAATTATGAAGATCCCAACGACAACAAAATACAGTTATGAAGAGTTTTATTTTACCGATTAAAACTAATTAGAATCTAATTAGCAAGGCGCCGATAGAGTGTTTTTTGAATACGTATACCGACGCTAAGGCGCTGATCCATCAGTCACAGTAGGCTCTAAACTAGCTCATGGCAAACCCTAATCCTTCGTACATCGAAATCAGCGAAGACGAGGAACTTCAACAGGACCAAGACGCAGAGATGCAAAACAATGGCGATCGAGATGACGAAAATCACTATGATGAAGACGAAGAAGTAGAAGAATTCGAAGAAGAAGAAGAGGAAGACGAAGAAGAAGAAGAAGACGAAGAGGAAGACTTCATTGATGCGGATTATGCTACGTACCTTTCAGAACTATTACCCTCTAGTTTTGGTCACCTCGCTGGCGGGATTGCTGGTGAAACAGAAGCGAGAAATGGGCCAGAGGAAGGTAGAGAGAAGCGGAGAAGAATAGGAGGACCGGGAACGTCGTCGTTGGGTGGAATTGGAAGCGCAGAAGGCTCCCAAGGCAATGAATGGAATCGGAGTGGAATCGATGGCCTATTTTGCCCTATCTGCTTGGACGCTTGGACCAATGACGGCGATCATCGCATCTGGTTCGAATTGAACCCTCAATTCCTTGTGATCTTGTCAAAATTTCCAATTATTTATGATTTAATTTTGGTTTGACGATTTCAGCTGTCTTCCCTGCGGCCACATATACGGCATGTCTTGCATAACAAAATGGCTACAGCGTAGAAATTCGAGAAAGGTAGTGGCTTATCTAGCAATTTTTCAAACCATTTGAAAATATTTTATTTTTTTATTTTGACATTCATGGTTGTACATTTCCCTTCTTCCCAGTGTCCTCAATGCAACCAGAAATGCAAGTTGAAGGATGTTAGGAAACTTTTCGTATCACAGGTTCTTTCTGTTGATGAAGAATCACAGAAGGTATTATTAGACCTCATGAGCGTCAATTAAAATTTTGGTTCAGTTAATTTATTTGGAATGATGGGTTCTTCTTGTTTGTAGAGGATTCGGGTACTTGAGGATAAGTGTGCTTCTCTTGAGGAGAAGGTAAGGATATTTTGTGACTGAAGTGATTTGGATGTCTTATAATTTGTTTTGTTCCCTTCACATTTTGTGTAGTACAGTTTACTTAAGTGGTTCATCTTGCTGATTTAGTTAATCATAGATATAGAAGCAGGGTACATGCATGTCAGATATCATATATGTACACAAACGTATGCACATGATGAATGTATATGTTACATTATTCATTGGTTAGCTTTTTTAGCAAGTATATGGCCTTTCTTGTATGTATAGGTTGCTGATCTTTCTAAGAAAGAAGCTGAATGGCTAAAGCGAGAGGGTGAACTGCAGCAAAAAGTTCAACAGTGTACAGAGGTATGTTTAATTTGCTACATTTTGATTGTATATAACCTTCGTATGCACGTCGAAAGGTAACATTCTTCTGATTGTGTATAACTGTATTTATTGAATCTGGCATTTACACTGTATTTGATTTATTTTGTTTCTGGTCATATATATCCCTCTAGCCACATGCTTTTGCAAACAATATCAGCAGTCATGTTTTCTCTCAGCCCCTGAAAATATTCTTTGTTTCACATTACATTTTAATGTCTCTATAGTTTTAGGTGATCCACCTCTTTGCTCACTTTTATCATGGGAAGTAGTTATTGCCCTTTGGGTGTCTTAGTACTCGTATAGTTTCTGAGGTCAGTGTTGTTTTCCTCTCAGCCATCGATGGACTCTGCTAAGATTATGCAGTCAATCACAGCTCAGTGCAATGACATACTGAAGTGTTTGGATGAGCATTTTACTGGATTAGCGCACCGAATTGATGGTATGGGAGCGAATTTGGAGCACAGAATTGATGGTATTGAAGCGACTTTGGAGCGATTGGAGCACCAAAGTCCAGAGGATGATGATCCTCACACTTGAGTTGATTTCTTTCTCTGGATATTTAGCTTAGGGCTTCTTATCGCTTGTAGTGACTGTAGACTCTTGTCATTTTGGATCTTGGGTTTGTAGCTTGAGGGATATTGCTACTCTTCTGATGAATTTGGTACTCCTTGATCTTGTGAATTAGGCTCATGCTTATGTTGGTTTATCCTTGTGGATGTTTTGAATGACAACTTCGTTGTTCTGTTAATCTGTTGCTTATGGATGGTTTCTAGTCACTTTCTTATTGGCTCAGTTTATCCTTAGCCATTTGCTTAGGACCTTCACGGTATGCACGTTTCCTTATCGGGTTGCTACAGCTACACTTTTGAGTTTTGTTATATATCACATATTATATACATCTGTAAATTAATTTCTAATTGAAATACGTTTAAGTTTATTTTATATTTAAGGGATGAGATGCTCACCAACAAGAATGACTATCGTGCAGGATTGGGGAAGGAGCATATCATGACGTCGGCATTAGGTCTTAATTCCGGGCAACAGATTCTTGAGTTGGGATCTAGGTGGGTTTGTGACCTCGAGGCGCCTTCTTCTCAGGCATCGGCGTCCATCATGTGGCAATTGGAGGAGGAGTTGACGCCAGAGGCATCCTCTCCGGCAGAGGCTGAGCACATGTTGGAGCCTTTTCAGCTGTCTTGGAATCAGGCTATGCAACAGATACATACTTTTATCCCTGCATTCACCATACCTCCTGGCCCATTTGTACTACCACTAGCGACACAGCCCGCCTTGTTTGTAACACCACCAGCGACACAGCTTGCCCGTTTCTACCACCACCAGTGGTGCAGCCCGATCAACATGCTGGCAAGGATGAGGGACATACCCCCTTGGGTTAATTCATTTGTCTTTTCATTTATCGTATGAGCGCCTCTTTTTGTTACTGTGGCATTAATTTGAATAAAACTTAATAAGACATAGATTACAATATAAATAAAATGAAGTATTCATTAAAAACAAACTAAGCTCATACAGTCGTGAAAGAAGCTTGTTCACCGGCAGAGCACCTGCCTGGATTTGCTCTGGAAATATTTTACTGAGGAATCCATTTCGTCATAATCTATCTTGACGAGCTTTGCCGGACAAACTTGCCGATTCGGTTTACTAATTAGAAAATGTTGGCAGACATTTCAATGTCTCCCAATTGTTAGTGTAATTAACCTTAAAATGTTCTACATGACCAATTACATGCATTTTAACAAATATTATTTGGGTTGTGACAAGTGATCACTTTCTCATTCTTAAAAATATTTTCTACCCAAAAATATATTTAGTCTATTTGCGAAAAACCTGAAATTGTTCGTGAGCTCTAGTAAACTTGCACTCTATCACGAAATTGTTTACAAGGTCTCTAAGTAACTCATACAATCTCATTTGGTGGCCTCGACCTGACATGATTATTTCAATTAAATTGAAGTAGTAGTGTTATGTCTCTCGTTTGGTGCTCTTAATAAATGGTGAGATTAAAGTCATTAAATTGGATAAATGTCCAGCCTATTAAAGAAAACAGGCAATTTTGAGGCAAAGTTGTACTTTGATAACTTGGGTGACATTTTACATACCCATTTACCTTATCAAAAAAATTTCCCCTTCACGAGATTAAGCTAGGTAATTTTAGCAACCATTATTATAAAGTCGCATGGAAAGTAGAAACATGTATAATCACAAAATATAAATGCATTTTTCTAATAGTTGCCTCAAGAAAATCAAAATTTTTATTTTATTTTTCAGAAAGATAAATTGCAAAATATAATAAAAAATTCAAGATATAAATCGATGTTGATTTTTTTTTTCCTTCCCTATTTTCTTTCTTTTAAGTTTGGGTAAATTTCACTTTACTACCCTTAAGTTTATCAAAATTTTGACTTTGATACCCAAAGTTTTTTTCCTCTCTCTCATTCCCAACGTTTACTTTTATTACCAATTTCATACCTCTGTCCGTGTTGCCGTCAGGACATTTGTTAAACGCTGACATGTCCTAAGCCTGGCCCATCACTCATCACTAATGTGGCTAAAGGGGGTCCCAGACTTTATAAAATCCCGCCAAAAAACCTTACTGAGTGACACGTGTCCATCTGTCACATTAATTAATTAAAAAAAATTGAAATTTTAAATAAAAGAGGAAATTGTTGATTTATCTCCCTCCCTAGTCGAGAAAAACCAAAACCCATCTATGATTTCGCTGAAGCTAACCCAAAATGCTGAAATAAAAAAACTAAACATCATTGAATCAAAGGTCCCTTCTTTTCATCAGGTTTTGAAAGGCATCTAACGCGAGGAATACCTAGTATTGGGAGTCTTCCATACCTCAGTCATGTCTTCCATGTCGGGGATGTCTGAGTTCAAAAGGAGAAGGTCGGTGAATTGCTACTTTGGACTGAGGGCGAAGAGATTCACTTGTTGGACTGATGCGAACCCTGGTAGAAGGTTTGATGTTTGCGGAAAAGTAAGTTGTAACTTTGGTAAGCCATTTCTCTGTTTTTCCTTAATAATCTTGATGTTTAATAATATGTACTGTCTGTGTTTGCAGAAGAATGATAGATGCAGATTTTGGGAGTGGTTTGATGAAGAGGATAACCCACGGAAGCAGAAGTTGATAGCTGGGCTACTTAGGAGGTTCAGAAAACGGAGAATGAGATTGTGGCCTTTCGAGCAAGGGAGAGGAAGCTCTGGTTTTTTTTAGTTGTATCTTGAATGCTGCTTGTTGCTGTGATGATTAAAGGGTAATAGGTCATTTAGGGATTATGGTTAGTCCTTTATGTAATGAGAAGTTGTTGATTTAGTTCGTGTTTCTATTTAGTAATCATATGTAATGGCAAGTTGCTGAAACGAAATGGTATGGTATTTTGTTAATAGTCATGATATTTCCTTAACAAGTATAAGGTCATAACCAAATAACCAGCAATGTGTGATTCCAAATTCTGATTCCATAACCACCAATTATCCAGCAAAAGTCTGATTCCATAACCACCAATTTTTGGGAGTAGAAGGACAAAACAACAAAATGTAAGGTACATAGAACATAGACATGACCAAATTCTGATTCCATAACCAAATAACCACCAATTACAGTACCAATTGATCATAACCAAATACAAATCCCAAATCCACCAAGTCTTCACAAATCTCTAGCAAAAGACATACATAACCAGCAAATCTCCATCAAAATACATACAACAATCCACCAAATCTTCACAAATCTCCAACAAAATTACATACACAACCACCAAATCTCCATCAAAATACTAACCAAAATATATACAACAACCCACCAAATATCCACAAAAATATTAATCCAAAGTCCACCAAATCTTCACCAAAATGCATGTCCATCTAACCACCAACTATTTCATTTTTCATAGAACTTTGGGAGGAATGCTAGATGATGCGTGTGATCTAGTTTGTCATTTGAATTGGGTAGAAACAAACAAAAAGACTATTGAATTTGTTTTATCAATTGTGTCACCCGTAATCTTTCTTGTTAGAGGAACTGCAGTCATGAAAGCTTTAGAAGATAAGAGTTGGAAGAACAGTTTATATCACTCGATTATATGACTGCTTTTTGGGGTTTCAATTTGTGCAAAGTGTATTGGATACTTGCACAAATCGGCGGAGGTTGAGGTAAAAAAGTCAACCTAGAGTTTGATTTGTTTTTTTTTAGATTATAAAGTCTGATTGATGTTGTGTTTACATGTATTCAGGGTTTGATTGGAAATGGAGTTTGCACAACGCTAACTTTTGTTGCAACTGCTGTTTGAACAACTCTAACGCTGGTTGGTAATGGGGTTTGGATAGTGCTGAACGCAGTGGGGACCGCCTATTGGACTTCGTGGGAGAGCCTTCCGGAATGAGCAAATTGCCACATTGATGATTTAGCATTTAGATGCAGACATTTTCCTTCTTTTTTATTGTAACAATGTACCATTAAACACAAAAGGAAAACATACAATGTTTCTTTTTCTGGAGCTTTGGAAGTTCATATTTCCTTGCATTCTCGTTGGCAGCAGATATATCTATGTCTCCCAATTGTTTAACAAATATTACTTGGGTTGTGAATAGTGACCACTTTCTCATTCTTAGAAATATTCTCTATCCAAAAATATACTCAAGTCTATTCGTGTGAAATGGGGATTTTATTGGCACCCTATTATTTGCTCTTTGCACCCCATACTAATTTTAAACATGAATAACCTATTTTACCCTTGTACATAATTACCGTTAAGGACAAAAAAAATATAAAATAAATATTAAATTTGCTCACTATTGTTCACCCGTTTTGATACAACTACACCTCCACATATGTTCCTGCAACCCTAGTTAGACTTTTTTCTCAAACCATCATGTTCCTACAATCATAACGAGGTTTATACGCTTATATTGGTGAAAAAGTATCTTGTATTTATTCATGAAGGGTGCGACTGAAGTTAGAGAGGCTTTGAATAAAGTATGAGTTTACTTTTGGCATTTTTCAAGTTTAGGATTTCATGATGGTCGCTAGTTTCGAATCAGCACACTAGTACCAAACACAATAGGTAAATTCAGTGGGATGCCACCAAAACATTGCACGCATTTCGGTTATGTTTGACCGGTCGTTAACTTAAGATGCGGTGGAGATCCACCGTAACATGGAACGGTGTTCGGTGGTGTATTATCGAATTTTTACCTACAATTAAATGGCAACAAACAAATTTTTTTTTTCTAGTAACGTTTTGTCGACCACAAATTTAATGCAAGCTATTTTGACTCTAATCCCATTGAATGAACAAAAACAAGGTGACGCCCCTCCTGAAGGCAACAATGTTGGTTTAGAATGTGTAATGGACTATAGTGATCAATTCACAACTTATTCAGTAGTTATTTTGAGTTTTTTTTTTTGTCTGAAATCCTTTTTAGTATCATTAACGTGACATTAATGTTTCAAATTTTAACTTTAAATAACAAGAGTTTAATGTGTAGATATTCAATGGTAAAGATGCATTAATTAGATGGGCTCGTGCACAAGGAAAAATGAATAATATTGTAATTGTAATTAGAAGGTCTTATTATGGAGGTGAGGGCAAGAGGAGACCTTGAGTAATACTGCTTATGAGAGGAGCGATAACTATAAGTCTTGCAAATCTAGTAAGACAACTGATGTAAGGTCGGATGCAAACGGTGATACGAAAAAGTATGCTAGGGACACTGGTACCAAGAAATGTGGATGTCCATTCTTGTTAAAAGGTGTCAATATTGGTGATGGGGATGATTGGAAGTTGGAGGTGGTTTGCGGAATACATAACCATGCTGTTTCAGAGTATCTTCAAGGTCATTCATTTATAGGGCGACTTTCTGAATAGGAGAATGCCTTGTTGGTGGACATGTCTAAGAGTTTAGTGAAACCCAGAGATATTTTGGTCACCCTAAATGATAGAGATGCAATGAATGTTTCAACTATGAAGATAATATACAATGATAGGATCCGAAATATAACCGAAGAATTTGCTGGAGAAACACAGATGCAACAATTGCTTACTAAGTTGTCCGAACACAATTATATTGAGTGGCATAGGACATCTGGTGATACTGTAACTGACTTGTTTTGGACACACACACCTCTTTGGTATTGAAATTTTGTGTGCATTTCCACATGTACTTATCATAGATTGCACCTATAAGATTAATAGGTATTGTTTCCCACTATTGCAAATTGTGGGGTGACATATACTAATATGACATTCTCTATTGCATATGTGTATATTAATGCCGAGAAGGAAGACAATTACACATGAGCTTTGACTGCATTGAGGAGTTTGTTGGATGATAACTGTCTTCTTAGTGTTATTGTCACTGATCGAGAGTTAGCACTCATGAATTCTATTACGTTTATATTTCCGAAAGCACGACATTTATTATATAGATGACATATTAACAAAGGAGTGTTGGCAAACTGCAATAAGTTATTTGGGACATTCAAACAATGGAAGCAATTTAATGGGGATTGGAATACTTTGATTGGTTCACAAATGGAGGAGGAATAGTGGCGTTTTTGCAATAGATTGAGTCTAAGTTTAGTGAATTTCAAAAAGCTCTTGAATACATACATGACAATTGGTTAAATCTATTTAAGGATAGGTTTGTGGCCGCATGGACATACACGTGTATGCATCTTGGATCGACAACCCCAAATAGGTAAGTATTTTAGTCCACTTTTAATAGGTTAATTTTTTAATTTATTTTGCTTCAGGAGAATTTATTGTTGTTATCAACAGAGCGGAAAGTGCACATGCAAAATGGAAGCGACAACTCCGCTCGAGTCAATTTAACTTTGAGAGATCATGAGTAACTATTCACTCATTGTTAGAGGTGGAGCACACAGAGATTAATGCATCTTTTGAAAAGAGTCGATGTTGTATTCAAAATAGGTTCAGTTATTCGTAGTTGAGCGAGTTAGCATGTTTTGTTTCTATAAAGGCATTGAGTGTAATTGTGTGCAAATAAAAAAGGTAAATTCAGTTTACTTATTGCATGTACATATATGGTCTACATAGTTAACAATGTAATTTATTTGTAAACAGGTTAGAGACAGATGGAGTGGATGCTTTATCATGTAGTTGTGCTATTTGTCGAACCCACCAATTATCATGTGCACATGAAATTGCGAAATATAGAGATCGTGGTTTACAAATCCCACTTGATATTGTGCATTCACATTGGAGGAAATTACCATGTTACCTCTAGTAACCTCACACTCGAGAGGCTAGTCTTTGGGTGATTCAAACGGCAACCAAGGAAGAAGGAAGAAGAACTCACCAGCAATCGCCGTCGCACCCGCTCAGATCATTTGGTTGGGTGGGTTTCTTACGCAGCTCAAGGTCGGTCTTCTTATTTGTGAAGACCCGTATTTTAAACGGATAAAAGAAGATAGTTATCATTTTGATAAAGTTGGACGATATTATCTTTTGGATAAACTTGGATGATATTATCTTTTTAAGATAGTTATCTTTTGGATAAACTTGGATGATCTTATCTTGTTAGGATATTTATCTTTTAGATAAACTTGGATGTTCTTATCCTTTTAATATTGAAGTTTATCATATCCCTATAAACACTATAAATAGGAGCATAACCTTATAGTTTCAAAACATGAGAAATTAGAAAAGAAATTGAGAGAGAGAGAGAGAGAGAGAGAGAGAGAGAGAGGTGATTCTTGGAGGAGATTTGGGGCTTAGCTTGTATTTTCTTAACTTGGAGCAATGCTTTGGAATCGAGATAGGGATTTCTTAGGAGACCTTTACAGGGATTGATCTAATTAAATTTCGTGAGCACTATATTATGCATGATATTATTATTTCAAAGGCATAATTATATTATGTCAAGGAAATTGGCTGGAATTCTTGGGTTGATAATGAAAGTATGGAAAAGAGGGTAATGGGAAGGATCTTTTGTGTAGTTGAGTTAACTCTTGCCAGGCACCAGGTCTAAGGGATCCCACAGTGCACATGATTTTTATTGGGTGATTCGGGACTGGCGACAGGGAGTTAGACAAGATGACTAACAAAAGGGGAAATTTTGGGATGATTGAGATGGGTGTTAGATCATATAAATGGGCATTCGGGACCAAGTGGTATAAGCATGGTATGGGACGTGCATGTCTGCTTGTCCAGTTATATGAATTAACAGGAGTAGAATTGAAGAGCATTCATGCATTATTATTATTAATGTGATATTTGGTTGTGTGATTGCATGTCACTTAATTTATTTATATCAATCTACTATGGTAAGGTCTCATGTCCCTACTAAGCGGTGGTTGCTCATCTCTCACCATGTTTAATTTTTCAGATGAACTAAAGGGCAAGTTAAGGATGAAACCAGCTGATGTTGAATTAAATAAGAGTGATAGAGCTTTATTTATTTATTGTAAAGTTGTAAAGATTTTGGAGCTATTTTATAAGAGAAGTTTATTTTAAACCCAGGTTTCGGTTTCTTTATTTTTATTTTTATATATTTTTGTCTCACTCACCGGGCACGAGATTTTTCCACCGACCCTGGGTTTGGGGCGCGACATTATTATTTTAATAAGCTGTTGTGTTGGTATATTATTTAATATTATTGTGTAGTTAATTTGTAAAGTTGAAAGTGTTGTAATGGACTATATTTTATTTTGGAAATAGCTGCCTGGTAGCCTACTAATTGTTTTGTACAATATATATGTATTAATTGCAGCTCAAGGTTTTTCTTCTTATTATTTTAATAAGCTGTTGTGTTGGTATATTATTTAATGTTGTTGTGTGGTTAATTTGTGAAGTTGGAAGTGTCGTAATGGACTATATTTTATTTTTGAATAGCTGCCTGGTAGTCTACTAATTGTTTTGTACAGTATATGCATTAATTGCAGCTCAAGGTCTTTCTTCTTATTCTTTTAATAAGCTGGTGTGTTGGTATATATTTAATATTGTTGTGTGGTTAATTTGGGAAGTTGGAAGTGTCGTAATGGATTATATTTTATTTTGGAAATAGCTGTTTGGTAGCCTACTAATTGTTTTGTACATTATATGAATTAATCGGTGCAACATAGGTGTATATGTTACTGTATATCATTTTTCAAATTCAAATGTAGGTTGTATAACATAGAATATTGCATACATACATCAAATTTTTGGTTTATGTTTATTTTACAGATATGCCAAGGGGTCGTAAAAACCAGCATAATCGTAATGCCTGCAACCCAACTGGCTGTTCGTGGGATGGTTCTATAGGAGTGGCTAGTGGAAATGCGGTTATTGGTGTAAATGTTGTTAACCAACATAGACCGGTAACTCAGATTGTAGGAAGTTTGATAATGCATATTGTGGGGCTCGAAATTATTTTGGGTTTAATGACATGTATTTTTCAAACATTTAAGGGATTTTATGCAGCAATTGTCACCATAACCACTGTTGGTTATGGTGACAAAACTGTAAGTTCTGAAGAAAAAGGTATACAGATAAATGAGATGTTTCAAACATGCATTCTAATTGCTGTTAGGTATTTTGTTTTTCATACAACTTTCGGAGGAATACTAGATGATGTGTGTGATCTAGTTTGTCATTGGAATTGGGTAGAAACACACAAGAAGACTATTGGATTTGTTTTATCACTTGTGTCAGTCGTAATTTTTATTGGTGGAGGAGTTGTAGTCATTAGCATTTTTGAAGCCAAAATTTCAAAATTACTTCCACATATGTTTTTCATCTTCAATTATATTGTTGCATTTTGGGGTTCCAACCTTCGGAGAAATAGAGGTAAAAAAGTTTTTTTCCTCAAACCATCATGTTCCTACAATCCTAACGAGGTTTATACGCTTATATTGGTGAAAAAATATATTGTATTTATTCATGAAGGGTGCGACTGAAGTTAGAGAGGTTTCGAATAAAGTATGAGTTTACTTTTGGCGTTTTTCAAGTTTTGGATTTCATGATGGTCGCTGGTGGGAATGCGGTTGTTGGTGGAAATGTTGTTAACCAACATAGACTGGTAACTCAGATTATAGGAAGTTTGATAATGCATATTGTGGGGCTCGAAATTATTTTGGGTTTAATGGCATGTATTTTTCAAACATTTAAGGGATTTTATGCAGCAATTGTCACCATAACCACTGTTGGTTATGGTGACAAAACTCTAAGTTCTGAAGAAAAAGGTATACAGATAAATGAGATGTTTCAAACATGCATTCTAATTGCTGTTAGGTATTTTGTTTTTCATACAACTTTCGGAGGAATACTAGATGATGTGTGTGATCTAGTTTGTCATTGGAATTGGGTAGAAACACACAAGAAGACTATTGGATTTGTTTTATCACTTGTGTCAGTCGTAATTTTTATTTGTGGAGGAGCTGTAGTCATTAGCATTTTTGAAGCCAAAATTTCAAAATTACTTCCACATATGTTTTTCATCTTCAATTATATTGTTGCATTTTGGGGTTCCAACCTTCGGAGAAATAGAGGTAAAAAAGTCTTTTTTCTCAAACCATCATGTTCCTACAACCCTAACGAGGTTTATACTCTTATATTGGTGAAAAAATATATTGTATTTATTCATGAAGGGTGCGGACGGAAGTTAGAGAGGTTTCGAATAAAGTATGAGTTTACTTTTGGTGTTTTTCAAGTTTTGGATTTCATGATGGTCGCTGGTGGGAATGCGGTTGTTGGTGGAAATGTTGTTAACCAACATAGACTGGTAACTCAGATTATAGGAAGTTTGATAATGCATATTGTGGGGCTCGAAATTATTTTGGGTTTAATGGTATGTATTTTTCAAATATTTAAGGGATTTTATGCAGCAATTGTCACCATAACCACTATTGGTTACGGTGACAAAACTGTAAGTTCTGAAGAAAAATGTATACAGATAAATGAGATGTTTCAAACATGCATTCTAATTGCTGTTAGGTATTTTGTTTTTCATACAACTTTTGGAGGAATACTAGATGATGTGTGTGATCTAGTTTGTCATTGGAATTGGGTAGAAACACACAAGAAGACTATTGGATTTGTTTTATCACTTGTGTCAGTCGTAATTTTTATTTGTGGAGGAGCTGTAGTCATTAGCATTTTTGAGGCTAAAATTTCAAAATTACTTCCACATATGTTTTTCATCTTTAATTATATTGTTGCATTTTGGGGTTCCAACCTTCGGAGAAATAGAGGTAAAAAAGTCTTTTTTCTCAAACCATCATGTTCCTACAACCCTAACGAGGTTTATACTCTTATATTGGTGAAAAAATATATTGTATTTATTCATGAAGGGTGCGACTGAAGTTAGAGAGGTTTCGAATAAAGTATGAGTTTACTTTTGGCGTTTTTCAAGTTTTGGATTTCATGATGGTCGCTGGTGGGAATGCGGTTGTTGGTGGAAATGTTGTTAACCAACATAGACCGGCAACTCAGATTATAGGAAGTTTGATAATGCATATTGTGGGGTTCGAAATTATTTTGGGTTTAATGGTTTGTATTTTTCAAACATTTAAGGGATTTTATGCAGCAATTGTCACCATAACCACTGTTGGTTATGGTGACAAAACTCTAAGTTCTGGAGAAAAATGTATACAGATAAATGAGATGCTTCAAACATGCATTCTAATTGATGTTAGGTATTTTGTTTTTCATACAACTTTCGGAGGAATACTAGATGTTGTGTGTGATCTAGTTTGTCATTGGAATTGAGTAGAAACACACAAGAAGACTATTGGATTTGTTTTATCACTTGTGTCAGTCGTAATTTTTATTGGTGGAGGAGCTGTAGTCATTAGCATTTTAGAAGCCAAAATTTCAAAATCACTTCCACAAATGTTTTTCATCTTCAATTATATTGTTGCATTTTGGGGTTCAAACTTTCGGAGAAATAGAGGTAAAAAAGTCTTTTTTCTCAAACCATCATGTTCCTACAACCCTAACGAGGTTTATACGCTTATATTGGTGAAAAAATATATTGTATTTATTCATGAAGGGTGCGACTGAAGTTAGAGAGGTTTCGAATAAAGTATGAGTTTACTTTTGGCGTTTTTCAAGTTTTGGATTTCATGATGGTCGTTGGTTTTGATCAGCACACCAGTACCAAACGCAATAGGTAAATTCGGTGGGATGCCACCAAAACATTGCACATATTTCTGTTATGTTTGACCAATCGTTAACTTAAGATGCGGTGGAGATTTCACCGTAACATGGAACGGTGTTCGGTGGTCAGTAGAGGAGCTAGGATTCTTAACATGGAGGGGCCAAAATTTCAAAATCACTTCCACATAGGTTTTTCATATTCAATTATATGGCTGCGTTTTGGGGTTCCAACTTTCGGAGAAATAGACTTTTTTCTCAAATCATCATGTTCCCACAACCCTAACGAGGTTTATGCGCTTATATTGGTGAAAAAATATCTTGTATTTATTAATGAAGGGTGCGACTGAAGTTATAGAGGCTTCGAATAAAGTATGAGTTTACTTTTGGCGTTTTTCAAGTTTAGGATTTCATGATGGTCTCTGGTTTCAATCAGCACACCAGGTACCAAACGCAATAGGTAAATTCAGTGGGATGCCACCAAAATATTGCACCTCTTTCGGTTATGTTTGACCGGTTGTTAACTTAAGATGCGGTGGAGATCCACCGTAACATGGAACGGTATTCGGTGGTGTATTATTGAATTTTTACCTACAATTAAGTGGCTACGAACCAATTTATTTATTATGTTTTCCAGTAACGTTTTGTCAACCACAAATTTAATTCAAGCTATTTTGACCTTAGTCCCATTGAATGAACAAAAACAAGGTGACACCTCTACTGAAGATAAGAGTTGAAAGAACAGTTATTAACTCGATGGCCTCCATTAGCACAGTGGGATATAGTGATGAAGTTTTCTCTACAAGAAAAGGGAAAAAAATTTCAATTATATAGTTGCTTTTTGGGGTTCCAATTTGTGAAAAGGGTATTGGATACTTGCACCAATTGTTGGAGAAATGGAGGTAAAAATGTCAATCCATAGTTTCATTTGTTTTTCTTTAGATTATAAAGTCTAATTGATTTTGTGTTAAAATGTATTCAAGGCATTACTGGCATCTTTTATTGGAAATGTAGTTTGGACAGTGGTAACTTTTCTTGCCAGTGTCTTTTTGATAGCTCTATCGCTAGTTGGTAATGGAGTTTGGATAGTCCTGAACGCAGTGGGGGTCGCCTGTTGGACTTGGTGGGTGAGCCTTCCGGAATAAGCAAATTGCCACATTGATGGTTTAGCATTTAGATGCAGGCATTTTCCTTCTTTTTTGTTGTAACAATGCACCATTAAACACAAATGGAAAACATACCATGTTATTTTTTCTGGAGCTTTGGAAGTTCATATTTTCTTGCATTCTCGTTGGCTGCAGATATAACCATGTCTCCTAATTATTTAACAAATATTACTTGGATTGTGAATAGTAACCACTTTCTCATTCTTAGAAATATTCTCTATCCAAAAATATACACAAGTCTATTTGTGAAAGGGTGATTTTATTGGTGTCCCATTATTTGCTATTTGCACCCCATACTAATTTTAAACATGAATAACCTATTTTACCCTTGTACATAATTACTGTTAAGGACAAAAAAAACATTAAATTTGCTCACTACACCCCACATATGTTCCTGCAACCATAGTTAGACTTTTTTCTCAAATCATCATGTTCCTACAACCCTAACGAGGTTTATACGCTTATATTGGTGAAAAAAATATCTTGTATTTATTCATGAAAGGTGCGACTGAAGTTAGAGAGGTTTCGAATAAAGTATGAGTTTACTATTGGCGTTTTTCAAGTTTTGGATTTCTTGATGGTCACTGGTTTTGATCAGCACACCAGTACCAAACGCAATAGGAAAATTCGGTGGGATGAAACCAAAACATTACACCTATTTCGGTTATGTTTGACTAGTTGTTAACTTAAGATAGGGTGGAGATCCACCGTAACATGGAACGGTGTTCGGTGGTGTATTATCGAATTTTTACCTACAATTAAGTGGCAGCGAACCATTTTTTTTTTCCCAGTAAAGTTTTGTCAACCACCAATTTAATGCAAGATATTTTGATCTTAGTCCCATTGAATGAACAAAAAGAAGGTGACGCCTCTACTGAAGGTAAGAGTTGAAAGAACAGTTTATATCACTCGATGACCTCCATTAGCACAGTGGGATATGGTGATGAAGTTTTCTTTACAGTAAAAGGAAAAAAATTTCAATTATATGGCTGCTTTTTGGGGTTCCAACTTGTGAAAAGAGTATTGGATACTTGCACAAATTGTTGGAGAAATGGAAGTAAAAAAGTCAACCCAGAGTTCGATTTGTTTTTCTTTACATTATAAAGTTTGATTCATTTTGTTTTTAAACGTATTCAGGGCTTTACTGGCATCTTTTATTGGAAATGTAGTTTGGACAGTGGTAACTTTTCTTGCCAGTGTCTTTTTGATAGCTCTATCACTAGTTGGTAATGGAGTTTGGATAGTGCTGAACGCAGTGGGGGTCGCATGTTGGACTTGGTGGGTGAGCCTTCCGAAATGAGGAAATTGCCACATTGATGGTTTAGCATTTAGATGCAAACATTTTCCTTCTTTTTGTTGTAATAATGCACCATTAACCACAAATGGAAAACATACCATGTTTCTTTTTCTGGAGCTTTGGAAGTTCATATTTTCTTGCATTCTCGTTGGCAACAGATATATCCATGTCTCCCAATTGTTTAATAAATATTACTTGGGTTGTGAATAGTGACCACTTTATTATTCTTAGAAATATTCTCTATCCAAAAATATACTCAAGTCTATTTGTGAAATGGTGATTTTATTGGCATCCCATTATATGCTCTTTGCACCCCATACTAATTTTAAATATGAATAACCTATTTTACCCTTGTACGTAATTATTGTTAAGAACAAAAAAATATTTAAAAAAAATATTAAATTTGCTCACTACACCACCACATATGTTCCTGCAACCCTAGTTAGACTTTTTTTCTCAAACCATCATGTTCCTACAACCCTAACGAGGTTTATACGATTTATATTGGTGAAAAAATATCTTGTATTTATTCATGATGGGTGAGACTGAAGTTAGAGAGGCTTCGAATAATAATGTGTGAGTTATTTTTCAAGTATATATTTTTGGTAATTTCTGTCCTTTTTTATTTATTTTTTAATTCTGATATTTTAAAGGCTAAAATTATTACAAACAATGAAAAATGTATACTTTGAGAATAATAATGTATAACTAAAATAATAATAAAAAATTCTAATTTTAGAAAAACCTAGATAATAAAATAATATTATCTTTTGTTTAAAATAAATATGAAATTGAATTATATATGATGGTTTTATAATAAAATTAATATACACTGGTGTAGCAAAATAAAATAATGAAATGGAACCAAAAAAACTGAAAAATTGAAAAAAAAAGAAGGACAAATTAAAAAAAAGAAAAATCAAACAAACAAAAAAGAAAATAAAAAAGAAAGCAATCAGAGCAATACATCGGGTAGAAAATGAAAATAATAATTTGGTGTTTTCTGTTTTTGTACATGATTTTGAATTTGTTTTCAAAAAACAATTCCAGTAAAAATGAAAACGAGACATTGGAAACATCGGGCTCGTTCGGTAATGTTTTTAGAGCCCGTTTCTGTTTTCGTTTCTTGTTTTTCGCAAATACGCGTTCGGTGCATCGTTTTCGTTTTCCCTCACAAAACGTTTTCTGAAAATAAATCTAACTTTGTGAACAAAAGTTGAAAACGATAAAAAGTTGTTTTCAGTGTTTTTTGAAGACATGAGAATGCATCCCATCAACAATTTTAGCTCTCTCTCTTGACAACTAATAAACCCACCAACAGGAACAACATCCATCTTCTCTGACCCAAAATCACACAAATCTTCAAAGTAAGAAAAAAAAATTACAAAGGAAGAAGAAAAGAAAAACAAAACAGAGACAGAAAGAAAAACCACCACATACCCAGCTCAACCACCATCACCCCCCAATCAAACCACCACAACAATTAATTAGTGAAGAGAGAGAGAGAGAGAGAGAGAGAGAGAGAGAGAGAGAGAGAGAGAGAGAGAGAGAGAGAGAGAGAGAGAGACGGTCCTATGGGCTGGCTAACGTGGGCTATAGCCCATGTCACTTGATATTTTATAGCTAAAATTAATACCCTAGACCACCCAAGCAAGCCCCAGATACCCCATCGTACTAAAATAAAATCCCATTAACTAACCCTACAAATCATTTTCTCTTTTAACTAACCCTACAAATCATTTTCTCTTGCGCATTAGACCATCCTTTAGCTTAGCCAACCTCTGCTCTTCGCAACAGACCATTCTTCAGCTTGATTTGTTGAATTGTCAAATATGATTTGCAATTGATTTTGGTGTTCTTACTTGTATCAAATAGAATTTGTTCATAATATAGATAATGAATCAATAATTAATTATTTTAATTTGGTGAAGACTAGGAAAGGTGCAACTTATATAACTGTTATATATATTTGAATTCTATGTTTATTTCTTGACTTTTTTTCTTACTAGTTTCTAAGTACATGTGCTATATGCATTTTGAGGGGTTAGGCTTATTATGTCCCTATGTGTATTTTTTTGTTATCAATGAAATTTGCTCGTATCATCGAGTTTTCTATCATTTTAGCAGGTTTGTAAGTAAAGTAAATTTAGTCCACCCCATTTTGAAATCATGGGTCCATCCCTGGGGGGGGGGGAGAGAGAGAGAGAGAGAGAGAGAGAGAGAGAGAGAGAGAGAGAGAGAGAGAGAGAGATGGGTGGGTTTATGGGATTCATGTCATGGAAGGAAGGAAGAGTGGGTGTGGCCTGGGAAGGAAAGGAAGAAGAAAAGAGGAAGAAAAGGAGAAAAAAGAGAGAAAAGAAATGGCATTGGGAAGGAAAGGAAGAAGAAAAGAGGAAGAGAAGGAGAAAAAAAGAAACGGCCTTGGTAAGGAAAGGAAGAAGAAAAGAGGACGAAAGAAGGAAAGAGGAAGAAAAAGAGAAAAAAGAAATGACTATGCAAAGAAAAGGAAGAAGAAAAGAGGAGGAAAGAGAGATAAGGAGAAAAAGGAGAAAAAAAAGAAAGAAAAAAGAAAGGAGATAAGATAGTTTTTGGCCTTTAATTTTTTTTATTGTTTATAATAATTTTAGCCTCTAAAAATATCATAATTAAAAAAAATAGAACTGAAATTAGCAAAAATACACCTAAAAAACAACTCATGCATTATTAGGGCTCGTTTGGGAGTGCTTCTTCCCGAAACGCTTAAGCTAGTAGCGCTTATGCCAGGAGCGCTTATGACATAAGCGCTTATACAAAGAAGCAGTTTGTCGTTTGGATGTCACATTTAAAAGTGTTTTTACACTACAAAAAAGTGCTTTTGATATTTTGTTGAGTGTTTGGCTTAAACAGGTAAAAGCGCTTTTAAAAGTACTTTAAAAAAATTTAAAGAATCCCAAAATATTATAATAAACATAGAAAATAAAAATTCACAGGATCCCAAACTCCGGTCGACTGCGGTCCATGCTTAGGCCAAACGAGGCTTCTTAGTCAAAGAAGACGAAGTGGCCACTAGTAAGCCAAACTCCAATAATTGCCACCAAAAATATTAATAAGAAGAAGAAAAAGCTTGTTCTTATGTGTTTGGTTTGTTCCTATTTGATTTTGTGATGGATTGAATATAGTTGTTGATGTTGAGTTTGAGATGACTCTGAAAATCTTGGTATCCAGACCCTATATTGAGAGCGAAGAACAAGAGAATTGATTCATCTTGGCATTTTAATAGGAGAGAAAGAGAGAGACAAAAAAAAGAGAGAGGGTATTTTGGCATTTTATAAATTTAAATATGGATATTTTCGGTATTTTAAAAGTTTCATTAAAGGAAGCCAAGCGCTTCCCCTTTTTTTGTCCTGCAGCGCTTTTAAGAAGAAGCACCTCTCAAGTGCTTCTTCCAAAACCACTCTAAGTGCTTTTGAATCTCACCCAAAGCGCTTTTGCAATTTTTGCCAAACACCAATTTTAAAAGGCAGAAGCGCTTTCACCCATTTAGAAGCGCTTTTTGCTGTTTCAAAAGCACTCACAAACGATTGTAATACTAGATACGTTTTCACTGTTTTTATTTTCTGAATTTGTTTTCCAATTAATCTACCAGATACATTTTCGAATCTGAAAATGCAAATTTGTTTTCTCTTTTTCATTTTCATAAAATATTCTCAGAACAGGAACGGCCTTGAGTGTTTTGATTTCCCACCAAAAAGTAATCTTCAAGGAACCGACAATTTTCAACAGTTCTCTCTCCCTCACTCACTGTGAAGCCCTAACAACTGTTCCCCAATTCTCACTCGCTCATGGCAAACCCTCCCCCCCTTCCCCCATCTTACTTCTTGGCGACGAGGAACTCCAAGAGGACCAAAACGCAGCACCGCGATTCAATGATGATGGAGAAGATGAAGACGATGAAGACGAAGACGAAGAAGAAGAAGAAGAAGAAGACTTAATTGACCCGGATTATGCTGTGTACATTGCATCACTACAGCATTCTGGTGTTTCTCATAACGGTGCCGGAAATTCTCTTGAAACAGTGGCGAGCAATGGGGCTGAGGAATGGGGGCGTAAGCGGAGAAGAGCTGGAGAAGGCAAAACGGCGTCGTGCGATGGAATTGGCAGTGCAGAGAGTTCCCAAGGCAGCCATTGGACTCGGAATGAAATCGATGGGCTATTTTGCCCTATTTGCTTGGAGGCTTGGACCAACGACGGTGATCATCACATCTGGTTCGAATTCAAACCTCAATTCTTTGTGATTTTATATAACTTTTTCTTCAGTCTAAAGTGTTGCAGATGATTTATTTCTGTAATTTTGGTTTTCGGATTGCAGTTGCCTTCCTTGTGGGCACATATATGGTATGTCCTGCATAAGAAAATGGCTACAGCAGCGTAAAAATTCAGGGAAGGTAATGATTTGTCCAACAATCCCCTGGTTTTCAATTTCTTTGAAATTTGAAGTTAGTTTGGTTTTTCTTCTTTGTTGTTGACATTCCTGGCTGTGCATAGTGCCCTCAATGCAACAAGAAATGCGCGTTGAAGGATGTTAGGAAACTTTTTGCTTCACGAATTGTTTCTGTTGACGAAGAATCGCAAAAGGTCATATCCAATCTCACGAGGCTGATACTTTCCGCTAAAACTTATGTGAAGTTAACTTATTTTGAATGATAGGTTCTTCTTGTTTGTAGATGATTCGGTCACTTGAGGCTAAATGTGATTCTCTCGAGAAGAAGGTAGGGATATCTTCAGAAAGAAGCGATTTATATCTCTCATAATTTGTTTTGTTCCAATCACATTTTGTCCGGTATAGAATATAGATTAATGAAAGTCTTTCTTTCTTCCATATACGTGCCTTCATTTTTCTGCTTTAGAAAATTATAGATAGAGGCATGCGGATATGCACTCAGACATATGCAACTTATATTATATTGTGAGGGGCCACCTTCCCTTATTCATTCGTTAGTTTGTTTATCAAGTTCATGGTTTTTCCTTGTATTTGTAGGGAGCTGGTTGGTGTAAGAAAGAAGCTCAATGGCGAAAGTTAGAGGCTGAACTGCAGCTTAAAGTTCAGAAGCTTTCAGAGGTATGCTTATTTGCAATGCTTTCGACCTTCTGATTCTACATAATCTATGGTTTTTAATGGCTTTTTATCTATTATTTTTATTTCTGGTCATATAGCCTTCTGTATCAGCAGTAGTGCTTTCTCTCAGCCTCCAAAACTACTGTTGGTTTCACATTACATTTTAATGCCTTTATAGTATTTAGTTTTACATCTCTTTGCGTGCATTTATCCTGTGAAGCAGTTGTGCCTTTATATTGACAATTGAAGTGCAAATGTTTATATATTCTATAGTGCTTTATATTGGGCTGGTTCCTGCTTTAAAGCATCTATAAGCATCCATAACTTGTTCAGATATCTCCAAATGTGTAAAGAGTATGAAAAGAAAAACCCTGCAGCATTTCTGAATGACTGTTAGGAAAAAAAATTGTCTGTGTACGTTAAATATGATTGGATTGTTTTCTGTAGAAAAATAAAATGTTCTATATATTATTTTAGGAGTGTCTTTCTCTATTATGTTTGGTTTTTAAAATTTTGCCTTTGTAGAGGACAACATATTTGGAGCGTTTATTAGGAGACACGCATAGCAGAACATCTGGACGAGTCAATGCACATGGGGCCGTCGAAGGAAGATTTGTATCTGGTAACACAATCTTAGATGAAAAAGCTTATGGTTAGTTTATTCATGTTCATATTTTAGTATCTTTAAAGCTTAAGATATTATCATTTTCAATGGCAATTAATTTTATCATAATGGTATGAAACCATGCTTTCTTTGTCTCCTAGAGCGGAACTTTGGCTCAAAGCTCTGTGGACAAGCGTGTTCTTGCAATTTCATATTAGAGGTATGGCATGGTTCCTTTCTCTTATGCTTTGTTATTTCATCATATTCCCTTCCCCTTCTCTTTCATCATTTACATGGAGATGGAGGTAAATACACAAACATACACATCATTGTGTGTGAACTGGACCTATAGATATCATCTCTATATCAGCAAAAAGACATCTACGGTGGTCTTGATATGTAGGGCACTACGTCCAGATTTTGTGTGATATTCGCTGGAAATCCACTCTAGTCATTGGTGAAAAGGAAGAAGTTATATTATTTTATTGTTCCACATAATGTTAACCTCATAATAGTGAACTTTGCAGAAGGAGTTGCAGGTCGATGGTGCTCGTTTATTTGATGTTGATGCATCTAACCAAATTGTGTTAATTTCACGAAGGCTTGCTGGGATAGGTGGGACACAAGCGCTTACCAAAGTAAAGTTTCTGGGGTTGGATAAAGTTTGTGCTTTTGTTGCATTATATTTGTATATATTTATAACACAGGAACTGCTCTGGATCTTTCTTAAATATGGTTCTGCAGTTGAGTTTGATACCTCCGTATGACAGAGATGATATTCTCCTTCCTAGATCTATAAAAGTCATTAGGGACCTACGCATTTGCCCTATGAACAGTGACCTTGCACTGTTTGCTTGCCTAGGGAAGAAGTTGTCAGTTGTCAGGTTGCATTGCGGTTAACTTCCTCAACTGTTATTTTAGTACGTTCTTCATATATTTCTCCTGGTTGACACTTGCTTTATTTGTTACAGTATGGAAAGCAACAATGTCATCCTTGCCTATGATCTACCGGTAAAATCTTGATCTATTGTTTATATTATTTTGTACTAACTTCAAAAAGTCTTGTGTTTCCTGTATCATGCAGTGTAAAAGAACTTTTTCACATGATTATCTACGCACATTCAGGTTATGTATGGGAGTGGTTAAAGCCACTCAGCATGACATACTGTTAAAGTTATATGCTTGGCATAATATGTGTTAATCTGTCTGTTTTACTCTTCTATTTTTGGTTCTTCATGTTGACATTTTTGCTTGCAGGCTGCTGCTTGGACATGTTCATGGGATCTCAATGACTCAAATTATGTATATGCTGGATTACAGGTCTGACCCTACTTTCCGTTTTAAGTATTTTGGAAGGTGTTACTTGTATATCCTCTGCTTTAATTTCTTTTTTCTTATTCTTGCAGAATGGCTCTCTTTTGGTGTTTGACATGCGCCGAACTGCAGGGCCTGTTGCAACGATGAAGGGGCTGACAAACAACCCAATTCATACTGTACATTCCCTTCCAAATAATTCAGCTCTTCCTTCTGGTGCTAGAACAGTGCTGTCTGCTTCTTCGATTGGCTTATGTCTGTGGAACGTTGATAATGCTGAAGAAGGGTGAGTTCAAATGTGTGTCCTGTTCTTTCATGTTCAGCTAAGAAATCATATGGATCTCAAAATATTCTTGATTACCCCGTCTGATTTTATCGATATTATTTTTAAAGAAAGAAAAAAGAAGAATTCAATTTGTACCTTGAGTGATGCCATTTAACATGTTAATCTGGTTTGTTTGCTTGCTTTTGATAAATCAATGGCCTGTTTGCTTGCTTTTGATAAATCAATGGTCTGTTTGCATGTTTGCAATGACCTTTTAGAGCAAGTTACAACTAAAAGGCCAGAATACACAGGAATGTTTTTGTCCCTGGTTCATTTTCTCCTATCTAAGTTGATTATTGCACTCTTATCAAGAAAGAAAAAGAATACTCTTTGCTCTGTTGATTGGATGCTGTATTTTCTTTATCCATGTATTTCCTCTTGTAAAGAGATGATATTTTGGATCGCAACAAATGAAATTCTCTTGCTTTTTCTTTTTAAATATGTTCCAAATAGTTGGTCAACTACTGCATGGTTCTGTTCTAACAAAATTTAAACTTTATGAAGGCCGATATTGGTTCCTCAAACGGAGAATCAAGGAGTTTGCATATCTCTTGCTTATTGTCCTAGCAGTGACGACATTGTCGCTTCCTATCGTCCCAAAGTGGAAATGTCCGATGAGACAATCTTCTCTCAACCGCCGCTTACTCCTTCCCGTGGTGGCATTGGACAAGGAACAGTGGGTTCCCTTGTTTTACTAAAGAGAGCAGACAGCAGCAACTGTTTTAAAAGGTTGGGATCTGCATGCACCAACGTCTGTGATATCGGACTGCCAAAATCTGCGATCATCGACGTAGGAAATCATAGCACATTGTTTGCATCAGAGGATAAGTTAAGTTCCAAATTGGTTTTAGAAGAGTTGCCATCTTTTACAACCTTCCAGAGCCTTAAGTTGCATAAAGATCCTGTTCGCGATCTCAAGTACACTCCTGCTTTGAAGAAAGGTCTGCTTAGTTGTTTAAGTGGTGACGTACTGCAACTCTTCAGTACCAGGCTTTCATGAAATAGATCATTTTCAGTTATGTAATTCCTCAATTTATGTATGTTTTTTTTTTAGTACCGATGCTGTAATTGTATTGTATAATATATTCTAATGCCTTCATAGTATTTAGTTTTACATATCTTTGCGTGCATTTATCCTGTGAAGCAGTTATGCCCTTATATTGACAATTGAAGTGCAAATGTTTATATATTCTACGTAGTGCTTTATATTGGGCTGGCTCTAAGCAGCCATGAGTCATGAGTCATGACAATTGAAGTGCCAAGGTTTACATATAGGTTCTATAGTGCTTTGTATTGATGATATCAATACAACTATACCATCAATTCATTATCCACTTCCATTATTATTAATAATATTCTTTTGGAATTTAGAATGACTTTTTAACATTGAGAAGATAAATACTACTACTAAATTTATCAGTTGAATTTGTTTTTGTCCCACAAGCTTTGGGCCTCAAAAATAATAAACACTTACCGCGGAATGTTTCTTCGTTTGTTCCGTTTCACAATACACGCGTGAGTTCGTTCCTCACAAAACGTTTCTGAAACAAATCTAACTGTGAACAAAAGGAAAAGAAAAAGTGTTAGAATTCATTTTATGTTTTGAAGACACGAGAATGCATCCCATCAACAACTCTAGCTCTCTCTCTTGACAACTGATAAACCCACCAACATGAACAACACCCATCTTCTCCACCCAGCAAACTAAGAAAAAAAACAGAGGAAAGAAAGAAAACATATACAGAGGAAGAGAAGAGAAAGAACAAAATCCATCTCCTACCCACATACCCAGCTCAACCACCATCATCACCCAATCAAACCACCACAACCATTAATTGAGAGAGAGAGAGAGAGAGATGGGTGGGTATATGGGATCATGCCATGGAAGGAAGGAGGAGAGATCGCCTGGGAAGGAAAGGAAGAAGAAAGAGGAAGAAAAGGAGAAAAAGATACACGGCCTTGGGAAGGAAAGGAAGAAGAAAGGGGAAGAAAGAAGGAAAGAGGATGAAAAGAGAAAAGGAAACAGCATGCGAAGGAAAAGAAGAAGAAAAGAGGAGGAAAGAGAAAAAGGAGAAAAAAAAAAAAAAAAAGAAAAAAAAGAAAGGAGATAAGATAGTTTTGAGCTTTAATTTTTTTCATTGTTAATAATAATTTTAGCCTCTAAAAATATCAGAATTTAAAAAAATTAGAACTGAAATTAGCAAAAATACACCTAAAAAATAATTGTACACGTTTTCATTGTTTTGTTTTCTAAAGATGTTTCTAATTAATCTACCAAACGCATTTTCAATTCCTGAAAATGTAAATTCATTTTCTTGTTTTCATTCTCTAAAATATTTCAAAAACACTTCAAAAACGTTACCAAACACTTAGCCATTTAAACTGGCTTGTTTTTGGTGAGCTTTAGTAATTTAAACCACAGACCTGGCCAAAATAACTAAGGAATTGGCCCATGCTAATTTTGGTCCAAACAATGTCCAACTTCATCTAAATATAATTCCTTTCCTTAGGGGAAAAAGTAAAATAAAAAATAATCATTCACAACCAGAAATAGAGAGGGGAAGAAAAACTCAAATAAATTTGAAAAGTCCCACATTCTGGGCTTTTTATTTAGAGAAAATTGCCATACACTCCTTTCCCTCCCCCCGGAACTAGGATCCAAATTGAATTTAACCTCCGGATTCGAAAAAAATAAAGGAGAAAAATAAAACAAAAATAAAAACCTAATTCCGACCTGCCGGATTCGAACCAGCGACCTAAGGATAACCGATGGATGCTCCAACTACAGTCCTCCGCTCTACCAACTGAGCTAAGGTCGGCTTGTGTGATTAATGCGTGCAAAACATATTTATCACCATCTAAACTGCCACCTATTAAAATTGAGCACAAAAAACTCTTTTGTATAAAAGGGAAATTTAAAATAATAAAAAAAAGTGTTTCAAAAATTCAAGTTACTGCTGACATATCCAAAAAAAAACATAAAAATAATAATCCCATAGTTTCTGAATGGAAAATGCCATATCAATCAGAAACGATGGGATAATAATAGTGATTTTTCTTCTCCCACTATAGCAAATTAGAAATCAACATGAATATATCAGCTGATTAATTACAACCCCATAGGTGGCAATTATCATAGCATTATTAGGGGGTCATAATCATATCATAGAAAAACCAAAACTCACTATTTATATTGTATGCTTTCTCATGGATCCCACAAAACGTCTTCCAATGTTTGTTTAATAATAGTTAAAAGAATAAATTAAAAAGAATAATAATGTTAATCATTTTCTGTGCCCAATAATATTTCTCAAAAATAATTTAATTGAAGTTGCAATACATTGTTTAATCAAGAAAACTCATCACAATGAATTATGGTGTTGGGTGGACGTCATCTTTGTAGCTGCTCTCAAACCAGACATGTTTTCATCATCAGATTGTTCATAAGATGCCAAAAGAAGAAAAGGGCTTGAGGTGAAGATGAGGATAGGGACCTTTGCTTCAACCATATCTATTTGTTTTGTTTCTAACATTCTATCATCTTCAGACCATTTTAAAAGCTTCAACAACCCCCCCATCTATTTCATTTGGGCATCTTTTGGGCGTCTTATGCCTTCTGCATTATTGTTGCTCAAATCATCTTAATCATTTTCAAAGGTCATGTTGATTTGCAGGAAAGAAACATGTTTTCTTTCTGTCCCAAATAAACTAAAAAAAACAATTAAAAACAAATCAAACTTGTTTCCCAAGCATTTTATGAGCTCCCTTCATTTTGGTTTTACTTACAACTGTGTGATGCAGGTCATGTTCAAGAAAAAAAAAATCTGCTTATAACTATTTGGAAGATAAAACAATTTTTGGTTGGTTTAGAATTTAGATGCAGGTCATGTCATTTTTTGTTAGCATATCATGTCAAATTTCATGGAAATTAAATCAAACCACTAATCTCTGACACATCTGGTGCAAGACAATTCCACATGCAGCATGCTGCTGCTGCAATGCTCTTTCTGCTTTTTACGTCTCACTGTGAATTCCCTTGGTTTTTAATTTGCAATTATCCTTGTTCACTCTCTGCCATTATTTCAAGTGGCCTTCACATGCAACAAGACTTATAATGGCCTTCCCTCTTTCTTTCTTTCTTTCTTTATTTTTTTTCTCTGTCATTTTTTTCTGAGAACAATTTATACTGGCTTTCATATGAGAATACTTGATCCACCGCACAATTGGAAAATTGGTCTTGAGAAATGTGCTCACTGACTATTGCACACTGCTGGAGCTTCAGAGTTGAGAAGATGACCAATCATAAAGTGCCCCAGTTTCTGTGGCAGTCACTGGGACACATAGAACAATACCAAAAAAAATAGAAAAACGGAAAGAAATTATTTTGCATTATTGAAAAATGACAATTGCTTGGCTGCACACATACACTTGCTCAAAACCCATATCCTCCATTTTTTGGATTCATCACACAGGGCCATGAATCCATGCCCTTTTCCTTCTTTTCTTTTTTTGTAAATTGCCAATGTACACCAAATGCACCATCAAACAAAAATGGAAAACATACAATGTACACCAAATGTTGCATAACAAAAATGGAGTGCACAAATTTTCTTTCTTCTTTTGGAGCCTTGGATGTTCAAAATTCCTTGCATTCTGTTTTTGGCAAAGTAATGACCCATCTCTTGGCATTCTCACACAGAAGCTTTTTCCTTTTTAGACAAAAAACCATCATAAAAAAGCATTTAAATGAAGTTAAAATTGAGGGGAACTTCCAATATGAAACATATGGCATGACACTTTCACTTTTATTAGCGCCAACACTCAGGTGTTAGGGAATGGTCCCTCTTGTAGTCCTTGCAATAGTCATATACCAAATGGTTGGTTTGAACCCACCTCATGACCCTGTACTGCTGTTGTGTCAGCCCGCCCGACCGGAACGGGGAGGCAGATACTGGGCGGCACCAGGCAGGGGAATAGGCGCTGCAGCCGCCGGCTTTGAAATTGGTATACTTTGCAACAAATGGTTGATATCTGTAATCTGCTTTGTATTTCCCATCTTCAGTTGCCCAAGATGAGGCATCCCATATTGAGCCATACACCCACATTGGCCTCAAGGGAAAGGTTGCTACACTTTTCCTAGGGTACCTCCTTATGGGCACATCATCCACCAAAAATCTGTAACAATAATGAATGTGGCATAAATTTTAACTATAAGACAATTAACCTAACAACAAGATAAACATGGCATATAATCAAAACAGAGATTAAACATTATATTATTGACTTAGTGGCCAGCAAGAGGAACCAATAGCTTTGTACTATTAGATTTGGATTTATTATCTTTTTTTTCCCTCTGTTTTTTTTTTTTTGGTTTTCTGTCAATCAATAGATAGAGACTTGTATAATGGAGACACCTTTTGCTTTCCCAAATGGCATCCCTTCATTGACAAAGGGTCTCAACTCAATGAGGATATATAGGCTTTTTACCATTCCAAATCTCAGCCCTTTACTCTCTCTCTCTCTCTCTCTCTCTTAATTTATAATTGCCCCTGTCATATCGCTTGGCTTTTCCTTAATTTCAGAGAAAGAATTATTTGGCATGATCAGGTTATTACTCAACTTTGAAAAATAGAAAATGGCAGAAATACCAGCATTTCAAAATATCAATCAATCATTAAAGCTCAGTAGACAATGGATGGATAGGTTTCTTTCCTGTAAAGTTTTTGCAAGTAAGAAATAATTACTCACATGAAAAGTTTTAAGTCAATCTTTGATTTCAAGCACAGCTCAAAACTATGATCACAAAAAACTTACATGATCTCCTTTGGGCTCCACAATATAGCATAGTGATGAAAAGCCTTAGTGGGATCAAACCACAAATGGAACTTCATCTCTCTGCCAATGATTTTTCCATCCCCACTTCCTCTGATGTAAACATTTGTTTGTAAAGTGTAAGGCTTCCCAAATGTAGTTCCCAGAAACTCAATGTCAACTTCGTCATGGTACCCCGGATGAGCTTCACTGTTTGAAAGCTGCAAGAAGAATAAATATAATACTGATCAGTTGATCAAGGCATTTAGCAGACACAATTATACATAGAATTTGAGAAAATAATTAAGCTAAAAATGTGGAGTTCATTAATTTCTCACATAGAAAGCTGTTATAACTCCTGCTGTGTAACCAGTTTGAAGTTTAATGGAGGCACCAAAGTAGCCGGATCTAAATGGACGAACTGACTTGAACCCACTTCCTGTATGGAGACAATTATGAAGAAATGTTAATTAACAGGTGCACTGGTAATTAATTAAGGAAGCATTAACATAAAAATGTGAACTAGAAAGTGGGCGAGGTGAGGTGAGGGAGACCTGAGGTCCTGTCAAGCCAGATTGTTAATGCATGTTGGTCTAAGCTTTGATGCTGAGGACCCCAGAGAGTTCTAAACCCTTTATAAAAGCTCATAGACTTGAATTTAGAACTTGGCCAGTAGCCAGGTGATGGTGGCCAATCAGCATTGCTTGCAGGGACCAAAAGAATTAGGAGGAAGAGCAAGAGAGCCATGAAATATGAATGGGAAGATGAGGAAAATGTATAGTGAAGATGGAATAATTGGCTCTGTATAAATGCAGGGCAGAGAGAGAGAGAGGAGAGAGAGGTAGCTGAGAAAGAGGAAGAGTATGGTAGTACAGTTTGATATGTATATATATATATATTATATATATATAAGAACATTATTATTAGAATTAACCATCAAAACTTTGTATGATATAAACCATACTTACTATTTATATATATACTTAGATTTTTCTTCTCTCTCTCTCTCTCTGTCTCTGTCTGTCTCTCTCATCCCAATTCACGCAACTACTTTCTTTCCTACCCTTAATGAGGAAACATGTTTGCTTTGGTTGCAAGGTTGGAAAGCTAGGAAAAGAGGATGTGATGCAGAATGGGTAGATGGGTGTCTCTTAAATGTGCCCTTTTTCTTTCCCCTTTCTCTGTGCTGTGTGCATATGTAGTTTTGTGATTCCACAGGAACTTGGGATGAAAATCGGAAAGCTACATGCAATTTCTGTCCCTGCCTTTAAAGCAAACCTTGTTTTTTTGGGTAGGATTCAACAAACCTTGTTGGATTACCCATATTGTGTCTTCTTTTTACCTTTCCACTACTCTTGCCAGTGTGTCAGCTCCATGCAGTGGACTGTGGAGTAGTGTCAAATGTTCGTTAGTGCCAATAATAGATCTTACACAAAATTTATCCATAATCTTAAGTGTTTTTTTTTTACCCAAAAATTTATATATCGGAAGACAAGACTTCACTTTTTCGATGAGGATATACTCTCAACAATTTACTTAAATTTTTTTCAAAAATTATCAAAGTAAAATAAAATATTTTATTCTTCACTCCCCCTCTTCATAATCAGAGCCAGCCGTAGCTATAATCATCAAGATGGGAAGAGAAGAAATTTGTTAGATGATGAGGTTATAAGTTTTAAAAAAATAATGATATGGCACAGATAGAAGCATCCTAATCATTATTGGCCAGCTTGGGATATATATATATATATATATATATATATATGTGCAGAGAGATGGGTTTTTTTTTTACTTTATTTTTTGTTGGGGTTCTGTCTGAATACAGAGATGGATTTGAACGTGTGAAGTTCATCAATGTAGTGGGGCATGGGGCTATGCAAGATGGGACCAATGCATGATTTGATTACAAGGCATTAGATCGATTGATTTTGACTCAAGAAGTGAGCTATCGTACGGTTCTTCATATTTTATTCATATGTTGATTGATTGCCCAAACAACAAAATTTCTACCATAAAAAGTTGCACAAATGATATAACATTATTAAGGCTAAGGCACACTGTGTGTCATATTTACTACACATATCTATTATTTTTTTTAATACTTATTTTTTGTTGAATTTTTTTTCCAATTTACTGTAACCCCTAAAACCAAAATGGTCCAGATGCCATATATCGTGCCCAATCAAATTTCATACTCCAATTTCTTCTGCAAAATGCGTAATTTGATTCTGTTCTTTTTTTTTGTCGATCCTTGTAACAATTTGATTGATACAACATATTTGGTCTAGATAGCCTATCTGTTTAGTCATGAAATTAGCAATGACTGAAGGGACGTCAAACTGCATTAACCTTTAATTAAATATCAGTCATCCGAAGAATAAACATGCACTTTAGGCAAAGTGTTTGTTGAATTAGGTTATTAAGTTCCCTTCCACCCGAGTTCAAATCCCACTCTTTGTAAGTTGTAATGGTTTAGAATCTCTCATCACGGGGGAGGCCTGATGACAACAATATTATTAGTTGATAAGGTAAGCAAACTAGTTTCGAGTCATTTAATATGTAGCTAAAAGGCATTAAAGTATATAGAATAATTTCCGTTCTTCCTTCGCTAATCGTACGTCCTGTTACATTTTGACAGAAATATAATTTATAAGGCTGCTTTCATTTACTTTCCTAGACAGAAATGTTGGAGCCTTTAATGGCTGGATTGGCCAGTAAGCTTAGGGATCCACCCACCATTTAAAGACCCCAAGGGGCTCGATCCTTCCTGTACCATTTTGTTCAAAGATGCTGACTGAAACCCTACACGCATATCTTTCTTTGTCTTGCATAATAATACAATAACCCTAACCCTTCTCTATCAGAATCAAACATTTGATTCTGTGGACCATCTCAGAAAATACAACCCTAACACAAACCAACCATGCATCTTAATCTTCTACATAAATATATGCTGTATACACATGTAACTTGAAGTCTAGATGGCCCCAGAAAATGGTACGGATGACCCAAAATCTTAGCAGGCAGCCACAAAATTTGAAACTTGAAAGACATGCATGCGGGGCTGAAAGGCACACTTCAATAAAACAACATGAATTTTAGGCTGCAATTTAACTTAAACCACATTCTTCTCTGATTAATACATGTTTGATTTTGTGCGGCCTCTCTCTCTCTCTGTGTTGTAGGTTTGCACTGTTTTGTCGGCCACAGATTAAGGTGGGGCCCACTTGACCGACAAATGAAGAAGCTAATGAAACTTGGACGTACGTATATGATCTGTATTCTGTACACACACGTACCTTTGCTTCGGGTAAAATTGAACATATGCTTCTTCCTCTCCAGAAATATAGGTCACGGGTCACGTCAATATCTCGATTAAAAAAGAATTTCAGTTAATTACTCCATCGAGACTAGATCGTGATTTATCATGCCATCTCAAAATCTGGGCTCTACTTGCTTTCCATATACATACTGTTTCACAACCAAAAACAAACAAAAAAAATCCTCCGTTTTTGGCTGTCGACGTTATATATCCGAATCATTAGTCAAGTCTGCTTTTTGTTTCAACATTCAATTATGTACATGATAAGTTTTTTTCTTCACGCGAAGCGTAGCTAAAACGAAATTATATGTCGACGTCTGACAAAGTTTTAGCAGAAATGTATCTAACTTGTATACAATTGATTGTGTTGTGTGGTAGCACCTAGTCTATATACTAAGGGTGCTTTGCTTGAATATCAATCAAAGGTATGCTTGTCCAGACCTAAAACAGGAAAAAAAAAAAAAAAGTCGAAACAATGCTCAAAAAAACTGAAACTTAAAGATCAAGTAAGTCAGAGATTGCTGATTGCAGTACTCGAGCAAATTGTAACTTTGAAACTAAGAGCTTCTGAGTATGGGGTTCGTTAGGCATGGCCCACGCTTCAATTCTCACTCAAACAACAATACAATAACTGCAACAACAAAAAGGAAAAAATAAAAAAAAATAAGTAGTCGGCCATATCTTTTGCTGTTATATACAACCCAAAAAGAAAAGAAAAGATATGCACACATATGCATATCTAGTGGTGTTATTATTTGACTTTGTTGTTATAATTAAGTTGCTATCAAATAATTGTAATAGTTGAAAATTTATGCAAATTTGTAGTGACATTGATCCGCTCCGTATATACTGTATATATAACGGTGTTATTATTGGATTTTGTTGTTACAATTAAGTTGCTATCGAATAAAAGCTTGTCGGTCTAATAATAATAGACCAAAGATTAATTATAGGGTCATAGTGCGAAAGGATATTGCAAAATAATCCAGAACCACCATAGATTGTGTGTAGAACTGATGAAATCGAAACGTTGAAAGCAGAGATAATACAAATGGGACACATTAATAATTAATAATAATCATGTCATTAGATGCTAAATACATCATGCATATAGGACAAGGAACCTTTGCATAAAGCTTTGAATTGATTGAAGACGGTATATATGAACAAAAACAATCCCAAATTGTGAGCCGGCCATGCATATATGCTTTGCCCCACCGACACTTCGGTGAGCTTTGGAAGGGCTACAAGCCTATGCTATGAGAGCTTAGCTCCAAAATAAAATAAATTCACTAAGGACAAGATGTCACATCCCGGATTGGCTCGCCGTAGGTACGATATTGTTCGTTTTGGGCCCCTCTCGCCTTTACGGTTTTGTTTTTGGGAGCTCACGAGCAACTTCCCAGTGGATCACCCATCCTAGATTGCTCTAGCCCCAACTCACTTAACTTCGGAATTCCCATGACTTCGAAGCCAGTGAGCTTCCAAAAGACCTCGTGCTAGATGAAGGCGGACATGTACATATAAGGCACATCACCCCCTTTCCTTTGGTCGATATAGGATGTTACACAAAATGCATGCGAATTAGGTCTACCTATAAAAATAAGTATATACAAATTGTATCCAATTTTCAACCCTTCAATTTCTTTTCAATTCTTTTATAATCATATACTTGTCTTGTTATCAAGAAGGAATAAGTGTTTTACTACTAAAATTATGAGCCCTACACTTCTAGTACATAAACTCAATGCGTTCCTCTTGTATCCACATATGTGGTCCATGTACGCGTTCCTTCATCTTTTGGCTTCCGGAGAGAAATAAGATAGTACTAGAGACATAAATTTTAAAATCATAATAGATGTGACAGTGTTTCATTTGTTTTTGTGTAGACATACTCTGAATCTTATTTATTCACAATAAATAAGAAATTTTCATATTAATCAAAATTTGAGGTGATGAGTGGTTGTCTTAAGACCGACTGTTTTATCAATTCCTTTTCCCACTAATTTAGCAGGTTGACATATGATGTGGTTAGGAAGAAAATATAATATGAGAAGCAATGACCAGTGAAGGCCGAGCTTAACTCTGGTCCATTTAGACTAAATCAGCCTCACAGATAAAGCCCAAAAGCTGAAAGAAAAGCACCCAAGCCCAATTTTTATCTCCAAGAATTTGTACAAGATGCAATACTCCTTTGTATTCATCACACATTTTTGTCAAGAATGTTCTCTTTTCAACTTTTTATATGATCACCTACTTACTCTTAGTCTAGTAGTAATTTTCTTCACAATGTTAGAATAAATCGTAAATTCGAACCCTGCTTCCTAATATTATTTGACATTGAAAAGAAAATGACTTTTTTTTTCCAACTTTAAAAATAATTTCTACTCAACTTCACCAAGTCATATCATCAAGTTTTTTTTGGGTTAAATTATTATATAGTAATAAATTACGGTAGGCAAAAAAACAAGAATAATTCATGATAGGTATTTTTCGTTCCTAAAAGCAAAAGAAAAAGACATTTTATCCGACCAGAAAAACCAAACAGTAGCCGCGGCATCCATTAAACGTTGCAAATCCAAGCCTTGGTGAATTCCACGACCACGATTGAATGGCTCTGCTCTGATGTGTTTCTCTTTCATCCACGTGTCCAAGATCAAGTCCGTTAATGTGGGTTGGGGTCTCGAAATGGATGCTCCAGATCCAACTCCCAAGTCCCAAGTCCAAGTCCAAGTTTTCAAGCCACACCAACTTCGTTACCAGAAGAAAGAGAAAAAAAAATTTGATATTCTCAAAGTCCAAGTCTCCACCTTGGAATTATCATAAGAGTTCATATCATATATTGTGTTGTCTTACCAACCAAACTCTTGAATCTTCTAAGGCCTCTCGTTTTCTTCGTTGTTACTCATAACCCTCAACACAAAACGCTTCCCTTCACACTGCGCCAACTACAGTTACAGACTTCATAGTCCCAGAAGCCCAGGTATGGCCTTCCCTCTCCACCTACCTCCTAATCTTGTTCTGTTTCTTTTTGGTGGGTTTATTTATTTATTTTTATATTATCTTATTTGAAGCTTTGATTGTTTTAAAGTACTTATCTTGAAATCTGGAAAAATGCATTTTTAATCATGTTAAGAGTCTTTGGTTGAAGTTGGTTTTCTGGTTTGTGCCTTATTAGGATTGGGGTAGTATGTGATTAAGCAAACTGATGAATGTGATTGCGAATTTGAATGACTGTGAGGTGATTAGATTGCTTTAAGTGTTGCAATTTATTTTAGAAATCTTGAATACTAGACATGGGGTTACTGTGGCCTACAATACATTAGATTGGTTAAAAAAATTGGACTCTTTTAGACATAAAGAAAATGTTTGGTAATTGTAAAGGAATGGGGATTCTTGGAATGAGTTAAAAATTGTGAAACATGCACTGTTGAATGTTGTGCGTGATGATAGCAAATTAGATAATGTAATAGCTGCTGAGTCCAAGATGCAAGAAGAGAGACATATTAAGCTAGCTACCGTCTCATTCCCATCCATCTCTGCCATGAACAGCTAATGTCTGAATTTGTGGTGGTTAAAAGTTAAAACCTGTTGCAAAATCCCAATTATTGGTGTGATTTAAAATTTTGGATTCTGGGGTAAGGGTTAAATTTCTTTATCCATCTTCTGATGAAGCATAGTTTTGAGTTGTGTATGTAAACAGTAATGTTATAATTCTAAAGGCTGTTGCCTCTACTATTAGGAGTAATATACTCCCAAAAAAAAAGGCAAAGAAGCCTCAGTTGGGAGTGAAGGTCATATGGACAGGGGAGGGCCCTCGATGTCTCAGAACAGAATCACACAGAAAAGGAGAAGGGGCCTAGCTGGACAACTCATATAGCGGATATAAGGGTTTCATGAGTACTGTTTGTGCATTCATAATTTCAATACAACATGTAGAACAGTAGAAGCTATGAATTCTGTATATTGTGGTGAATATGATGAGATAGAAAAATGTGCTAAATGTTCATCTGATTTCATGGGTTGCTTCCTTTCTTTTTTTCTTTTCCTTCTTTCATTTTACTCTTGTGAAGCTGATGATGTTTCTCGCTGGAGATTACTTCTCCATCTTTACTTTCTTTTTTGGAGCAGTGGTTTAGAAGGCTATGGTTGTTCAGTCTAGGGAGAATGGAAACTAATGGTAGCAATTCTAATTTCCAAGAAAGGCAACCTTCAGATGCTTCAAATATTGTTGGTAGGGAGAAGCGTACTGAGAAAGAAGTCTTTATTAATCATGGTATGCCTCTTTCCCCAGAATCAACCCCAGCCAGAAAAATAAAAGGAGCTGTTTTTTTTTTAATTACAAAAACCAAATTTATTTTCCTGGCCAATAATGAGTCTAGTGTCGGTACAGGTTGGTATAAGTGTGGCCAAACCTTATAACAGAACTCTTTTTTTTTTTTTCCAAGCCTTTCTCTGAATTGTGGTGTGAATAAGAGTGGATGTTTCAATTGGTGTTATTAATGTGGTGCATGATATGTGACATTTTAGAAGCATGAAAGGTAATATCTTTCCTCCACACTTGAAAGAAGTCATTATATCAATTAGTTGAAGAATTTTGTTCAGTAAATTAATAATATCATCGGGATTCAGACACTGACTGCTGCTTGAAAGTTATCTAATCTACTTTTGGGTACTCTATGACTTGTTTTTCTTTCTTCCTCCCCTTGTGGATTAGAATCTTGTGAAGTAGTATCTTATTCTATCAATAACATGGATGACCTTACGGTGCAGCTGAGATAGCATGGCATGAGAGGAGAAGAGAATGGGTTGGTGATGAGTCTCAGAAATCGAGAAGAGCACCAAGAGAACCAATTATGAGGTACATTTTTTTACACTTACTGTCACACTGATGGTCTAGATACTAATAGGCTTCATCACTTCTTCTGGTCACTTGTTCACTAGCTCTACCAAAAAGTACTCCTTGTTTATTTGGAGTCCAGGGGAGTAATAAGTTATTAGCCAATAATCTAGGGGAAAAGTGAAGCAGTCATCTACATTTGTGTCTCTGTGTGTTGAGCTGGGAATCCTCTAAACAAGGGTGGAACCAGGATTTTTGGAGGGGTGTGCTACCATTGACATAAAAAATATTAGCCAAGTTTTTGTGGAACCAAAAACTAGTACAATATATATTTACACAACTAAGTTTGTGGTCTGAAGTAACCAAGAAAATAAGTCTGTAGTTTTAAAGCTGCATTTTGGGCTTTTTTTCTGCTTATAAATGGGTGAACTATGTTTTATATGGGCTAAATAGGGGTAGGCTTAAATGTGAAAAAAAATATGAATTTATAATTTTTTTTTTTTTTGGGTAAGCTGTTCTACAATTGAATTCCAAATCTGGCATGGGAGTTGCAGTATGCGTTTTTTTTTACATGATTTTATGTAAAGGATGGATCTTGAGGAGATTAAATTAGCATCTCTGCTTGACAATATTTGTGCTCATGGAGAAGCAAAAATGATATTAAAAAAAAGAGCAGAAGACAATTCACTTGTATGCTAATATATGAAATAAATGAATTTGCAATGTAAGTGAAAGAATCATATGCTCCTAGAGTTGTAGTTGGTAGGTGCTATCAATTTATTGGCTATGTGTGCTTCTGTGATATCCTCTTGTAGTGGGTGTGCAAATTTTTAGTTCCCTGTTCCAGAGGAAAGTAATGAAGGGATCTTCTTTTTCAGCTGGACCACAACGTATGAGGATCTTCTTTTATCTACTGAACCTTTTCAGGAGTCCATTCCTTTAGCTGTAAGTTTTTCTGATTAGTTTCCTTCTCTTTCCTTTTTTAGATGGTGTTGATGTGAACAATTTAAATTGGTGGGTTATGCAGGAGATGGTGGATTTTTTAGTTGACATCTGGCATGAAGAAGGCCTCTATGACTAAGTGATTGGATATCCTGTGCTCTTTCTGCACAGTAAGAATTTTGCATAGTCTTGTTTGTGCTTTAAATTTTTCATTCAAGGTAGAGTTGGTTTTCTCGTTCCTGATTGCTTAAACCATAGTCTTTGCAGTGGAGATATAGTTTACATGTAGGGATCCATTAATCTTAGCATATTTCGTAATGACAGCGAAGAATTTGCGTAATCAACTAATCAAATTCTGTATTTCACTTTCATATTGGATTGGATCATTTAACTTTTTACCTTTTGACTACTCTTCTTACTGCACTAATATATGAAAGTTGTGGACTGGAAGTGTAGTGTGATTATAATTGATGTAGTGTGCTACCACTGCCAGTTCTCGTCCCTTCCGTTAGTACAAGGTTTCGGGTTTTGGGGTTCAATTCTTACTGCTGGTATGGGTCGTTGAATCCATCTCATTCCAAATGTTATGATCCACATGCAGAACTACTACTTATGAAACCAGCTTACAAGAAAATGTGCCCAAGAGCTCATATGGTATCAATATGACATTACAAATTCCGTTTTCAAATATTTAGGCCCAGCCAGGAATATATTAGTGGAAGTCCTTCTTGAGATCTCGTTTATTATGATAAATGTGTACATTCAAGCGGATCAAACTCCAGCTTACGTGAGTTTTTCCATCAAAAATAGTTAAAATTTACTTCATACTTTCAAAAAGATGCAAACGCCCTTAAAAATTAGAGACATTTTGGTAAAGGCCAAAGAAGAGAGCAATATTTTTAAAAGAAACCAAAATAGACAAAAATACCCTTATTTATTTTTGGATTTTCTAAGGAATTCTTTACATTTGCATGTCTTTGGTTTGAAAGTTGAGGGGGTTTTCTGTCTTTTTTATATAAAAATTTGGCTTTTTCCAAAAGTGAAAGTGTTTTGTGGCTAAAACCTAAATTTACTTAAAAATTAATACCCAACATAAACTTAAAGAGTTGCAATATATTATGATCATGATGCTTGATGCCATTTGGGAGTCTTGAAATGCAGTGGTTCTGACTTCTGAGAGGCCTTTCAAGACAACCACAAGTCTCAATGCCACAAATATATTTGTCTGTTATCTTTTGAGTTTTTATTTGCATATCCAAAATGTCTTTCTACTCAGTTGCATTCCAGTAAAGAAATTTTTTTGCTTTACCTCTCAAACAATTAATCATAATATCTTCATAAAACCAAAACAAATACAATTAGGAGGGCAATGAAATTTTCATTTTCTAGCATTTTCCTTCTCCTTTCTTTTTCTTTTGATAGCCATGGCACATAACTAGGGGTTGGCTGGGGTGTCTTTAACAAGAGAGACTTTTGTGCAACAGGGATTTCATTTTTTTACAATTTTCGGCCAATAGTGCAATGACACGCAAGATAATTTTTCCACATATCATTATATTATTGATCGAGTGAAAATAACACTGTTTTGCTATATGCATTACAAATTACAATAAAGTTTTTTTTGGTCTCTAACACCCCCCTTCCCCCCCCCCCCCACCAAAAAAAAATTCAAAAATTCCTACCAAATAGCCATAGCTCAAACAAACCCTAGCCCTCTCCCCTTTCACCTAAATCACTCAGCCCGCCACCCACACCACTTCGGGCCACCCACACCACTTCGGGCACAATAAATGCTGATACAATCTTAATTATTTTAATCTTATAGGCCATCATCCCCATTGACTAAAACAAAAACACCAAATCAAAACAAAACAAAACAAAAAATAAAAAAGATTTAAAACTTTTATTGGTAAATCATAAATTTCTTTCCTTCTGCCATATTTCATATAACCTCTATTATTTGCTATTCTAAAGTTGCAAATTGTTTTGTAACTTTCTAGCTTCGGACTTGGTCCATTGTATTTTTGTAACCCATATTTCATAAAACCAAAACAAATACAATTAGGAGGACAATTTTTATATACTTGTTGTCTTGTATATAGTATCTCGCGGCCTTCTGCTGGATCTTCCTAGCTTCGGACTTGGTCCGTTGGCAGATTTCCATTCACCAAGTAGTCGATGATGGGGTCTTGCTAGTTGGGGTCTTCATTGATCTGCATCAAGTGGAGTGGCTTTATTTCTTCGATGTGTGATCTGTCAAGGTGTTCTCCTGGGATGGAGCGTCTGAATTGGGTGTCCAAAGATGATCCTAAGCTCGCCAATGCATATGCATGAGTGTTCTTTGCCCAAGGAACTTGTTGGATTGTATTCTGCTTCGTTGTTTGAAGCTGGAAAGCCTAGTGTGATGGCTTGTTCCAACAGAGTTCCACCTGGGGTGATTATGACAATGCGTGCTCCAGTTTCTTTGTGATTTGATGCTTCGTCTACATGCAACTGCCACCTGTCTTTAGGCAAGTCTGGATTGGTGGATGTGTTGTTTGCTCTCGAATTTTTCTTGTTTTTCGTGACCAACTTCTCTACAACAAAATATGATAAAGCCTGAGCTTTTATAATAGTCCTTGGTCAGGAGAGGAGGCAGTCCTGACCAAGTTCAATGGCCCATTTTATGAGTTGCTGAGAAGCGTCGGGGATGTGAAGAGTTGATCTCAAAGGAAATTCTGTCATGACAATTATTCAGTAGCTTGATATTAGGGCCTTAATTTTCTGGCGGAAACTATAACCAAAAAAATGAGCCTATTCATTTTCAGATAGCGAGTCTCTACATTGAGGAGAGCTTTTGATGTGTAGAATACACGATGTTGTGTGAAGGAAACATGCATCTAATGCTTAGGAAATGAACTTTAGCCACAACGTATACAACAAAAACATTCTAAATGGCAATGACCTAGTCTCTTTGAATACAAATAGAAAAATGGAAAAGGGTAGACCTGGTAATATTGCAACGACCCGTTAACACGACACGAATTCGCACGAAATTATCAGTATTTGGGTTGAGCTAAACGAGTCGGGTTGAAAACGGGTGAACCCGTTAGCCACCTGTTAAGCTAACGAGTCGTGTCGGATTCGAAAACGGGTTAACCCTTTAGCCACCCGTTAAGGAGGTTAATTTTGTAAGTTTGCAAAAAAAAAAAAAAAAATCTTTTATTATTTCCCTTTTCCTCTTTAGTTTTCTTCTCTCCTTTTTTTACTTTTCTTCTTTTCTTTTTGTCTTTTTCTTCTCTCCCCTTTTCCTTTTCTTCTTCCTCTCCTTCTTCTCGACTTCTCTTCTGCTCTTCTTTCCAATAACTTCATCAGCTGTCAAATGCTCCTTCACAAACCTCTCCACCATAACCCTTGGCATCTTAGTCACCACAACCCTCCTATCATATGAGCTAAACATTTTCCCAGCTTCCTCCATACCAATCATCTCAAGAAACCGAATAATCGGCCACACCATCAACAACAAGGCAAACCGGATCAAACCCGATGCCTCAAATGCCACCAACATGAAGTATGAGAAAGGGTCGGGGTTCTTGAGAAGTGTTCCTTTCGAGCTCAGAAGCCACAGACTCCATTAGGCTACTTGTTTGCATTTTGTCCAGGTTTCTTCTTCTCTCCTGTTTTGGAGTGAGAAGATTGAAATGAAGAGGGAAAGAGGGAAGAAAAGTTAGGGTTGGGATTTGGGGGAAAAGGAGAGAGAAGGCGTGTTGGCTCCATGCTGTGATAGTTTTTTTTTTTTTCCAGATTTATTCTTAACGGGTCGTGTTGGATATTTGCGAATTGTAATGGGTCTTGTTTGGGTCTAGTATTTGTCACCCGTTAACTTAACGGGTCGTGTTGTGTTAACCCGTTAACTTAACGGGTTGACATGAACACGACCCGAAACTCGTTAATACAACCCGTTTGCCTGGTCTAGAAAAGGGAATAGATTTTTACCATTGATGACATTTTCTTGATTTCTCAAGAATGAACGCCTTCGTTGGAAAGGCATTTTGTTTCTCTTGATTTTGACTCCTTCACCTTAAGGCTCCAAAATTGGAGTCCTCTACCTCACCACACCAAATGCTCCTAGAGATGAGGAGAAGCCAATCAAGAAGAATGGATGTTAGTCTACTTCTTGATTGGACCAATTTTGGGTTCATGGAAGATGGTATACAAAGATGATCACTCATCAACCAAAGTAGGAAACCAAAAACCCTAGCTAGGTTTTCTCCAACACTTAACTTATATAGGATAACACATAAAGGCAATGTGCGGGTATTTGGGGCTCCATTTGGTCCATGGGTCAAGTCATCTTATGTCATTTATCCCTTAGGCTCAATAGCCTTTGGGCTATTTTGTCCATTTTCTTTTAAATCATATTTAAAAGCCCAATTCAATATTTATTTATGTCAACATTAATTCCATAATTAATCTTTTAATTATAATTTAATTATTAAATTATAATTATAATCTTACTTAATTGACCTAGTGGAACTATTTGACTTTGGTCAATTACTCCGGTCAACATGTTGACTTTTGACCGTCAACTTTGACATTTGATTATTAACCATTAACTTGTGTCTTCTCATTCCATTTCTCTTCATTTGTATATTTAATCACATTCTTTGGGTGTGCAGATCTGTAGGTTCCCTTCAGCAAGATAATGGGTTGACTCAACTCCTTAGAGATGATATACGAATTAAATCCCACAATTTAATTCTTCCTATTAATAAAGGTTAATTGAAGTCTTCTAAGACATCCACAAAACATGGTTGTCGCTTAGCAGCAAGTCACAGTTATCCGAGCTAAATGAGACATTGTGAAAGAACCTATTCAAATTGGAATGATCGTGCAATTGAATCTTTCTCTTATGTCAATACTCCTTATTCACATTATTAGATTATGGAATCCGATGGTCAATATCCTAATGTGAATAATTCCTTTTCTATGATTATCATGGTAGACTTGAAGACTTCTTTCTTTCAAGTCTCATCCATTACTTTGGATAGAGATTTGACCAATCATATCTTGGAGTATTCTCTCTCCTTTCCTGAGAGTAGTGACTCCTTTTTGTACATACATTTGCTTCCATGACTCTGTTGAGAATCCTGATGACCACTTTTAAGCTATGTCTAATTCAACATGAACGTATATTGCCCTCAAACATTAACAACATAGCCACAAAACATCTATGATGCTTCAAGTCTAAGGATTAGGTTGCACCATTGTAATTTATGAGTTCCAGCTTGACATGTGAGTAAAATCTTTTGTGCTATAACTCATGTGTTGGATCACGTTCAGTGTACTTGTTCTTCTACAAGCACCTACACACATATCGATGTGTCTCCACACTTAATGACTTGAGACCTTGTCATTCCGTACATAGAGATCATATTGTGTACTTGTCTATGCGAAATATTGAAGCCCAATCAATATTCCTATGACCAGGAATATAATCAGGATTTAGGGATGATGAGAAGTCTCCATGTATGCAATCTCATTACATAGCTCTTATATCCACTTGTGTATTCCTTGGACTATAGTTGTTCTACATATTCAAAGATAGTATAGGATGCTTTAATGTATAAAACAACATTTCTTGCCCATTGATAACGTAATATGTCTTTTGTCAGTGTTGACCTGGCAGCTGAGCTGGCACTGCCAGGTAGATGAACAGATCTTCGCTTGGTATCGGTTTTGAGAGCAAGTGAGGTAAAGTGAGGAAGGTTTTCAAGTCTTGAACGGCTACCTCGCACTCTTCATCCCACTTCTCTTTGTGTCTTTTCTTCAAGACTTTGAAGAATGGCATGCAGTTGTTTGTAGCTCTCGAGAGGAATCAGTTGAAAGTTGCTACTCTAATTTTTAGACTTTGTATCCCCTTTGTTGTGGTAGGTGACTTCATGTTGAGTATGTCCTTGATTTGATTTCGATTTGCCTTGATGCCTCTTGGGGGACAGGCAGACAAAACTCCAAACGTGCATTTGCTCGAATTCAACTTCATGTTGTATTTTCGAAGTAGGCTAAATGCTTCGACAAGATTCTTGATGTGGTCTGCTTAATGGGAGCTTTGACTAGCATATCATTTACGTAGACCTCCATAATCTTGTCGATCTGTTCTTTGAAAATTTTGTTTACCAGCCTTTGGTAGGTTGCTTCGAAATTCTTTAGCCTAAAAGGCATGACTTTGTAGTAGTATGTATCCATTTCGATGATGAACGAGGTTTTTGCTTTGTCGTCGTCATGCATCATAATTTGATTATAGTCGGAGTAGGCGTCCATGAAGCTTAGCGGTTGATTATCGAAAGTTGAATCTATGAGCTGATCAATTCTTAGCAGTGGAAAGTTATCTTTAGGGCATGTCTTGTTGAGATTGGTACGCAAACTCTTCATTTGCCTTGGTCTTTCTTTGCCACTAGAACAATATTGGCCAACCATTTTTCATAGGAGATTTCTTCAATGAAATCGACAGCTAGAAGCTTGTCAATCTCAGTTTTAATGATGACAACTCGCTCGAAAGTGAAGTTGCTTCGTTTCTGCGCTATTGGTTTAATGGCTAGGTTGACGTAAAGGCAGTGGCAGATGATCTGGGGATTGATGCTTGGCATGTCGAATTCGTCTTTGTTGTTTTGAAGGAAGGTTGCAAGCTTTGCCTTCTCTGGGGAACGACGTCCTCTTCGAGCTTTTATCCTTCTTTAGGAGAGGCATCTGGATGGATTCCCTCAACTTGGTCATGACTCTTTGATTGCTATTGGGGAGTAGCTATTCCATTTTATTTATAGTCTGCTCGAATGTTAGGAATAAGATCTTCTTTCTCATCATCTTGTTCTACTCCTTTTAGATATACTTGATTAACGGGTATGAACTGTGTTTGTTTGCTTTTTTTTAGCCCTTGAGCTGAGCATTTCCTTTTCATTGCCTAATCGCTGTTGATTTGACCGACGCTAACCCAAGGATTGGGTAACGGAGGTGGTGGCGTTGATCATACAAGTCCATGGTTTGCCTAGAATGCCATTGTAGTGGAGACTTCTGTTGCGTCGATTCAGCTGCACCAAAATGGATTCAGCTGCATCCTCAACTTGTGATACTCGCAAGTGCACGAGCCGTTCGGTAGTATAGCATATGTAAGTGCGAGGTCGATTCCACAGGGATTGGTGATTGAATAATCCAATTTAGTTTTCCTACACAAAACTGAAAAACAAGAAAGAAAATAAATATAACAAGAAAGAAAGAAAAGAAAATAACTCAAGCAGATAAGTTCCCAAGTTCAATTAGATTAACGGATTGATTCTAGCTAAAGTATGATTAAGCCATGGTGTCTGGTCCTAACCTTGTATTTCTAATTCCCTAATTTGATCATATGTTGTCTAACATAAACTAAGCATTAGGAATCCATTAAGCATAGAAGAACATTTTAAACAACCAAGTATGTATCTAATCCCTGTTGTCGAATGTCCATACATACTCTTCCTATTCATAGTTCAATTCGAATTAAAGCATGGTGTCTACTCTTAATTCAAACCAAGATAGCTAACATGCAAGCCTAAATGGTGATCAATCATTCAAACTAGCATATTAACTTATAAGCATAATGAATAAGAACAAAAACCACAATTGAAACTTGGAAACTAATCAAACTTGAAACTAAAGAAAAGAATTTACATAACAATGAAAAGTAAAGTGGAACTAAGAAAAACTTAAGGAGAATTTCAGCACAAAGATTTCATTACAATAATTGAAAACTAGAAAGAGAAACTAAGAGAATTTGAGGGAGAAAAGGGAGGGGAGCTCTTAGAGAAGTGTTTGAGAGCTCCCCCCATTGGGGGTGTGTTTTGAAGCTTGAAAACTTCTCTATTTATAGGGCTAAGAGGGAGGGACATCATGATGAATTCCAACACCACCATTCCTCTTTTAATACAATCCATAACTCCCACTTCATCTTGTCTATGTTAGTGTGGTTGGAATAAATTCCATCTCATACTTCTTTTGCTGCACCTCAAGCTTTCTTCACATGGGTTTTCAAAGGTGTTCAATTGTGGCTGCCTTTTGCTGCCAACCCATGTAGGTTTTCTTTTGGTTGCTGAAAAACAAAAGATTCTTCTGAACCAGGCTTGGTGTACGAAGGCTTGAGGTTTCAATATGTATCCAATGGGGCTCAAATTTGGATATGTCATAATAGACACCCATGGGAACAACTTTTATGAAGAATGTATTCCCATATGAGCAGTACAAGTGTACGTTTTGGGCCTTTCAAGTAGACTGCCGAAAATAGACTGGAATTGACTTCATTTCTTTTCTTTCCTTTCTTTTTGGGCTTGATCTTCCTTCCTAAAAAATCTGGAAAAATCTGGATCTTCAAACTCTTTGAATTATCTTTCCAAGCATACGCAGCCCAGCTCAAGAAAAAATCGGAAAGACATTCAAATGTCATTTTTGGCCCAGTAACGCAGAAGCTGCCGAATTTGACCTTAAGCTGCCAAAACTTGCATAACTTTCTCTAGAAGACTCGGAATCATGAACCGTAAAATTCTCCAGAAACTAGACTTCCGTATCTTTCCAATGATATATGGCTCATCATCTGGTTCTTCCTGAGAAAGTACAGTCCAATTCGTGAAGTTGACTGATCTGTAGGCAATGAGCTAACTTGTCTCCAAAATGCATTTAATGAGTCTCAAGCTTATTACACTGAAACAAACACAAAATTTATTAAAAGCACAAGTTTAACTCAAAAACATAATCAAATCATAAGTTAGAAGGGTACAAAATGATATATAAATATGCACCGATCAACTTCATCAATGACTATGAAGGTTTGTGAGCTAGCTACAGGTGGGGAGACTCCATCTATTGTGCCCACAGTAATTGTAGTCGCCCCATTAAAGCCGGTCAGTGGGATAGCTAATTTCTTGATCTTTGTCTCCATGTCCATCTGCTGGATGACTGCTAAATGCAGGATGTTGTCGCCAAGCCCATTTGAGTGCTGATGACGAGGGTATCATTGTATGGCATATCAAGACCATTAGATCTTTCTTTTGGAAGTTGATCACGGGATCGTCTTTTGCCGGTAAGAGGCTAATTGATATTTGGGAGATCACAGTGGCCTGTTTAATCTTGCTCTTCTTTTCTTTGCTAGTTAGCCCAGACTCCTCGGAATCGGCCAAGATCATGTTAATCCTTATGACCTTTTGGGGAGGTTTCATAGCGGTATTGTCATCCTCGATATCCTGGATGACCTGTTTTGCAATGAATTTCGTGCAGTATCCTTCTCTTACTAGCTTTTCGAGGTACTTTTTATAGGAAAAGCAGTTGTTCGTGTTGTGCCCATGCGTCCCATTAAAGGCGCAATATTTTTTGGTATCCTTCTTTTCTGGGTCCCCTTTTAAAGGCGGTGGTCTTTTACCAAGGCTTGTCTTTCACTTGGGCTAAGATTTGATATATGGGGATGGAGGACTTGGTATAGTTCTCTTGTGCCATAGTGTCTCCTCGTAGGCGCGGCCTAATATGCAATATCCGATCGACAATCAAACGATAACTAATTTTATATCTGAACATACTGTCGTGCTCGGGATGACATGAGGAATAATTTAGAAGCGTGGGTGTCTTGAAAAATTTCGGCGACCGGAAAATTCTCGAAACACCTACAATACCGGAACTAGCCGGAACTAATCGAAACTAGCTAAAATGAAGCTGAAATCGTCGGCATAATATAGGTATATTGAACGATCTGTAAAACTTCAAAATTGATCTATAGTACCTACATAATCGAATAGAGCACGAAGAGTAGATGAAGTTTCATACCTTATGATCGGTGCATATTTATATATCATTTTGTACCCTTCTAACTTATGATTTGATTATGTTTTTGAGTTAAACTTGTGCTTTTAATAAATTTTGTGTTTGTTTCAGTGTAATAAGCTTGAGACTCATTAAATGCATTTTGGAGACAAGTTAGCTCAAAACGGTATTTGCAGATCAGTCAACTTCACGAATTGGACTGTACTTGCTCAGGATGAACCAGATGCTGAGCCCTATATCATTGGAAAGATGCAGAAGTCTAGTTTCTGGATCATTTTACGGTTCATGATTCCGAGTCTCCTAGAGGAAGTTATGCAAGTTTTGGCAGCTTAAGGTCAAATTCGGTAGCATCTGCGTTACTGGGCCAAAAATGACATTTGAAGGTCTTTCCGATTTTTTCTTGAGTTGCGCTGCATATACTTGGAAAGATAATTCAAAGGTTTTGAAGATCCAGATTTTTTCAGATTTTTTAGGAGGGAAGATCAAGCCCAAAACAAGCCCACAAGCTGACTGTAATGCATTGTCAATTCCAGTCTATTTTTAGCAGTCAACTTGCAAGGCCCAAAACATACACTTGTACTGCTCAGATGAGAATACATTCTTCATAAAAGGTGTTCCAATGGATGTGTATTATGACATACCCAAATTTGAGCCCCATTGGATGCATATTGAAACCTCAGGCCTTCCTACACCAAGCCTGGTTCAGAAGAATCGTTTTTTCCAGCAACCAAAAGAAAACCCACATGGGTTGGCAGCAAAAGGCAGCCACAATTGAACACCTTTGAGTCCCATTTGAAGAAAGCTTGAGGTGCAGCAAAAGAAGTATGAGATGGAATTGTTTCCAACCACACTAACATAGACAAGATGAAGTGGGAGTTATGGATTGTATTAAAAGAGAAATAGTGGTGTTGGAATTCATCATGATGTTCCTCCCTTTTAACCCTATAAATAGAGAAGTCTTCAAGCTTCAAAACACACCCCCAAAGGGGGGAGCTCTTAAACACTTCTTTAGAGCTCCCCTCCCTTCTCTCCCTCAAATTCTTTTAGTTTCTTTTTCTAGTTTTCAATTGTTGTAATGAAATCTTTGTGCTGAAATTCTCCTTAAGTTTTTCTTAGTTCCACTTTACTTTTCATTGTTATGTAAATTCTTTTCTTTAGTTTCAAGTTTGATTAGTTTCCAAGTTTCAATTATGGTTTTTGTTCTTATTCACTATGCTTATAAGTTAATATGCTAGTTTGAATGATTGATCACCATTTAGGCTTGCATGTTAGCTATCTTGGTTTGAATTAAGAGTAGACACCATGCTTTAATTCGAATTGAACTATGAATAGGAAGAGTATGTATGGACATTCGACAACAGGGATTAGATACATACTTGGTTGTTTAAAATGTTCTTCTATGCTTAATGGATTCCTAATGCTTAGTTTAGGTTAGACAACAGATGATCAAATTAGGGAATTAGGAATACAAGGTTAGGACCAAACACCATGGCTTAATCATACTTTAGCTAGAATCAATCCGTTAATCTAATTGAACTTGAGAACTTATCTGCTTGAGTTATTTTCTTTTCTTTCTTTCTTGTTTTATTTTTTTTTCTTCTTGTTTTTCTGTTTTGTGTAGGAAAACTGAATTGGATTATTCGATCACCAATCCCTGTGGAATCGACCTCGCACTTACATATGCTATACTACCGAACAGCTCGTGCACTTGCGAGTATCACAAGTTGAGGATGCAGCTGAATCCATTTTGGTGCAGCTGAATCGACACAACACCTTACTCTATGAAAACCATCGCTGGAATCGCTAAAAAATGAAAGAACACGCCGAAAAAAACTAACCCTTTCATAGCTTCAAATAGTGCTCTTCGTAAGCGAATCAGATCAGGTCTTGGGTGGGTTTTGTAGAGGAGGACAAGGGGAAGAGATTTCGTGAAGGTTGCAATGGAAATCGGGATGAGTTGGTGCCAGAAAATTGATGGAAGTGGAAGGAATGAAAAATAAAAATAACGACCGGCACTATAGCGATACTGTAGCTATAGTACAAATTTAAAATTTCCCGTTATGTCCCTTTTGTTTCTAGATATTTACATGCCCGTTATGTCCCTTTTGTTTCCCGTTATGTCCCACTTGTCTACAGACTTGTATCGACGAGCTCTACACAATGGTGCCATGCATTTCCTTAAAATCATTATTGATTAAAAAGTACCCAAAATACCACTATCATCGAGGGCAAAATTATAGTTTTAAAATTTTAATAAATTAATTAAATTAATGGATAATTAAATTTTGGGTCAGGATATTACAGTTGTTTTCTTATTTATTTAAATTTGTAAAAAGTTTAATTCAAAGCATTTTTTTATAACAAAAATAAAAATATATATATATATATATATATATATAAGAAAACAAACATTTATATGAAGCTACAAAAGTTAATCAATCAGGATCATTCAAAGAAATTTGTTTATCATTTACAATTAGTAGTTCCTCAAAATTCTGGTATCTACCTATTGTCTTCTTGCTCTTGTGCAGAATCCAAGAAAAATTATAATTTACTTTAGAATTTTGTGCAAAATCGTAATCTTCATTGATCAAACAAGTTTGCAAAGAATCAGAAAAAGAAGAAGAATTATAACAATCTTGAACATGTTTGTGCCTAATAAATCACGGTCGTAACTGACTTAATGGACTTCCTCTCGGCCCTAGCATCTACTCATGAACTGAAACGTGGTGGTTCGTTAAGCATTTTTGCCTTTTCCTTCCTAAAAACAAAAGAAAAGCTGCGAAGGCAGAATCCTCTCGGCCTCGCGACCACGGTATTATAGGCCGAGGCCGAGGGGCGTAAGGAACGTGGCCGAAGATATCAAGGATAGATCGCCACGTGGGCAACAGGGTCCCACACTTCATTTAATGAAGTAACGCCTCTGATTATGGCAACAAACCCACTAGCCGCAAAAAAGGCATTTAATGCACGAGGGAAGAAGGGAAGTGACTGAAGTCAGGGATTGGTGATGGAAATCACAGTGGTTAGGCGCAAACATTCTCACAAATATTCTTACAGCTTGAGAGATTAGGTCACCAGCTATCAGAGCATTAAATGCGTCTCCACGACAGGGTGCAGAACCCACGATCAAGGCTGCAGCCGAGATTTACCGGGATTTATGGGGTCACACCACCATGCTTCACAATCCCAAATATCGATTGGACTACCCACTTGCTCTGATCAGGCTCCACCATGCAGATTTTCAGCCTCGATTACTCCTCCAAAGCTCTTCTTATAAATACCAAGCTCAAACTACATTCAAAGGGTTCAAACACCAAACCAAAAGCCTCATACGGAGCAAATTATATTTTCCTGTAATGCACTTTCAATACATTTACTTGCTTTCCTAGGAGTAGTGATAGATTGTAAGGAAAATCCATTCATCGATATATCATACGACCCTTGATTTTCAAGGCGCCGGAGCACCATCTTTGTTACTCTCTCATCCACTCCATATATCATACGACCATTGCTCCCCGAGCAACGCGCGGAGCACCGCCCAAACCCACCATCAACACCACCACTAAACGGCCTTGTAGCTCAGGCCGTGAACCTGACGGCCGAGATCAGTTCCTCTCTTGGCCACAATCGTTTGATTAGGAGTCGAACTCAAATAGGCGCACCACTTAACCATTCACCCAAACACATCACTCCCTCAACGCACGGTAGATCGTGCTGGCATGCCCGCGTACAATTGCACCGCATCCAAAAGAAAGATGTCACGTGTTAACGCATATCCCCTCGGCCCGGAGCACCAGGCCGTGAGATTTGTGCAGCCAACAGAACAATTGTATCAATCATGTCAACTTCTTCGTAATTTTCTTCGTTTTCAGGCTGCTTGCGTATGTTGAATATGTTGAGCTCCAATGTTTTCAAATGATAATTGCATAAGTCTATTCCTGCAATTAATATGAGCATTAGATGTAGAAAGGAAAGGTCTTTCAAGAATAGTAGAAATTTGAGAACTAGAATGGACAACTGGTTGAGTATCCAAAACTATAAAATCAACAGGAAAATAGAATTTGTCTACTTGAACTAGCACATCTTGGAATTTTTATTGAACGGCCAACTAATTGCAATGTTACAGAGGTGGGTTTTAATTCACCAATACCCAATTACTTATAAACCGAGTAAGGCATCAAATTTACACTAGCACCCAAATCCAATAAAGCTTGCTCAACACAAAAATTCCCAATAACACATGAAATTGTGGGACAACCTGGATCTTTGTACTTAGGTGGAGTATTAGTTTGAAGAATTTCACTTACACTTTCAGTCAAAAATGTGGTCTTTTTAACATTGTGTTTTCTTTTTACAGTGCATAAATCATTTAAAAGTTTTGCATATGAAGGAATTTGTTTGATAGTATTAAAAAGAGGGATATTGATTTTCACTCGTTTAAAAACCTCCAAAATTTCAGGATTTAAATCTTTATTAACTGCCTTAAGTGCTTGTGGAAATGGGACCGAAAAAGGATATTTCAAAATTCCAGACTTATTCTCTATTTTAAAAAAAATATTATCTTCACTGCTCTTTGGTTTTTCAAAATTCTTTTCTTTTTCAACTTTCTTTCAATTTTCTAGCTCAATTATTTTTCTACTTTGAAGAGTAGTGAAAACTTTAACTTGATCATGCTTATTATCATGCAAAGTGAGTGAAGTTGAAGGAATGTTTACCTCAAATTGTCCAACAGGATTAGGTTGAGTTTGAGCAGGAAACTTGCCTTTCTCATGAATTGATAATGCAGTTCTTTCGTTAGTAGCATTCTGACTCTGTATGAAGTGCTTGAACACACTTTCCAAACTTTGTAATTGTGAAGATTGTCCTTGCATCTGTGGAGAATAAGAAGAAAACTTAGGCTCCTTTTGTGGCATATTATCATTTGAGAGTGTTGGACACTCTTTTGTTGCATGTCCAAGGACCTCACAAACTTCACAAATATTAAAATTTTCTTCACTTGCAACTAATTAATTCCATGTAGTAGTTTAGAGTTCAAAGTTTCAACTTTTAAGACCATCTTCCTCTTTAAGCTGATAAATACCATTACTAGAACAGTTGGCAGAAACTTTGTTTTTTGGATAATGATGTTAGAATTGTTGGAAGTTGTCCAAATTTGAGATGTTTCTATGATTTCATGAAGGAAATCAAAAGCATCATCAGGATCCTTATTCATGAAATTTCCATTACACATCATCTCAATAAATTGTCTATCTTTAGGCAATAATCCATCATAAAAATGACTTACAATTCTCCATATTTCAAAACTGTGATGTGGGCATGACATTAATAAATCGTTATACCTTTCCCAATCTTGAGGTAAAGACTCGATTTCATTTTGGGCCAATGTGGTCATTTGTCTTTTGAATTGAAAAAGACTTTTTGAAAAACTCAATTTGCATTTTGTAAACCACGTATCCCTCCCGTATGTCTGATCTCTGGACTTGAGTAGAGGCTTGAGCTCGTATATGATCCTGCGGATGAGTAATAGAGGAGGATTTGGACACTTAGAATAGTGTCAGAACATGAGCGAACTGGGGTGATCCCAGTTGAGCTCCCTCGAACGATTCAGAGTCAAACTGCCTTGGGCTAGAGAGAATGGATATATGGTTTTCACAAGTGAGAATAGTTATTGGCTTTGTCCAGAGATAGGCGAGGGGTATTTATAGAAGGGAGAAAGAGAGACTAAGATCAAGGAGGGACCAAGATCTTGCTTACGAAGGAGATCCCCCCTTTTCCTCCCCATAGTGGGACTCAAATCACTCCTATTGACTTACTTAGACCACCATGATGCTTGACAGGGATATGATAGTATGGCGACATGTGACTTCTGATTGGACAGCCATTAAATGATCCCTCTCCATCATCATATTTTCTCGCTGGAGATCAAAAGGCGGGGCGACACGTGGTCTTGGATGAGAAGTGTACTTGACTGATCGCCACCCATTGCCATGCTGCCTCGTCAGTCAAGTGGAGCGACTAACTCGACATGGGTTCAATTAAGCCTGCATGCCATAAATGCACTTCTGGCCAGACATGGCATGACATTGTTGACCGACGCGAATCTCACGGCCTGGTGCTCCGAGCCGAAGGGATATGCGCCAACACAGGTCGTCCTTCTTTGGCGTGGTGCGGTTGTGCGCGGGCTTGCCAGGCACGAGTTATCGTGCGTTTGAGGATGATGCGATTGGGTGAATAGATGAGTTATGCGCCTGCTGAGTCTGACTTCTAATCAGGTTCAACTGTGGCCGAGAGAGGAACTGATCTCGGCCGTCAGGTTCACGGCCTGAGCTACAAGGCCGTTGATGGTGGTGTCGGTGGTGGTTTAAAGGTGGTGCTCCGGCGTGTCGCCGGGTGGCAACGGTCGTATGATATATGGGATGAATGAAAGAATAACAAAGATGGTGCTCCGGCACCTTGAAAATCAAGGGTCGTATGATATATTTATGAATGGATTTTCCTACAAACTGCCACTACTCCTAAGAAAGCTAGTAAAAGTATTGAAAGTACATTACAAGAAGATAAATGACAGGAAGTAAATGACAGGAAAATATAACCCTGCTCCGTGGGAGGCTTGTGTTTGGTGTTGAACCCTTTAAATGTAATTGGAATCTAGTATTTATAGGAAAGGTCCTGAGAAGACCATGATTCTGAAAATCTGTATGATGAGGCTGATTAGAGATAGTGGGTAGTCAAATTGACGTTTGGGGACGTGAAGTATGGTGGTGTAACCCCCATAAATCCCGGCCGCCACCCTGATGGTGGGCTCTGCGTCTCGAGCCTTGGATGAGCATTTAATGCCCTGGTCTGATGGTTGGTGACTTAATCTTACAAGTTGTGAGATTTTCGCACCTAATCCCTGATTTTACTCGCCATATCCTGACTTCAATCACTTCCTCTCTTCTCTTGCACATTAAATGTTCTTATGTGACGTGGGTCTTCTGCTGTAGTCAGAGACATTACTTCATTAAATGAGAGGACCTTGTCACCACGTGGCGACGCAACTTGACTTTCCTATCTTGGCCGTGTTTCTCAGGAGTTGTCGCTCCCTTCGTCCTTGGCCAGTATCACCGAGGCCGTGATGACTTTGCCTTACAAGCTCACTTTTGCTTTTAACGAAGAAATCGAACAACGACTTGCAACGTTCGGCCGGCCGTAGGTAGGCACTAGGGCTGAGGGGAAGTTCCTTCGGTCAGCTTCATCGTCCGAGATTTATTAGGCACAAACAGACATTAGTCAGGTCAATGTTCTGAGTGGCCCAATGCTGATATACCACTCGCCTTATCAGTTCTTAACTGGAAGGCACTTTTTAAACATCCACATCACCATGTATGGTTGGGTCGGTGAATGGGCTATCCAACCATGAGGTGGACACGTGGTGCTCTATGATAGGCTCGGCTCACAGTGGCGGTATGATCCGTTAACACATTTCAAGCCATGTTCTAATTGTTCTTGGCCTTAACTAGCAAAGCCAAGTTTTAACCTTATCTATTAGTGAGAAAGGAAAAAGTTTAAGCAAAATTGTATAAGGCCTACATCCTTGAGTTGAAAAAGTATCACAAACTTCTTCAAATTCTCTAACAAGTCAGTATGGATTTTTAGACTCCCATAAAAACTTGGTAACAATTGAATCATACCTTGTTTAAAATTAAAATTGTTATCATTCATAGCAAAGATAGTGCAAGATGGCACACTTCTTCAGGTAGGATGCAAATAATCACTACTAAAAAAAGGCTCAAAAGACACTTATCAGTCTCTTTTGCCTTCTCTAGGGACTGAAAACAGTGCCTAATGTAATATTAGAGACTGATGTATATCAATATCTTTTATAGAGGTCCTCTATTGATATTTTGTCACTAATTATAAACCTCCGTGCCTAATGTTTGCAATGGGTCCCACATTTTTATAATACCCAATACACGTTCATGTATTCTATTAAAGAACTACATCCTTGCCTAATGCATTCCCTAGGAACTGAAGGTATATCAGTCCCTAATGATCATAGCTTTTATTTAATACACATTTATCTCTATTCAGATGCCTTTCAATTAATGTATTGCCCATAGTATCATACCCATTACAATACTTACACCCACTAAAGGAAAGAATTGTAAATAAAAATACGCAAACTTGCTATTGAGGCAATTTAACGAGAATCATCATTTAGAAGCAACTCATAACTTAGCACTAGTACAGATACATGATGGAGTGATTAAAGGAAACAAAGCACTGTTGTGCAAATCAAAAAGGGTTGAAAGCTATATATGAGAAATTATAAATGATTAGTGAATCTACAACATTGAAAATAATTACAAGGGTTCCTCAAAGAACCAGTGACTCACATCTGCCGTACAGATATCTACAGCAGGGTCTTCCTCCATTCGCATAAGCTGCCGCTAGTCGTTAAGTTGATAAAGTAGCGACCATCCGTCCGAAGCCGAGCTTCATTCTTTGTTATAAGTGCCAAACCTGAACAAGATTCCAAACACAACTCAGTGTGACAATATGCTTCAAAATTCACTTTACAAATAACTAATCAAATTCAAATAGCATCATCCTAAAAAATAACAGGAAACGAAAAAAACTGTCCAGCACTCTCAATGAAGCCTGAAACAAATTGACGATGGCCTCCAACCCATTCACTCATGAATATAACAAAAATCAATTTCTAACAAATCAAACCACATGTAACCTATGAAAAACCTCATGGTTACAGTAGACATCAGCTAACAACAATTAGTCACACTTGATCTGTGGCCCTAGCCATTTATCAACCTCCCCTGCGTTTTGATATGAAAACACAAAGAAAAATCCTGAGAACAGAGAAACTAAACAAAAACAAAATGTGTTTGCTTGTGTGTGTCAAAGTGGGAGAGAGACTAGCTTAATCAACTTAGGTGTGGGGTTTCAATATTAAACTTGTTCTCCATTTGCACAAAGCCAACAAATCTTCAGGAAACAAAATTATAGGAAAAAAGATTGGAGCCTAATTTAGAATCCTCACATGGCCTGCAAATGCATCTAAATAGAAATTGGAAACTAAAATTCAAGGGGATCAATAATTAAAGTTTACATATATGCATTTCCAAATCTTATCTAACCAACGATGTGCACCTGTCATTTCCAAGAAGCAGTCATACTTCATCCGTCTTAAGGTTGCACCTAAGTTTTGAGAAAAATCAAACAGGGAAATTTAATAGTTAAGCAATTGCAAATTCAAGAATATAGAGAATTTGCAAAACTAGCAACACATTATTAACTGCTAACTTATTCCAACATTTCAATATCATCTTCTAAAACTACAAGTGTTTAAAACTTATCAATACAAGCTCAACTCCATTTCCTACGAACCCAAGGGAAAAGAAAAGGACAATTAAGTTATTACTATTACTTATGCAACTCCCAATTGCATTGTACATTACTAATATGCATTCTCTTTTTGGTAACTACATTCCCAAGCTCCCTTAATGCATTAAAAAACAAGACTTACAAGGAGAATCGCATCAGCTCTAAGTGCCACCACATATCCCAGCAAAACAAAAAGTCAAAATGTTTCAATGGCCTACTTCCTAATTACATCCCACCTGAAGCACCAAACATTAAAACTTCAATATTTAAGGTCAATTCTTCAATTGCGAAACACAAAGTTTCTTGGTTTTTTTTTTTTTCTAAGTATATTATATATATGTGTAAGGAAATCAAGGCACCTTAAGAGGCAGAATATATAGATCCAACTTCCAGTGAAACCACACCAGCAACAGAATACAAAAACTTACATACAGTATATTTCGATTTCATAGTTTGAGTTTTTTCAGTAATCATCAATTCGCTTAATATGCAAAAAAAAAATCTGAGGGTAATAGGTAAAATCTGGTTGTCTCGGATTTTCGTTTTCAGATTGTGAGATTAAGAAACCCAAAAATAAATTAAAAAATTTGTCAAGCATTGATTGGTTTCATTCAGTTTTCACCAAACCAAAACACCCCAATGACTTTGATTGTTGAGATTAAATGCATTATTAGAACTTACAAGCCCCATAGCAGGATGAAGTGATCCATAAAATTGCCCAATCTTTCCCTTAGCTTGCACTAAGTTAAAAGTTTGTGAAAACAGTAGTGTCAAAGACAAAAACAAAATCAGATTAGAGAGCAACAGAGAAAGAGGGACTTACCTGAGGGAGTACATGGAGAATGGTGGACCAAATTGAGTGTGGGCGTCTTCGGGTCACGCGAAGGGGGAGAGCAAGAGAGCGTCAAAGAAGCGAAGGTGGAGAATGAGACAACGAGACACAGACACGAGAGAGAGAAAGAGAGAAGAAGAGGAGGTGGTAGTTGTCGCCGGTGGTTGGTCGTCGGTCGTCGATAGCAGCACAGAAGTGGAAAGCCAATGATGAAATTGAAAGCATAGGGGACCTTAGGTTTTCAACGAATTTGAGATTGGGTTTTGAGAGTGAGACTTGTGAGATCGATTGGGATGAAGATTAGAGTCAGATTTTGGAGTAATTTTTGGGTGTTCCCGTACAACACGTGTCTGTGTACTATCCAATAGACGGAAGACATATGAAATATTTCCAATGCAAGTTGGGCACATGTCATAAAAAAAGAAATGCAGTAAGTTGGATAATAATTCAACATGTTCTATGTTTATTGGATGGACACCAGGACGCGTGGTGGACCTGGAACATTTAAAAATTTCTTCAGATTTTGAGAGTGATAAGGCAAGGGAAAGAGGGACGAAAAGTATCGATGACTATAGCAAAGAGTAGGAGAAAGTAAGGGCTCGTTTGGTACATGAGATTGACTTGAACTAGTTGGACTAAATTTAGTACCATAAATGTAATGTTAGTGGGGACTGAAAATCTGTGACTAATACCATCAAATACGGTAAAACAGTGGGTAATATCATTACCTTATTATCCGTGCCTAATACTTTGGGGACTGTTTCTTATTATCCGTGCCTAATTGCAAACTATGGGAACTGTTCTTTATCATTCGTGCCTAATGGAAAATTATATATTTTGTTTTTGCTGGACATTCTTTTAAAATACTTGCAATAATAACAATAGGAACGGTTTTCTGTGTCTTTATATTTCTAGAGGCTGAAATACAACTTTCCGTTCCAAATACCATTTTTTAAAGACTGTTTTCATGTCCGTGCCTACTAAAAGGGTCCTTATTGCCCCAATTTCTAGTAGTTAATCATGTGCAATAATGATCCAAAATGTAGATTATTATAGTGTATATTTCTAGCTTCAACATTTTCATCATGGACACTATGATTATCTTCAATCTAAGGAAATGTTACATTGTTTTCATTAGTTTCATCCATTTCTGATGATCCTAAGTCAAAAAGAAAATTTTCAAAAACAAAAACAACTTCAGGTTCTAATTGAGGTGTTTCTATAAATCTACCAATTTTTATCACGAGTTCTCATACATAAAAAAGAATAAAAAAATAAAAAATTATCATATAAAGTAAATAAATAATAAACAACAGCAAAACAAAAACAAAAATAAAAATAAAAATATTAACAATGAGATAGTTTGGAAAGAGTGTACTAAATGTGAAGAATTTCACATAACTATCAAACCTCCGACCTAGGGATCTCTGTACTATTTGACAAGCCGCTCCCGGCAAAGGCACCAATTGTTTGTACCACTTTGCAAAACCCAAGGGGAGGTGTTATATAGCAGTGTAGCTCAGAAGTCAGAAAGTGTCGTATGCACCGAGAGCGATGTAAAGAAAAAAATAGAGTTGAAAAAGAACAATTATGATTGAGAAGTAGATTTACGCAATATTTGATTTAAAGAAAATTCAATTGATTAAAACGCTAAAGCATTGGGGTTCCACTTTTAACATAAGCATGCAACTCTTATTAATTTGATCTACAAAATATTTTCCAATGTAGTTGTTCAAAATAATTAAAGCTCTTTTTAATTTCCTTTAAAAGTATTCTAATCATAACTTAAACCATTCGCAACAAACTAACAAAAATAATATTCATCGAAATTCAATTTAATCTTTAGTAATTCTCTTCTCTTTTAAAAGCATGAAAGTTTTTACTACACAATGGGAAAAACATGATTGAACCCAAAGAAAACTACAAATTCCATTTGAACAAAAACTACAAATTCACATTAAAGCTTAAGTTTGGATCAAACTAGTAAAAATTACACACTCATATTAAAAGCTTTCTCCCTAGCCTTAGCTAGGGAGTTAGTTCCCCATAAAAACTAAAACAGAAAAATTTTAAACTAGAAGCATTGGAGGAATGAGAGAGAGCTCAAGATAAAATTGTGAGCATGGTGTGTTTTGAAGCTTGAAAGCTTCTCTATTTATAGAGAACTTGTTGTAGCTTTCCTCCACTTCATTACAACTGTTAATTGCCACCTTGATTCCATTTCTTTATTTCTTTCCTTTTATTCCACACTTTCTCTTCTTCTTTTTTTTTTGGTTGGTTGGGCAATACCCAATTATCCTTTGCTATTCTTTTTTCCTTGGCTACTCCATCCACTGCTTCTTTTCCTTCCTTTTATGCCTTGGTGTGGCACTTCAACACTTTATTATGCACTTTCATGTTTTTCTTCTTCTCTTTGTTGGTGGTACATCATTATGCATGCATTTTAAATTTCTTCTTTCCTACTTGCCCACCAACTCCCAATGATCTTTACCCTTAAGATAAAATAATGGTAAAATCATAAGGGGTTTATCATCATTTACGTAATGGGTATGAATGTAAATAAGTGCAAACACACATAATTAACTCAAATTGTAAGGAACACAATTACAAACAAATATAATTTAGGGATGAAAAATCGATAATTATGTGCTCATCATTAACTAGGAATAAGAAATTATAATAGAAAATTAGTAAAATACTCATTCCTAGACATAAAACTATAAATATACCATATACTATTTAATGTATATAAACACACCTAAAATAAACCCAAAAATTGACAACTGTCGATTTTTTAAATTTAATAGCAATGTTGGATTATTGTTATGCCCTTTTTCCCAAAATAAACCCAGCTTCAGAGGCTCAATTAAGATAATCGACGATTGCTCCTTCAAAATCTCTAGAGCTGGTATGTGAGATCTTTCACTCGCTTTCTCACAGATCTTGCAGCTATTTCCAAATATCATAGCTCAATCTCTCACATCTCAGTCACAAGCAAGGTCGTTTTACAACTCATGAGGTGGACTCGAGTCCTGATCCATGAGGTCGACTCTTTTCCTCCACCACCGAATCGAAGATCATCAATGATCGCGAGACCGAGAGGTCCAGGGGCTTCGGCTTCATCACCTTCAACAACTAGAAGGCCATGAAGGACGCATTCGAAGGCATAAATGGCCAAAACCTCGACGGCCGTAACATCACCGTCAACGAGGCCCAGTCTCGTGTTGCAGACAACAATGGATTTCTCGGTAAAAATTAAAATGGGAGAATTTTCATTTCTCATTGTTTATGCTTAATTTTTTTTTTGATTAATTAAGCAGAGGATTGAGACAAAGATCGAGTTCTGTTTGTACCATATTCTGACCCTCCACTCATCTAATGACACGTGGATCAGAGAAACTCCCCAAGTGCCCAAGGCTCCGCACAATAGGCATCGGCTACCTATGATATTGTCTCAAGGCAGCAAACGGTCGCTGACAGGCCAGGCAGAGTCTACAATCGGTACCTCTACCGAATTCTGGAGAATCAAACTGGAAGTACTCGTCCGAAATATCTAAAGACTCGTGTCAACCTCATAAGGCCCTCCCACGAGTCTCACATCGAAATTAAGTACTAAGAGCATACAAAATGCACTCTATAAAGAGGCCCCTTCACTACAATACAAGGGTAAGACTTTTTAGCTTGACTTTTATACTAATATATTGTCAACAGCAAAAGCTCTTAGAAAACAAACTTACTTTGGCATCGGAGGGTCTTAGGCTGGTTCCACATCGGTTCTATAGACTTTACGAATCCCGGTTTCCTTCTATTCAGGATCAGCATATGAGGACAGGAAGAATCCGCATCTAACACTCAATCGATTTCTCGATCGTCCATATCACTTGTAAGTTGCACTCATCTCTATCTGTTCAGTTTTAGTGCCAAAAGATTGGCGCCGTCTGTGGGAATCGCTTATCGATTAACCCATATCTCAACAAAAACTCTGAGACCAAAAAATGAATCCCTCTTCGGCCCTCCTTGCCGATGGCCCCATCCTCGGCATCGGCGGCAAGCCAAGTCTAGCTCCTCTGCTTCACACGCCACAAACAGAAACGCCTGCTCGGCCAAACACTCTAGAGGCTCGCATGGAGACTCTAGCGAGTAAATGGCAAGGATGCAGGAGCACAACAATATTCTCGCCTCTAAACTGGATGACACCCAGAGGCAGCTGCATGATCAACAAATACACTCCACCCAGTTGCAGAACGGTCTGGAACGAACCATGCAGCTTCGGAAGGAGAAGTCGTTTAAAAGCGTGCGGAAGCCCAGTGCTCAGGATAGAGGAAAGCGGCAAGCCCGGGACGGGCCATCTGCCTCCCGAAGGCTGTTCGTGCCCACCCCAAAGGAGTGTCGTTCGCAATATCAAGTTTACTCCGATTGTCGCGATAGGATCAACGATCAGCGCAAAGAGCGACATCCCTCGCCCATCCCAATCCAGGCAAAGCTTAATGATCGACGTCTGGAGTCACTTGGACCAAAATCCCCCATACGCCGAAGGTACGACACGATCGCCGGGACCACAATCTCCCACGAATCGGCAGGACCTTCAAAAGAGCACCATAGCCATCGAACGAATCGGGAAAATGATCGGCATACCGGAGGCTATGAGAGAAGCCCAAGCCGAACGACAGGTCAGGATGCTCAGGGCCACCACGCTGGCCGGAGCACGGGGAAAGAGGCAAGGGACCCATTCGGTGACGATCTTCCCTCTACCGATCCTACCATCCGTCTCCTCCTCCAGAAGATGAACCGCATTGAGGAGGAACAAAACCAGGCTGGAACACCAACGTGGGGAAAGGTACAACCGGGACCATTCGCAGCCGTATTCGAACGTTTAGAACACGAAAATGAGGCCCAAGCACTCCGAATATCGTTCTACTTAGGGGTGGAAGAACCTGTAACTCACATTCATACCTTCCAGTCGGCTCTGGGTTGCAAAGGACTCACGGACGAAGGCCAATGCTTATTGTTTCCCCTCCACCCTGGCGGAAGCTGCCTTAATTGGTTTTACCGATTGGAACCAGGTACGGTTGATTCTTTCGAATCAGTTGAAACAAACTTTCCTCAACCATTTTATGATTCAAACCGATCGCCTATACTCTGCCGATGACCTCTATACCGTTCGGCAACAAGACGGCTAGGTTCAGCCATGAATATTCCCGTGTCCAGAACTGACGATAGGGCAGCCTTTGGTGCTTTCAAAAGTGGCCTTCGGTCGTCTCAGTTTCACTATCTGGTCCACAGCAGCAACTGGACCACCTACGCCGACCTGATGAAAGGCAGCTAACCACGCCAAGGCCGAACATTTCAACTCCAAAGGATCGGCTTCGGCCCCACCAAGCAAAGCGGCACCAATCAATTGGCCTTCCACACAAAACTATGACTGATTCCCAGCAAACGGCACCCACTCCGATCCCATGATCATACGAGCCGATATTTCGGAATTCGATGTGGGCCGAATCCTCATAGACACCGGCAGTTCGGTCAATGTGCTATTTGCTGACACCTTTAATGCCCTCGGCATAGATCCGCAGCATCTAAACAAAGATATCACCCCTTCCTAAGCTTTTCTGGTGATGTGATCGAACCGATCAGCAGGTATCCTGCTTCCATTCGCATTCGGTATCATTCCCAGATGAACGATCCTCTACACTCACTTTCTGGTGGTCGATTGCTCAACGGCATATAACGCCATCATTGGCAGGACGGCGCTCACCAAAATGAAAGCCATGCTCTCACCAAACATGCTCCTCCTCAAGTTCCCCCACACGCTGGCGTAGGCCAAGTGCGAGGGGATCAGTTGAGTGCACGGACATGTTACGTATCGACAACGAAGGAATCGGCAAGAGCTATACTTCGTGAAGCATACTCAGTTGCTACCAACGTGACTGTACCGAACAGCAGGGGGCGGACAAACCAGATGATCCCGAGATGAGGCCGTCACCCCACAAAGCGCAACACATTGAAGATCTAGAATCGGTCACCTCTCCGAAGCGCAGCCCGACAGACAAGTTCGAATTGGCACCACCTTGAGTTCGGCACTGCGAGCCGATTTCATTGCCCTTTTGCGCGCTAATACAGAAGTCTTCGCTTGGTCATACAATGACATGCCTGGCATCGCTCCAAGTGTCATCAGTCATAAGCTCATCATTTGTCCCGCTTTTAAACCCATCGGGCAGAAACGGCGGGCCTATAATGCCGAACGATACGAAGCAATGAGGCTCGAGGTACAGAAACTGAAGACAATCGGCTTACATCCAGGAAGTCACTTATCCAATTTGGTTGGCCAATTCTGTCTTGGTCAAAAAATCAAGCAGCGCCCAGGAGAATGTGTCAGGATTATACCGATTTAAACAAGGCTTGCCCCAAAGACAGTTTTCCTTTGCCCAGGATAGATCAGATGGTAGACGCCACAGCAGGCCATGAACTTCTCAGCTTTATGGATGCATACTCAGGCAACAACCAGATATTCATGAACCCTGCCGATCGCAAACATACGACATTCATCACCGACAAAGGACTTTATTGCTACAATGTCATGCCGTTCGGCCTGAAGAACGCTGGGGCAACATACCAGCGCTTGGTCAACAAAATCTTCGCTGAACTCATCGGCACCTCGATGGAAGTTTATGTGGACGACATGCTGGTGAAAAGCAAAACAGTCCGATTCTCATCGTCACAACTTCTCCCTCATGTTCAGTGTCTTAAAGAGGTACAACATGCATCTCAACCCAAGCAAATGTGCCTTCGGCGTCTCTTCAGGCAAATTCCTTGGCTTCATGATCAGCCAAAGGGGCATTGAGGCCAACCCTGAAAAAATCAAGGCATTGCTCGACATGCAGATACCGAAGACGCAAAAAGATATTCAATGTCTCACTGGGCGTGTCGCCGCTTTGGCCCGATTCATATCCAAAGCTACCGATCGGTGCGCCTCATTCTTCAAAGCCCTCAAAGGATGCAAACGGCAGGTTGTCTGGACTGCCGAATGCGATCGAGCCTTCCAAGACCTCAAGACCTACATGAGCAGAGCGCCCCTATTATCCACCCCTCTTCCCGCGAAGAACTCCTCTTCTACCTCTCAGTTTCGGCAACGGCACTCAGTTATGTGCTCATTCGCAAGCCGAACGGCATAGAACTCCCCATTTTCTATACTAGCCATGCCCTGCAAGATGCCGAGCTTTGGTACCCTTAGCTCGAAAAACTCACTTACACTCTAGTCCTCTAAGCACGAAAGCTTCGGCCGTATTTTCAAGCTCACAGGATCACCGTTCTCACCAATCAGCCTCCACGCCAAATACTACAGAGACCCGAGACGTCCGGTCGACTAGTAAAATGGGCCATCGAGCTCAGCGAATTCGTCATCCACTATCACCCTCGGCCTGCCGAGACGGGTCAACCCGTAGCTGATTTCAACTCCGAGATGACCATGTCGAATGCGTTGATCCGAAATATATCACCCCGGTTCGGCTTCGGTGTGGTCACTCCTTACCATTGCTTCGGTGCATGCCCCCTCAGCAAGGAAACTACGGCTTACGAGAAATTCACGAAGGAGCCTGCGGGGACCATTCTGGCACCCGATCTCTGGCATTCAAAACCATTCGGCAAGAGTATTATTGGCCGACTTCATGCCGATGCCACCAAACTCGTCCAGGGGTGTGATCATTGCCAGCCCTTTGGTTCCATCACCAAACTGCCTGCTGAACCGCTCACTCCGATTGTCAGCCCATAGCCTTTCGCTCAAAGGGATAGCTTAAATACGCCATCATCGCTGTCGACTACTTTATGAAGTTGACCGAAGCCGAAGCATTGGAGACCATCACCACAGCCAGGGTCGAGCACTTCATGTGGAAGACATAATTTGTCGTTTCGGCCTCCCGAACGCAATCATCACCGACAACGGTAAACAATTCGACTCCTATCAGTTCGGCACCTATGCCACCGATTCAACATCAACTTGTTCTTCGCATCTCCAGCACACCCGCAATCAAACGGCCAGGTAGAAGCCATCAATAAGATCATCAAGAAGACACTGAAGAAGAAGCTTGGGGCAGCTAAGGGAGCCTGGCCCGATTTGCTCCCAAAAGCGTTATGGGCCATTAACACCTCCTACCGACGATCAACTGGCGAAACGCCGTTTTCCCTTGCTTTTGGTACCGAAGCTGTTGTCCCAGTCGAAACCACGCACCCACGTGCCGAACGACATCTTACGCATCAGAGCGAAACGAGACGCTGCTTGCACTCAACCTTGACCTCATCGAGGAACACCATTCCCAGGCTTAGCTTCGGAATGCCGCCTACAAACAGAGGACTACACGATACTACGATTTGCGCATCAAACGCCGATCGTTCAAAGTGGGGGACTGGGTCTTACGCAAAGTCTCTCTCACCACGAAGGACTCCAACGAAGGCACCCTTGGAAGGTCCTTATGAGGTCGTCACCGTCTCCGACCCGGAACTTACCGATTGCGCGGTACCGATGGCCATACCCTCGGCCACCCTTGGAACGTAGAACATTTGAAATATTACTACAAGTGACTACACCTTCGGTCGTCATTTTTTTGTCCAAATGACCATACCTTCAGTCATCACCTTTGTAATCAGTTCATTTTAATACTCTCCCTATTCTATACATACGGCATTACCATAAACAGCAATGTTATATTCAGAATAAACTACCTACGACATGCACACATACAAGAATACGGAAGTTAGCACATTAAACCGAATGAAAGCAAACTTGAGATAAAAAGGCCACAAAAGGGCCATCTGCCTGAACGAATTGCCATACGGCATATTCAAAAATATTACAATTCCAAAATTTTCAAGTTACATCAATCTAAGAGGAGGGAGGATCGACAGTCGCATCTTTCAGGCTCGGCATCGCAGTCACGGCCTCGACATTGGTCATGGCTTCCACATTCGGCTCGCTGCTTGCGGTCGGTGTAGGATGACTCGATGTCATCGGCTTCTTCAGGCTCGGCATCCTCGCCCTTGTATGCCTCCACCATCTCTTCAGTTACACCCTAAGGCAATGGAGGTGGATCCTGAAGGAAGTTCAGGTTTAGCCGTTTGTCAGCATTGTAGTGTTTGAACGGGTAGACAAGGTCGTCACATTGATCCATGACTTCCTTGTCCACCAGGCAGCGTGAACTCCTCCGTCGATCGGTAGTCAACAACGGCCTTCGCCTTCGCCTCTTCCACCTCTTTGGCATGCGACCGCTCGGCCGCATCCATCGCCACCTGCACAGCCGCCTTGGCCTCATGAGCAGCCACCACCTCCAGTTCGGTCGCCGCAAGCTTCGACGCGAGCTCTGCAATCTCAGCAGTGTTCTCCTCGGCACGCCGATCAGCCTCCTGGAGCATCTTACCAGCATCGGCAAAGCCCTCCTCGAATTTCTTCTGGTACCGTTCGGCAGCATTCACGGCTCGGTTCACGCAGAGCCACATCTCCATATCAGCCTGCAACACATCAAAAATTTAGTATATGCCGAACGCATAAACACTTGAAAATAACAAAATCTACAAACTCTACTGCAACCTGAAGCCGGAAGACGCGTGCCCGGTCTGCTCGCGCACACCTTCATCGCAGATGCTCGATCTCTAACAGCTCCATTTGAGCGTCATCGATCATGCAGTTGATGAACGGCACGGCCTTCCGAGGGCAGGCAATGTTCACCGGCCCCTCCTCTCCCTCCCCTTCATCGTCGGGAATCAGCACGGAGGTCCCCTTGTTCGGCCCCATAGGTTTCTTCGGCCTCGGCGTTACATCGAGGGCACCCTCCATCTGCCTCTTGCTCGTCACTTGGAGGTGAACCTCCCGAACGGCCTCGGCTTCGGCCACCCTTTCTTCCGTCGACGATCGGCCACCGTCGTCTCCTCAGCCGAAGACCCTTCGGACACCTCTCCTGCCTCTCTTCTTCGGCCTGGGGGACTCCCCTTCTTTGGTTTCGGCACCCCATGACCCTCCAGACACCGCCTCGTCGCCTCACTCATCGGCCTCCCACATGCCACCTGCATAAGACCACAAGTCAGACAGGAAACGGTAGTCATAAAACATACGAAAAAGAAACCTGCCGAACGGCATCTCTCACTCCGCCCTCTTTCTTCTCCCTCTTCCTCCTTCGCCCTTCGGTCGAGTTCCGCCTTGCCGATCAACCCCGCCTTGTACAAATTCCAGAAGTACAGCAGTTATTTAAAGAAGCGATCTTCCTCGGAAATCTTCACTCGGACCCGCTCGATCGCTTCCACTTCTCTAATCGGCGCAGCAGGCCGTTTCAAGGACACTGAAACAAAATTTCCAACGGTCACCCCTGGTGTCGATTCCCAAGCACCAGACACAATTACTCGACGCTTGCGCTAGGTCTTTTGGGAGCTCGGCACCCCAACCACAAAATGCCCACGCTGCCCTGCCAAAAGGCAGTTGGGCTGAACTCCCCCTTGGTCAGTACTCTTCGCCCTCGTCACACTATACAGTTGGGCAACCTGCTCATAGCTCGGCTCTCCTTCGCCCGCTATGCCGAATGCAGTGATCGTCCCGAGCAACGTAATCCAAAAGTTTGGATTATATTGCCCCAGGCGCATATCCAAGCGCCGCCAGGATCTTCTGCACGGAATGCCTCAATGGCAGCCGAAGCTCGTGTTTGAAAACGTCAGTGAAAAAGATAACTCATTTGTCATTATCACTCAACGACTCCAACGGCTCTGGGATTCGCATCACTACCGATTCTGGGATATTATACTCCGCCCGAATCTTAGCCACCTTAGCCTCGGTTAGTGTGTTCGGCTCTAAATGATCTACTCGAACACCAATTCCTTCGGTTTCGCCATCGGAATCCGTTGCCTACCCGTGACAACCCTCAGCACCCTTCCCCCTGCCGCAGCAACAGACACGTCGCCTGCGTCGGCCCCACGACCCGAAGTCGAAGGTTCACTCACTTTAGGCAATCCACGCGAAGTGCCACCAGCTTCGGTGCGCACTCCTGCCCCTTCCACTATCTCACAACTTGAAGAGCTCCCAGAATCGGTACTCTCACTCCCCTCTGACGAACTCCCTAAGGACGATTCGTCCTCGTATGCCCTCGGACTACGCCTACCCTCGAATTCGGTATCTGACATCTACAAACACAAACGAAGGGAAACTAAGGGCCATACTAGAATCAAGAATCCTATTCTACCACCTAAACACTTATGTTCATGCTTGTTCATGCTTGTTCATACTTTGTTCATACAAATATTCAACGATTTCAATACTTTGATTCACTAAAAATCAAAAACACAGCTACATACCTTGTTCACATGGTGGTTCAAGCTCGCGGAAATCGCCTCCGCCCTGTTCACACTAGCCGGAAATCGCCTACAACGCCTTCTCACGGTTGGCTGAAATCGCCTCTCACAAGCTCTGATTGCTCTCAAAAACTTCAAGTATTCCAACTATCGTCCCCTCCTTACATTTATAGGACGAACCTAGCACCGGGAAGCGAAGCGACGCATCGGGATATGAAACGACGCGACTCTTCACAACCATGCCGACACGTGTCACGCATGCAGTGGCGAGCCCAAGCGTCGTCATTCGAAACGTTTCCAATCCTCAGAGACGTTTCAACTTCCCAGACGCTGCAACTCTAGCCACTTTCAAGCACAACTCCACTGGCGAACGGCAAGCGCACGCTGATGAGTTCTCACTCACCTCTTGTGCCGAACGGCATGCGCACGCTGATAAGTTCTCACTCACCTCTCGTGCCGAACGGTAGGCGCACGGTGATGAGTTCTCACTCACCTCTCGTGCCGAACGGCAGGCGCTCGTTGATGAGTTTTCACTCACCTCTCTTGTCGAACAACAGGCGCTCGTCGATGAGTTTTCACTCACCTCTCGTGTCGAACGGCAGGCGTTCCTAAAACCAGACCTCCACACCTCTCGGAAATTCGGTACATCATGCCGTCTCTTTTCCAAGCTCACTCGCTCGGGCACTTGGGGGACTACATGCCACCATCGGCAACAATGAGACCATCGAGTCTGGATCAGAATGCCGAAGACGGATTCAAGTCCCCAACCAAGGAGTCGCTCTCAATCGAGGTAACTTGGGGGACTCCTGTTTGTACCATATCTGACCCTCCACTCATCTAATGGCACGTGGATCAGAGAAACTCCCCAAGTGCCCAAGGCTCTGTACAATCGGCATTGGCTACCTATGATATTGTCTCTAGGCAGCAAACGGTCGCTACAGGCCCATCAAAGTCTACAATCAGGTACCCCCTCCTGATTCTGGAGAATCAACCTCGAAGTACCCGTCCGAAATATCTAAAAACTCGTGTCAACCTCATAAGGCCCTCCCACGAGTCCCACATCGAAATTAAGTACTAAGAGCATACAAAATGCCCTCTATAAAGAGGCCCCTTCACTACAATACAAGGGTAAGACTTTTTAGCTTGACTTTTATACTAATATATTGTCAACAGCAAAAGCTCTTAGAAAACAAACTTACTTTGGCATCGGAAGGTCTTAGGCTGGTTCCACATCGGTTCTATAGACTTTACGAATCTCGGTTTCCTTCTATTCAGGATCAGCATATGAAGACATGAAGAATCCGCATCTAACACTCAATCGATCTCTCGATCGTCCATATCACTTGTAAGTTGCACTCATATCTATCTGTTTAAGTTTTAGTGCCAACAAGTTCTTTATCATCGGGCGAGTGGATCTGCACAGCATTTATATCGTTTGTAGCAATCATAGAGGTGTTGATTTTTGCTATGACCGATTGCTTCAGCGACCATCCCCGCCCAACCAAACGCAGTTTCGCATTCGACGATATGTCTGTCCTCTCTCAGATAAAACCAGATGTATGAATTTTTATTTATTTAAAATATTCAGAAGATTAAGAAAACTATATATATGCAGAACTTTGAATTGTGAATTATTTCCTTTTGCTTTGGGAATTTTGGGAAAAAAAGAAGAAGAAGAAGAAATAAATGATTAGTTAATAAGAATTTTGAATGCTGTTTGTGATGTTTACTTGCATAAAATCATGATGCGATTACTGTTAATGAGCTGGAGGTATTGTAGGAGTTGTTTAAAAAGCTGAGTAGTTCAATTATCGACTACAGATCGATTCATAACGTTAGCCAAATTTCTTTGAATCATTCAAATTCAATTATGAAGAAATCAGTTGTTTCTTTCTAGTTTCATGCATTGTAGTAATTATTTGAATGGTGATTATGTTGCAGGAAGAGTTTCAACTAGCATTATTCCCTATGGTGAAAATATTTTCCTGGACAAGGTATATGCTTCATACCAACATCTTAAACTAATTGACTAGGATATATGCTTCATACCAACATCTTGACAGGATATATGCTTCATACCAACATCTTTTCCCTTCACCTACTTACGCGAACTGGATTTTTATTTTCCAGGTTTTTGATCTCTTTGATGAAAAGAAAATGGTGTCTTTGAATTTGATGAGTTTGTTCATGCACTCAATGTCTTCCATCCATATGCCTCATACGATGATAAAATTGATTGTAAGTCTTACTGCTATAAGAGGCAAAGCTAAATGTTGTGTGTGTGTCTTTCTTGTTATCTTATGTTGTTTGTTAATTACTTGCAGTTGCATTTAGACTCTATGATCTGAGACAAACTGGGTTCATTAAGCGAGAAGAAGTGAGTCTTGTACTACTTTTTTATTGTCTAAGTCTCCAAGGAAATTTATGTTTTTATGGGTATTTTTACGTTTGATACCTTGTATGAACAGGACACGATATTTAAATTAAGCAGCCTCTGTTTGGTTTCAGGTTAAGCAAATGGTGATTGCCATAATGATGGAATCTGACTTGAAATTGTCAGAGATCTTCTTGAGTCTATCATTGATAATGTAAGCACTACGTAGTTGTGTAAGTTTGGATGTTGTTTTACTAGGTGGTAATAGAGAGCTTCTGGAGAATTTAGTACTCACGACATCTTCTATGACATAGTATTAACAGTGTACTTTTTTCTTTCTTGTAGAAGTATTTCCTTTTGCCTTTGCGATTATATGTGGTGAAACTATGGACAATTAGAGGTGGTTCTTGCAAAAGATATTGGATGTCTTGCTGGGTTTTTTTAGGTTTTTTTAAATTTTTTGTATGAAATGGTATTAACAATATACTTCTATCAAATAGTATTAACAATTTGCTTCTATGACATGGTATTAACAGTGTACTTCTATAACATGGTATTAACAATGTATTTCTATGAAATGGTATTAACAATGTACTTCTATGAAATTGTATTAACAATGTACTTCTATGACATGGTATTAACAGTGTACAGAGGTTCGATGGAGAAGGGTCGTAAGGGCAGCTCCTTGATTTTCGCGATATTTTTATTTTAGTTTGGGTTTTTGAAAAAAATTTGGGTTGGGCTTGTTTTGAGTTTTTTGTGTTGGGCTTGTTTTGAGTTAATTAATGGTAGATATGTAATTTATAGGAACTTCAACACTCATTTATTATGTAGTAAATAGTTTTTGGGTATGTTTATAAAGTGCATTCCATGTGGGTTTTTTTTAAATAATTTCAGTCCCTATTTTGGGTATATTACTAAAGCTCCCAAAACCCTATTAAATTACGCTAGAAACCCCAAAAATAATAGGAAAAACTATCCTAAACCACCAAGGATCCGCACTTGATTTGCAACGTCCGCTAGAGCACAAGGGGATTTCAGTCTACCTTTTTCTTTGCACATAAAAAAAAAAGATTTAACAATCGCATTATTTCGGTCTACTTTTTTTTAGCACAAGGGGATTTCTCACAAATACATGTTGCGTACCAATGTGTCATACGAATTCGAATATGAAACACTTAGTTTGCAAATCAATGCCCTTTTTTAATGAATTAGACCGCAGTGATCATGGATGGTTATTTCACCGCTCCTATTATTTCACAAGAAAAATTATTTAGATTTGAAGACATAGTAGTTTCTATAAATAAATAAAATCAAGGACGTGAAAGTTTTTATTTAGCTTCTTGTGCGGTGTGGTATAATCACCTCGTTTTTCTAGTTTCCCCACAGGGGATGCGGTGGCATCTAGATTGTTAATGATTTCAGAGAGATGAATATTCAATATTCAGTGGGGGCTTGTGCACTCACGGGAGTTTAGAATTGGATTGAGGTGTGTCTTTTTATTAGGAGGATTTCTTTCTGTTGAACCGTTAATTAAAATGCAATTGCAAAGCTGATGTATATATATTCCTCCATATCCATCCAGATAGATAGATAGTTAGTTAGTTTGACTTGACTTGGGATGGATATTAGAATTACATTTAGATTTGGATTTCTGGTTTGCAAAAGTTAAGGGGGGAGATTGGCTACTCTCACCACCAGCGACAGGGCAGAGACCCATAATCTCGAGCCAGAATGATTTAACTGAATTATCTTGTGTATTGAGACCTTTTGTTTATTTATCTTGCATATTGAGACCAATTTGTTTATTTATTTATCTTGTATATTGAGACTTTTGGTTTATTTATCTTTTAAAAGAAATAGTAACCAAAACTCCTTCTGTCGAGTCCAGTCACTTTGCCATATATAATGTAGTTATAGTAGAGGATTCATTGTCATTTAATTGTATTTGTTCGATAACGGTAAAGATTAATGATTCTTTTAGATCTAATTGATTAATGATTTCTTATAGAGTAGCATAAGCTAGCGTTGTTAAAATTTGAGAAGTAATATATAGCACCCCACAACCTCAAACTAATGAAAGTACATATAATTAGTGTACGTACGTCAAACTACTGAACCTACAATACCTTATGTAAGTAATAAAAATACCTTAAACTCCTGTCCATAAAAACATTTCATATCAACCAAATTCATACAGGAGTTTGAGGTCCTTCAAAGAACCAAACCCCCCGAATTCATACAGGTCCTTCAAAAACAAAAACAAAAACAAATACAAAAACATAACAAATTCATCTATATCTTAACTTGAAGATCACTCTTATTATGCCATGGTGAGGACAAAGACACAACATATATCATTTAAAAAAACATATATGTATCCACATTCCTCCAACAAACTTACAAGACAGGCATCTCTCAAAAACAAAATATAAAAATAAATTGATAAATGTTCGAATTATTCTACCTCCTGTGTTTGGATCACCATCTTGGTATCGCGCATGCGGTTGCTTGATAATCCGTTGTCCCTCTCAAACTCCCTCCCTCATTAATATGACTATTGTTATTATTATTAGTATCATTTGAGAAAACTCGGACTTGGATCGGGTTGCAAAAGTAGTTCCGGGCAATAGAATGAGGAGTTCTCTTCTTGCTCAAGTGAGCCCTATAACTACACTGAACCGAAATCATGAGCCCAAACTTTAAAGACAGAGTTGTGGTGTTGTCATCTGAGATTTCTTTGGCCACATCATCGGGGATGTACGTACTGAGTAGTTTGAAACTCACACTTGTCTGATTCGAAGATTTTAATAACAACGGACGCAGTGACGTCGATGCCAGCTTGAGGCCTATGGGATTGTAGTACAAGACCGCTGGTTGGAGAATGTCGCAGTAGATGTCCCACTTGACGTTGGGGTTTGCGGCTATGAGCGTCACGTCCCAGGTGGCGGTTAAGTCAGAGGAGGAGCGAGTCGCATTAATGTGTGTGTACTGTAGGGCGGCTGAGTCGACTCGGAAGTAGGGGCAAAATGCTCTCGGGCGTACGAACGCCAACGAGGTAATCACCATTAGGAAAATAAAAAAATAGGGCAACCAGGCTATTGATCGGGTACTGCAAGTAGGCCGATGGATTCGTGTAGTTTCGGCTGCGGTAGTACTAGTAGCCATCTCTATTTGAAATGATTAATTGTTGTTAATGATTTCAGAGAGATGAATATTCAATATTCAGGGGGGCTTGTGCGCTCACGGGAGTTAAAGCTGATTGGATAAGTTATAAGGATGTGTATATATATTCCTCCAGATCCAGATAGATAGATAGTTAGTTAGTTGACTTGGCTTGGGATGGATAGTAGAATATATAGAGGTAAGGATGAAACCAAGAGATGCGGTGCTTTTGCTAGGGTTTCCCTGGTATTGATAGGAAAACCCAAAAACCTTAGTCATAAAATAAGTGGCTCACTCACTCATATGGTAGACTTTTGGTTAGTTTTCTATCTATGGCATTGGCAATATTCGGGTCCGACTATGGGCCTGAGTTAACCTTTTTGATATTGGAAAACTAGGCGTACTATATTTTTATACCACAGTGATACCATCTTTCTAATAGAGGTGAATTTTGTTTTATATATTTGAGGGCTCCACCTCTCTCTAATAGAGAGGTGGTATAAAAATGTGGTAAGTCTACATATGGGGCCTTCTCCATTGCGAACTTCTAGGATGCGGAGTGGTTGCGAACTTTTGTTTTTAACCGTTGGATGACTTGTATGGTTCAGATTTAAAACAAAGTTTAATAACTCATTTTTCTCTCTCTTCCCTTTCCTCTTCTTCTGCGAGTTCGCTCATCTCTCTCTCTCTCTCTCTCTCTCTCTCGTCTTCTTTTCCTCCTTTTCCCTCCTGTTCCTTTTTCTCTCTGTCTTATTTTCTTTCTTTTCCCTCTTCTTCCTTTGTCTTCCTTTATCTTCCTCCTTTTCTCTCTTGTACCAAATCAACAAATTAGTCAAACCCGATTCCAAAAATTAGCCAAACCCGATTCCAAAAATTAGCCGAAACTACTAATTGCAGTTGATAAGCCAAGGAGGGAATTGTAGGTCTGCACAGTGAGAGATTGGCATTGGGTTTTGCATTGGTAAGCATTCACCATTAGAATAATGAAGAACCTGAGAATGTGTAGGGACTGTCATGAGGCTTTCAAGCTCATTAGTGATATTGTTGAGAGGGAATTCGTTGTTAGAGATGCAATTCCACATGGGTGTTCTTCCTGAAATTAGTAATTGCTCATGTTGGGAATTTCGGCTAATTTTTGGAATCGGGTTTGACTAATTTGTTGATTTGATACAAGAGAGAAAAGGAGGAAGATAAAGGAAGACAAAGGAAGAAGAGGGAAAAAAGAAAAAAAAAAGACAGAGAGAAAAAGGAACAGGAGGGAAAAGGAGGAAAAGAAGACAAAAAGAGAGAGAGAGATGAGCGAACTCGCAGAAGAAGAGGAAAGGGAAGAGAGAGAAAAATGAGTTATTAAACTTTGTTTTAAATCTAAACCATAAAGCCATCCAACAGTTACAAACAAAAGTTCGCAACCACTCCGCATCCTAGAAGTTCGCAAGTCTAGTATTACCCTTTGATATAACATAATTTCTTTAAAAATGGTGTATAGACTTCCTCCAAGCGTTTCTTATGTTGCCAGAAATTGATAATGTCTCCCTCTCTCTCAGCCACCAAGTTCTCCATTGATTGTTATTGTTTCACAAAAGCATAATTGTAACTTATACTACAAGTCAATGTTTAGATACTCTGGCAATGCACACGATTGTTTATAGTCGGACTTGAGGATTCGCATTTTATGGGAATTATTCAACTGTTCTGTAGCCACAAACCATATTTAGGGATAATGGAAGTACTTATGATCAATAATATTTTGAAGAAGCGGATTTCTCACAAACACATTACTAATGTGTCACAAGAGTTCGAACTTGAAAATTACTAGTTTGAAATCAATGTCCTTTTCTAATGGAGTAGACCAAATTGGTCATGGATGGTTATTTCACAAGGAAAATTATTTAGATTTGAAGACAGTAGTTTTTATAAATAAATAAAAATCAACAAACATGACGTGAATATTTTATTTAGCTTCTTTTGCTGTGTGGTCTGATCACCTCGTTTCTCTAGTTTCCTCACAAAGACTGCGGTGGCACATACCCAACTGCGGCTATAAACAATCTTGTGAAAGTCATAATCCACCCACCACCGTACACAATCGAAAGATATAAATACGCCAATGAACCACTAAGCTCAAAAGCTGCATATAAGTTTTTATGGTACAAAAAGGCAGTATTTATATTTAAGTTACTTGTTTTCGTCCCGGTGCTTACATTATTCTTAATTTATTTACATAACGTGAAAGGCAACGCAAGCAAGCACCCGAACAGGGCCAGACCGAAAACAGAATGATCAGAAGACAATAAACTCAGTAGCGGTAAGTAAGTTGCTTGTATGCATCTTTGTGATTTGAGTAGCATTCGATCTCCGCCTGCAAACAAAACAAATTGTGAAAAGCATCGTTGTAAGCATTTCAATGAAAGGCATGCTAAGTTTTCGAGGACATTTTGTAATGGTTGAAATCATTTAATAGGTCTGCATTTAAGAAATTACAACCAAAATGTACCTTGTGGATCCCCTTTATGGGGACCAATAGCTTTTCACCAATTAAATCTGTGAAGACATTGTCTTCCTTTAGAGCTTCTAAAGATTCAGAAAGTGATTCTGGCAACCTTTGTAGTTCTGCGTCAAGGCTAGAAGGATTTGTATCTGTTCGATGAAGAAATATTACTAAGAGTTTAGACCACAGTATCTAATATTCTTGAAAAGAAAAAGACCATAACCTCTATGGAAAAAATTTCTTCAAACAGTACAAGGGGAATGAAAAGAAATTAAAACATTTCCAGGTGGGCATGCAGTTCTTAGTGGAGCTTCTCTGTTTTCTTTTCCCCAGCACTTGTATGCTCCACTCCATGTGTTAGGTTGTATCCGGTCATAACTACACACCGATAATGGTTGAAAATAAGTGAGGATAGTCGAATCCAAGCATTTTTCAAGCAGCATAAAAAGTATGAGAAGGCAGTCTCAGCTATGCTATTTCCTACTCAATTGCATAACAAGATGGTGAATCAGTTGCAAACAAGAACAAAGATACATACAATAATTCAGGGATAAATAGGAGCACCTATTTGGAATTGGTGCTGTAAATGCCAAAATTGCAGGAAGATGATGTAAAACGCCTGCCAAGAATTCCTCCCCCATTTTGGACATTCCATGCCGAGAGGATCCACTAGATCCCATAAATACATTTTGTCCATTCTGCCACAAACTGATATGCACATGGGCTCCAGAGAGCCAATTTCACCTAGAGCATACCTGCCCAAGAGACCACAAAGTTATGTAGAGTACCTTATAATATGGACATCGAAGGATAAAAATTTCTACGGCTCATCAGCTGTCAGATAAGAAGTAATGTCCAGCCAAGTTAAACATTGAGTTTCCATAGGCCAGAATTCACCTTCACACAAAAATTCTAAAATCCAAAAATTCTTTTGGGCCAATTTTAAACCTATTTTTGCAATGAAATAAGCATCTAGCATACGTAGGGAAAAATTAGGAACCTACTTTGGCATAAAAGTTGCCAACAACCCATGCATCCTTGTAATCGCCCTAATAACTTCACGGGTATATATCAAATTGTCAGCAGCATGCATACAAGCTTTTTGCCCCAGCGCCATCTCAAATTGCCCTTTTCCAGATTCTGCATGAAACTACAGTTTGTACAATGTAAATAGTAAACAGAAGCTGGTGATACTTGAATTGCATAATCAATGGGAGGAGGCACTCTTAAACAAAGGATGGCCTAGAGTGCTATATTTTATGTAACTACACCTTCTGTTGAATTTTATTGAAATTTGAAAAGAAAAGAAAAAACTTTCTTATAAAATATCAGTAAGCACGGTATTATATGAAAAACTTCCTCCTACAAAATACAAAAACAAGCAGCAAAGATATCATGAGTTTTCTGCTGCACCTGTTCAACAGGAATATTCAAGGAATGGAGAGCAGGAATAACTTCATGAAAGAAATAGGAAGCAGCTGTTGAAAATAAACATGCTTTATTAATTAGATTCATGCGTTATGTATTTAGTTGATGTATAAGCATTTGGAAAGACTCTAGAAGTTGATTGGGTGCATGTATTAAAGACTAGGAAGTAGTGGGGCTTTATTACCTTCAGTGGTTGTAATTGCTATATATGCCAAAGTCATGTAATCGGTTGGCTTAACCCAAGCAATATGAAATAAAGTAACTTCTCCCAAATATTGTGTATTGTGAGTTTTATGAGTGAGGGTCCATCACCTTCCAACAAATTGGCATCAGAGCCATAAGAAGAAGTTTAGAAGATGGCGAACAGTTCGATGGCCCCATTTCAAGTTCCTCTGTTGACCAAAGATAATTATCACAATTGGAGTGTTAGAATGAAGACTTTGATTGGCTGCTATGATGCTTGGGAGGTCGTAGAGAGAGGAATTGGTGAACATGGAGATGAAGCAAATTTGTCTAATGCCCAGAGAGAAGCATTGAAGGAAACAAGGAAGAAAGACAAGAAGGCACTCAGCCTCATCCATCAAGCCTTGGATGACAGCACATTTGAGAAGGTTGCAAATGCGACAACAGCAAAAAATGCATGGGAGATTTTGCAGAATTTTTATCGAGGAGTTGATAAAGTAAAGAAGGTGCGGCTCCAAACCCTTAGAGGGGAGTTTGAAAGCCTACATCAAAAGGAATCCGAATCAATTTCAGACTATATGTCAAGAGTTCAAGCCAATGTCAACCAATTGAGAAGAGATGGAGAAGAAATTAGTGACACCCGTGTAGTTGAGAAAATTCTTCGCTCATTAGATTCAAAGTTTGAGCATATTGTTGTTGCTATTGAAGAGTCCAAGGACCTGGACACTATGACGGTTGATCAACTTTCTGGATCATTGAAAGCTCACGAAGAAAGACTGAAGAAGAAAACTCAAGAACCAGTTGTGGAGAAAGTCTTACAAACGAAGCTCACCTTAAATGATGAAGAAAGCTCAAGAAGTGGAATAAGTCGTGGTCGTGGAAGAGGAAGAGGTGGCAGAGGAATAAGAGGTGGAAGAGGAGGAAGAAGTGGCAGAGGCGATTTCAAGTCAAGTCACAATGAAGGAAAAGAACAAAATTCATATTCATCAAGAGGACGTGGAAGATGGAGCAATACAAATCAGCAAGGAAATTTTAGGTATGATAAATCACAAATCCAATGTTATTCCTGTGGAGGCTATGGGCATAAAGCATTTGAATGCAGAGGAGGTGGTGGAAATGTCCGAGGGAAGTCCAATTATGCAGAAGCAGACAAAGAAGCCACTTTGTTGTTGGCCTACAAATGTGAAGAAAAAACTAGACAGAATGGAGAGTTATGGTATTTGGACACCGGAGCAAGCAACCATATGTGCGGAAATAAAGATTTATTCGTTGACCTTGATGAAAAGTTAGGTGGCAAGATCACTTTTGGAGATGATTCGAAGATTTCAGTTCAAGGGAAAGGTAAAATATTAATTCGTTTGAAGGATGGCAGCCATGAATTTATTTCAAATGTTTATTATGTGCCTACTATGGAGAGTAATATTTTGAGCTTGGGCCAATTGCTGGAGAAAGGATACAATATGCAGTTGATTGATTGTAGTCTCTCAATTAGAGATGAACAAAACAGGTTAATTGCTAAAGTTCCAATGACAAAGAATAGGATGTTTTTGCTGAATTTTCAAAGTGAAGCTGCAAAGTGTCTGAAGGCTTGTTTCAAATATCCTTCTTGGCTCTGGCACTTGAGATTTGGGCATGTGAATTTCAGTGATTTGATTTTGCTGTGGAAGAAAGAAATGGTGAAGGGCTTGCCATCTATCAATTCTCCAGATCAATTATGTGAAGGGTGTCTACGTGGGAAGCAATCTAGAAGAAGCTTTCCTAGAGAAGCAAGTACAAGAGCAAGAGAGCCATTGGAGCTCATTCATGCAGATGTGTGTGGCCCTATAAAACCAAGTTCGTTTGGTAAGAATAATTATTTTCTTCTCTTTATTGATGATTTTAGTAGAAAAACATGGGTGTATTTTCTAAAAGAAAAATCTGAGGTGTTTGGTTCATTCAAAAAGTTCAAAGTTCATGTTGAAAATGTTAGTGGCTACAAGATCAAGACTTTGAGGTCCGATAGAGGAGGTGAATTTACATCAAAAGAATTTCAGAATTTTTGTGAAGACCATGGGATCCGCCGTCACTTGACAGTCCCTTACTCCCCGCAGCAAAATGGAGTGGTGGAGAGAAAAAATAGATCCATTCTCAATATGGCTCGAAGCATGATGAAGAGCAAAAATATGCCAAAAGAATTTTGGGCTGAAGCTGTTGAGTGTGCTGTTTATTTGTCCAATCGGTGTCCAACTAGAAGCCTTTGGAACAAAACACCCCAAGAAGCATGGAGTGGAAGAAAGCCCAGCGTGTTTCATTTAAGAGTTTTTGGGAGCATTGCCTACACACATGTGCCAGATAAGAATCGTTCAAAGCTAGATGACAAAAGTGAGAAATTCATTTTTGTTGGCTATGATGCTTCCTCCAAAGGGTACAAGCTTTATAATCCAGAGAAGGAGAAAATTATTATTAGCAGGGATGTTCATTTTGACGAAGAAGGTATATGGAATTGGGAGGCTTCAGAGAAGGATTATAACTTTTTTCCTCTCTTGGAAGAAGAAGAAGACAATGTTGAGCAACCATTTGAAGAGCAGCAACAAACTCCACCTCCATCACCACCATCAGTTCATAGAGATTTCTCATCCCCATCATCCTCATCAAGTGAAAGCTCAAATGAAAAAACACCACACTTCAGAGATCTAAGTGAGATTTATGATGTCACAAGTAATCAAAATGATTTGACCTTGTTTTGCTTATTTGCTGATTGTGAACCAATAGGCTTTGAAGATGCAGTGCATGACCCGAGATGGAGAAAAGCAATGGATGAAGAGATAGCTGCAATCAAGAAGAACAACACATGGGAGCTTGCTGTCTTGCCTAAAAGCCAAAGAACAATTGGAGTAAAATGGGTTTACAAGGCTAAGAAGAATGCTAAAGGAGAAGTGGAAAGGTATAAGGCAAGATTGGTTGCCAAGCAATGGCGTAGCTAGGAATTCTCTTAAGGAGGGTCAACATTATGAACCTGAGAAAATCGTGAATATTAACATAATATTTTTTTATTGTATAATTTAATTGTTATCTACCAAAATCATAACCCGCATCGCACAATAAATTACAAAGAAATAATTTGACATGAATCAAATCATAATACATTGCTCAAAAAAGAACTGAATAGCTAGTATTGAGAGATTTACTTGACTAATGGTCGATTCAATAACAAAAACTATAAGAGAACTCAGTCAATGAAAGAATAGAAAGATTGAAGTTAAAAAGGAAAAATAGAGTAAAGATAAATATAGGAAAAACTATAGAAGTAAAGAATAACAATTAACTAGAGTTCAAGTTAGAAGGGTCATCTATAAAAGAAACCCAAGAAAATCAAATATATCACATAACAAATGCATTTATTGCATAAATTGGAGGAGGGTCAGCTGACCCTTGTGGGCCTTAGCTGGCTCCGCCACTGTTGCCAAGGGATACAACCAAAGGGCTGGAATTGACTATGGAGAGGTGTTTGCTCCAGTTGCGAGATTGGAGACCGTAAGATTGATGATTTCTTTGGCAGCCCAAAACAAATGGAAGCTTTATCAATTGGACGTGAAGTCTGCGTTCTTGAATGGTGTTCTTGAAGAAGAGGTCTACATTGATCAACCTTTGGGGTATGCTGTGAAAGGTCATGAGGATAGAGTTCTGAGACTTAAGAAAGCGTTGTATGGGCTAAAACAAGCACCGAGGGCGTGGAATAGCAGAATTGACAAGTATTTTCAAGAAAATGGTTTCAAGAAATGCCCCTATGAGCATGCTCTCTATCTAAAGGTGACTGCAAATGGTGATATGTTAATGGTTTGCTTGTATGTCGATGATTTGATTTTTACAGGTAATAATCCACAAATGTTTGAGGAGTTCAAGAGAGCAATGACAAGAGAATTTGAGATGACTGATATTGGGCTCATGGCATATTATCTTGGCATTGAGGTGAAGCAAATGGAAGAAGGAATTTTTATCTCACAAGAAGGTTATGCAAGAGAAGTTCTCAAGAAGTTCAATATGGGCGATTGCAATCCAGTGAGTACTCCCATTGAATGTGGAGTGAAGTTGTCCAAATTTGAAGATGGAGCTAAAAAGGAGAATCCAACTATTTTCAAGAGTTTGGTAGGAAGTTTGAGATATTTAACTTGCACAAGGCCGGATATACTTTTTGGAGTTGGCCTAGTTAGTCGTTACATGGAGGAGCCAACAATCACTCATATGAAGTCAGCTAGAAGGATTCTCCGGTACATCAAAGGTACACTTAATTTTGGTTTGTTTTATCCAGCATCTAATGAATTGAAGCTTGTGGGTTATAGTGATTGTGATTGGGCTGGAGATAAAGATGACAGAAAGAGCACTACAGGATTTGTTTTTTACTTGGGAGATGCTGCTTTCACATGGTCCTCAAAGAAGCAACCCATTGTGACTCTTTCAACTTGTGAAGCTGAATATGTTGCTGCAACATCTTGTGTTTGTCATGCCATATGGCTTAGAAACTTGTTGAATGAATTGAATCTACCACAAAAGGAAGCTACTGAAATTTATGTTGATAACAAGTCTGCATTGGCCTTAGCCAAAAATCCAGTTTTTCATGACAGAAGTAAGCCTATAGATACAAGATATCACTACATAAGAGAGCGCGTAAGCAAGAAAGAGATAGAGCTGAAGTATGTGAAGTCTGAAGACCAAATTGCAGATATTTTCACCAAGCCTTTGAAGTTGGAGACATTCAGAAGATTGCGAGGATCACTTGGAGTTTGTTTCAAACCAGAAAATCATGTTTAAGGGGGAATGTTGAAAATAAACATGCTTTATTAATTAGATTCATGCGTTATGTATTTAGTTGATGTATAAGCATTTGGAAAGACTCTAGAAGTTGATTGGGTGCATGTATTAAAGACTAGGAAGTAGTGGGGCTTAATTACCTTCAGTGGTTGTAATTGCTATATATGCCAAAGTCATGTAATCGGTTGGCTTAACCCAAGCAATATGAAATAAAGTAACTTCTCCCAAATATTGTTTATTGTGAGTTTTATGAGTGAGGGTCCATCACCTTCCAACAGCAGCATCATATGATGATGTGGAGCAGTTGGGTGTTGAGTCAAATGACACCAATTCTTCCTTCCCGTTGTTAGAATTCATAGTTTTCAATGTTTTTGGATGTTTGGGAGGAAGGGAGAAAGCGCAGAAATCAAATGAAATAAGAGAGAACGTTGCTCTGTAAGAAAACTGGATATATCTATTCATATATCATCTTACTGTTCATATGTATATTCGTATAAGAGAGAGAAGTGAGCTGCTTCTCTAACTGATTTACACAGAAATTAAATACTAGCCTTTGATCCTATCACCCTATGAGATGATTACACTTGTCACAATCTGACAGATTATATCCTAGGCTAGATAAGAGACCACTTGGACTATGATCCAATGGCTCACGTTACAAACAGAATTTAAACATATAAAAATGAAATATAATGCAAACAGAGCAACTTTGGCGTCAAGGATTTCAGCTCAAGGGTTATACATCAACACCCGTACCTGCACAAGTTTTTTGTTTGTATTCCAAATTTTCACCATGCTTCTAAATTGTTCAATTACAAATTTAATTAGAGACAAAGTATTGTTGTGCGGAAGCGTCAACCAATTTTAGAGTGAAAAATTAACAACTGGCAGGAGATAAAATAATGAACACAAAACAACACCAACAAGAACACCAAGATTTATCCTGGTTTGGCAATGCCTACATCCAGTTTGGAGACGACGAAGTATTCCACTATAATCAATGAGAACATACAATAGTGTTTATCACTCAATTTCCCAAAGACCCAAATAACCCATGCTCACACATTTACAATAGGAAGAGAAAATAAAATACAAAGCAAAGACAAATTGAGAGAATTTTTCTACTCTCTGGCCGAATGGCTTCTTGCTATTTTCTCTCCCTCCACTCCACTATGGTGCAGCTCTCCTCAATTACGAATGCTGGCTGCTTCCCTTTTATAGCCAAAACAGGTTGGCTCTTCAAGGAACCCACGGCCCCAACCAAAAAACAAAAGGACCCTAAAGTCAAAAAAGGAAAAAACCAACCCATCAATATGTCTGCCAACTTGCATTCTTTTGACCACTTTGCCTTTTAGCCGAAAGCAACCGAAAGTATTTTTGTTTTGAGCCAATATTCAACAATCTCCACCTTGGCTCAAAACCTCCGAAGTAGAACTCTCAATAGTCGTCTCCCAATCCCCCACGGGGCAATCAACAAACTTTATAAATGCCAATTAAGTTTAAGCAGTGCTTAAACTTGTGCAACGAAATTGGCTTTGTCAACATATCCGCAGGATTCTCAGACGGTCTCAATCTTCTGAAGAAGAATATCTCCTTCGTCAATAATCTCACGAACAAAATGGAACCTCACGTCAATGTGTTTTGTACGTGCATGATGAACTTGATTCTTTGCTAAATAAATAGCACTCTAACCTGTCACAATAAACATCCACATGGTCCTGTTGAACCCCCAAGTCATCAAGCAACCCTTGAAGCCAGATGGCTTCCTTTATAGCTTCTTACCGCCATGTATTCTGCTTCAGTAGTCGACAAGGCAACTGTAGATTGCAGAATCGACCTCCAACTCACTGGGCCTCCAGCGATAGTGAATACAAAACCTCTAGTGGACCTACGCTTGTCCAAATCACCTGCGTAATCAGAATCTACATATCCAACAACACATTGACCATTAACTTTATCCTGCTGAAACAATAAACCAACATCCACAGGTACCCAGAATATACCGTAGAATCCATTTCACAGCTTGCCAATGCCCTTTTCTTGGATTATGCATATATCTCCTGACAATACTAACAGCTTGTGAAATATCAGGCCTAGTACACACCATAGCATACATCAAACTACCAACAGCACTTGCATATGGAATTTGAGCCATGTAATGACTCTCCTCATAGGAGTATTAGGAGACATAGAAGCATTAAGTTTGAAATGAGGGGCAAGAGGCGTACTAACCGGTTTTGAATTTTCATTCATCCCGAAACGTTGTAGTACCTTCTTCAAATCCTGCTTCTGACACAGACTAATCTTGCCCTTCGCTCTATCTCTTTCAATTTCCATACCCAGGTATCTTCCGAGCTTCTCCCAATTCCTTCATCTCAAATTCATTACTCAGTTGAGTCTTCAACCTTTCAATCTCCACTTTGCTTTTACATGCTATCAGCATATCATCAACATATAAAAGCAGATAAATGAAGGTTCCATCTTGTAGCTTGCTAAAGTATACACAATGGTCATAATGACTTCTTGTGTACTTCTGCCCGATCATAAACCTATCAAATCGCTTGTACCATTGTCTTGGAGACTGCTTCAAGCCATACAATGATTTCTGCAATTTGCAAACCCAATTTTCCTTGCCAGCAACCTTAAAACCTTCCGGCTTAGACATATAAATTTCCTCCTCCAAATCACCATGTAAGAACGCCGTCTTGACATCAAGTTGAGCTAACTCGAGGTCAAACTGCACAACCAAAGCCAACAAAATACGAATAGAAGAATGTTTTACTACAGGAGAAAATACCTCATTGTAGTCAATGCCTTCCTTTTGAGCATAGCCTTTAGCTACCAATCTGGCTTTGAATCTTACATTGTCTTTTCCCAAAGATTCCATCTTCTTGGCATACACCCATTTACAACCAATTTCTTTCTTCCCTTTTGGTAACTGAACCAGCTTCCAAGTCTCATTTTTATGAAGAGATTTCATCTCCTCATCCATAGATTTCTTCCACTCCACGCTCTCTGGACTCATGACAGCTTCTTTGTAGGCGGATGGAATATCATCTTCAATAACGGGAAGTGCATATGCCACAATATCAGTAAACCGAGCAGGCTTCCGAATTTCCCTTCTCTGTCTTCTGATTGCAATAAAATCCTGTTTCCTGTGGAGGCTCTTGGGTAGGTGCCTCCTCTTCATCATCCTTGTCCTCATCATCAGAATCAACTGTAGGACTAGTGTCTGTAACATCAGACCTTCCTGGATCAACTGGAGTCTTCAGTAACTCCACCTGCTTTGAAATACTCATGGTCTTGGTTGCTTCAATTTCACCTTCATGCTTGTTCTGATTAACCATAGCAGCCTCATCAAAAGTCACATCTCTCGCTTACAACAAATTTCTTCTCATCTGGACACCAGAGTCGGTATCCCTTCACGCCAGTGCTAAAGCCCATAAATAGAGCTTTCTTTGTTCTTGGATCCAACTTGCTTTCCCTGACATGATAGTAAGCAGGACAACCAAATATGTGTAAATACTTGTAATCAGTACAAGGTTTACCAGACCATACCTCCATGGGCGTTTTTCCCTCGTTCGCAGCAGCCGGCAACCGATTAATGAGATGGCTTGCATAACTAATCGCCTCAGCCCAAAACGCCTTGCCTAAACCAGCATTAGACAACATACACCGGACTTTCTCAAGCAAAGTACGGTTCATGAGCTCCCCCACCCCATTCTGTTGCGGTGTCTCCCTAACCGTGAAGTGCCTCACAATACCCTCATCTTGACAAACTTTCAAGAAAGGATCAGACTTATATTCACCTCCATTGTCTGATCTAGAGTCTTGATCTTTCGACCGCTTTGCGTTTCAATCATCTTTTTCCACTTCAGGAATATCTTCAAGACTTCATCTTTACGCTTCATGGTGTACACCCATATTCTTCTAGAGAAGTCATCAACAAAGGAGACAAAATAATGGCTACCTCCCCAAGATGCATTCTTGGAAGGTCCCCAAACATCAGTGTGAACATAATCAAGAATGCCTTTAGTGTTGTGAATAGCGGTGCCAAATTTTACTCTAGTTTGCTTACCCAACACACAATGCTCACAGAATTCCAATTTACATGCCTTTGCACCTTTCAATAAGCCTTGCTTCACCAATCCTTGCAAAGCTTTTTCCCCAGCATGCCCAAGATGCATATGCCATAGCCTCGTAGTGTCTGTGCCATCTGCGTCAGCAGCTTCCGTGACAGCTGCTCCACCAATAACTGTACTCCCCTGCAAGAAATACAAGTTATTCCGTCTTGTACCTTTCATCACCACCAGTGCTCCATGCACAGCTTTAAGAACTCCACCCTCCATGGTGATCTTGAGACCCTTGGATTCCAAAGCGCCCAATGAGATAAGATTCTTCTTCATATCCGGTACATACCGAACATCACTCAATTCTCTAACTGTTCCATCATGCATCTTCAAACAGATTTTGCCTATCCCTTGTGTTTTCCAGGCATTATTATTGCCCATCAAAACAACTCCTCCATCCAGCTCTTCGAAGCTAGAAAACCATTCCGGAATGGGACACATATGATAGGTGCAACCTGAATCCAAAATCCACTCCTCGGAGTGACCATCAGGCAGATGAACTAGCCAAAGCAAACTCGAAATCATCATCTCCAGATTTTGCAACATTTGCTTCAGAACTCGCTTTCTCCTTCTCTTTGTTCTTCAATTTGGGGCAGTCTTTCTTCCAATGACCCTTTTGGCGACAAAAGGCACATTCATCTTTAGCAGGAAACTTTCCACGTGACTTTGAACGAGATTTTCCCCGCTTCCAGATTTTCTTTCCTCTGTTCGACCCCTTGCAACAAGTGCCTCGGTTTGTGAATTGTGAATCTTCAATTCCTTCTTACGACACTCATGATTCACCAACGCCGCAGACACCTCCTCAAGTTTCACCTCGGATTTTCCATACAACAAAGTAGTTGTCAAATGATCATAATCATCAGGCAATGAATTTAACAAATATAGTGCCTTGTCCTCGTCAGGAATTTTCACATCAAGGTTTGCTAAATCAGCAAGTATTTTATTATAATCATTGAGGTGTTCGTGCATAGAAATACCTGGACGATCCTGAAATTGGAAGAGTCGCTTTTTCAAGAAGAGCCGATTTCCTGCGCTTTTGGTCATATACTTCTCCTCCAATTTCGTCCAAAACTTCTTTGCAGAAGTTTCCTTCATATATGGGTATTTCAACTCCTTATCAAGGAACGATCGAATAGCAGCACAAGCATGAAGATTAATTCGCGTCCACTGCTTGTTATCAATATCTTCTGGTTTATCCTCCAGAACTATATCCAACTCTTGTTGATACAACACATCCATAACTTCACATTGCCACATACCAAAATTATTAGAGCCATTGAATTTATCAACCTCTAACCTTGTAGTAGCGATCGGATGTCTATTGGATGTAGGTGCCGACGAAGACGATGTCGACTCCTTCTCCTTTCCAGATTCATCTTTATCTCCAGCCATCAAATCCACTCGGCACTATTCACGGCTACTGTAGCAATCGCTATTCACTGGACTGGAGCAGATCACTGTTCACGGTTGTAGCACCGATACTATTCACCGCTGTAGCACAGCACTATTCACGCCACTGTAGCTTCAGCAAATTTTTCACTCCTACGAACCCAGTTCGAACATTGGAGCTCTGATACCACTTGTTGTGCGGAAGCGTCAACCAATTTCGAGTGAAAAATTAACAACTGGCAGGAGATAAAATAATGAACACAAAACAACACCAACAAGAACACCAAGATTTATCCTGGTTTCGGCAATGCCTACATCCAGTTTGGAGACGACGGAGTATTCCACTATAATCAATGAGAACATACAATAGTGTTTATCACTCAATTTCCCAAAGACCCAAATAACCCATGCTCACACATTTACAATAGGAAGAGAAAATAAAATACAAAGCAAAGACAAATTGAGAGAATTTTCTACTCTCTGGCCGAATGGCTTCTTGCTATTTTCTCTCCTTCCACTCCACTATGGTGCAGCTCTCCTCAATTACGAATGTTGGCTGCTTCCCTTTTATAGCCAAAACAGGTTGGCTCTTCAAGGAACCCACGACCCCAACCAAAAAACAAAAGGACCCTAAAGTCAAAAAAGGAAAAAACCAACCCATCAATATGTCTGCCAACTTGCATTCTTTTGACCACTTTGCCTTTTAGCCGAAAGCAACCGAAAGTATTTTTGTTTTGAGCCAATATTCAACAAGTATCCCATACCTTAGTATACCTTTCAAGATTAAAAAAAAAAAATCATTTTCAAATCCTGCATTCATTACCTGGACAAATAGCATTAAAGTTTCTCTTAACTTCTTCTTAACTTCTTCGAGTGATAGAGAACACATAAAACTTATCCATGGAAATGGATATCAATACAATAAAAGTAAACAAGTAGTCCACCAGCAATGTAAACATAAATTTAACAGCTCACATTGCAAAACATCTAAAAGTTTCCTGAGTAATATTTTCTATAATTTAGAAGAGCCGCATTCTTTTTCTAGATTACCCACCCCCTAAACCTCCCTTCTCAAGGGAAGGAGACAGAAATAGCATTAAAGTTTAATCACCAGAGTTATCCACATGTCAGACACAAACTATACAACATACCAAGTTAAATTCATCTTTCAAAATTTTTGAAACCCTGCGTAAGGCCTCTCTTGGGCAGTATTCCCATCAAGGGCGGACCCAGGAAATTTTATGGGGGTGGACTAGTATTTTTTAATGGGAGATCCATTATATTACCTTTTTTTTCTTTAGGTTTACATGGATTTTTTGATGAGGGGTTTACATGGTTAATTGGCTATAGGCTATAGGTTTTTTTATATGTAATGAGTGGTAGCAACTATTCTTCAATTACAATTTTTAAATTTGATGGGAGTACACATAGATGTAGGGAGTGCAGTCATAGATATACAATTGCACAATCACAAGCTACAAGCATTCAACAAAACCAAGAGACAACTAGACTATATAAAAGTAGAGATCAAGTAATGAATAGATTAAATTAGAAAAATGACAAGTCATCAATAAAATCATAGCAAATTGCATAAGAAAAAAATTCCCAAAATTTAACACCCAAACTCTAAATCATAAAAGGCTAACAATAACAATTGAAATTGGAAATTAAACAAAAAGTAAGAGAGAAACTTACTAATATTAAAGAAAACCATTGGATATAGGTTGATACAATTTTAAAGAGGGGGAGACCTACTACTTCTAAGCTCTCAAGTTCGAATATAAAGTTATAGCTTACATTGGTGGGTAATAGAAAAACAGGATTTTTGATTTGTGTGGGTGCCTCTAGAGATGAAATCTTACAATTGTGATAGGCTAATTTCAACAAAAAGGGGTGGACTATTTTTAATTAACTTGGGTTTAACTTATAAAATTAATATTAAATTTTTTTCACCTCCAAACTTAGCACTAGGCTAGAGCCCACTCTAGCCCATGCCTAAATCCGTCCTTGATTCCCATGCTTCGCCTGGTTTTAGGTGCATGTCAGCCAAAACCATTTCCTCTTGTTTTACCCTGTTGCAAAAATTATTCGTATTAAATAAAATAGTGGCAATAAATATTTGGAAAATAGCCTTCTATGCCACCCTTTTCATAATTTTAAGTGAAAATACCACCCATTCTCAAAAATTGTAAAACTATCACCTATAAATATATATTTATTGTCCACTTATTGCACAGATATCACTGTTACAGAAATTTTGTTCTTTCTCAGCTCCCTATTCACTCTCTTTGCGTTCGCTTGCTCTCTCTCTCTCTCTCAGCTCTCTCTCACAGTTCTCTCTTCCTCTCTCAGCGCTTTCTCTCTCCATCGACCACCACCACTCTCTTTCTCCCTCTGTTGCGAAAACCTAAACAGCACTCTCTTTCACTCTCTCCAGTCAATGTTAGGGTTTGTTGAGGGGGTTCTTGAAGGTGAAAGAGAGGGTTTCTTCGTTAAATGCTCTCTCCCTTCAACAATCTCTCAGTTCCCTCTCTTTTCATGTCTTCAATCGACATCTTTCTGTTCTCCTCTGCTCCTTCAGGGCCTCAAAAAACCCTAATTCTTGGTTTTGATTCTGACTTTTTTCACATACTTCCTCCTCATTCTCAATCCTCTCACAGACAAAATTCGTGCTTTTCTTTAGGTGTTTCTGCGATTTTCCAATTTGGTTATGTGCGCAAAACGAGTGATTCTAAGGTAGGTTTTGTATTTGTTATTGACTAGTTTGTCTTTTTGTATGGTTTTCATTTGAGAAGGATAATTTCACTAACCTTGACTGATTTTGTGAAGTTTAGTAATTAGAGAGATTGGAAATTTCTATATTTGAACTGTGAATTACTTCATGCTTGGATGAAACTTCTATTGGTCTGATTAATTTTGCCCTATTGATGTAGCCTCTCCAATCAATTTCCAAGTTTGGAATTGCAGAACGAGTAGAATGGTCGGGTTGATGATTTATCAGCTTCTAAGGTAAAGGGGGAACTACATAAGTGTTTGAATGGGTCTGTTATAGGTGCTACGGTCTTGTTGCCTCGTGGTTTAATCAATTCAGGGAATCTGTGCTTTCTCAACACAACGCTACAGGCTCTTCTATCATGTTCTCCTTTTGTTCAGCTTCTGCAGGAATTGAGAACTCGGAAAGTGCCTAAGGTTTCTTTTGTTTATTCAATTACTTTGCATTTACGTGGTTTTAGTAGAATTGCAATTTGCAAATAACAAAATTTATATAGATTGCTGATCTCAGAATATAGGAAGCTACCTTGCCTATGCTTGTTCTTTTTCTGGCTAATCACTTAACTAATATGTTGTCCATTTGAATTTGAATTTATATAGATTGGGTGCATTTGCAGAGTTCGTCTCTGAATTTGATATGCCTAGTGGTTCAAGTTCAAAGAACAAAGATGCAGGTGTTCTTGAGACTGGTAGGCCTTTTAGCCCTGCCATGTTTGAAGGCGTTCTTTAAATTTTTACTCCAGATGTACGAACTAGCATCTCGAGCAGGCCAAGGTGTGTATCTGATCTGGGTGAATAATTTTCTGTTCTAAGTTTTGTCTTTTTGTATTTTTTTTATTTCTATGTTGAGCCTTCTTATTGCAAATTTAATCCTTGATGGTATTGCTGGCTGAAATTGTAAGGCACGATCATTGCAAAAAGATTTAGACACATGCATCTATTTGTGGTCACAAAAGTTGTCCTTCCTTTCCATTTTTTTTCTTTTAAATCCCTTATGCACTGTTTCCTTTCTTTCCTTATATTAATATCTTTTCACTATTTCCAAATAAACAAGAAAGGTTAGACATGTAGCACAATTTTGTTACTTTGTGATTCTCATAAATCTTGTATTGATCGGTAATGGTTTTCCTTCAGTATTATTAGGCTTGTTTGATAATTCTCATGCTTTACAATTTGTCTGATGGCTTGAAAAAGTGTCACTGCCTAACATAGCCCATGACTAAAATGCCTGATGTTCCAGTGTCTCCACTTAAATTGTTTATTTTCTGAAAACATGTTACACTTTTTTCCAATTTATTTCTCTGTTTGTGGTTTATTACACCTGTTGCAACCCATTTAATGTGAAATAATGGGTTAGACTGAGATATTTTAGAAGTTAACTTGTGATCGGTAAAATGTTGTAACAAATAGGTTAACAATCTTCTGTACTATTTTGAGTTCGCCAATATTTTCATGGACCAAGGAAAGAAGAAACCTAGAACACCTCAAGAGTAATTACCAAAGGGTTAAATTTGCATTGTTTAGTTTCTTCTCTGTCTAGTGTAAATATTTATGTCGGCATGTCTATATTCTACTTTCACTACAAGAAAATGGGCCTTAGTTGACACTTCATTCTTTTATATATCTCAAGTTGTTTTTCTGATTGGATATTGTGGGTGCTATTATGGATTCTTATTTTGCCATTAATTTCAGTTATTTCTATGAACCATATGATTTTCATTTTTGAGACCTTGAGTTGGACAGTTTCTGGTTTGGTTTGCCTTTGTATCTCTCACACTAGATGCTGATAAAGCCTTCTTCCAAGGAAAATTCCATTTAGATTTAGTTAGGATTTTATTACTTTTTATTTTTATTCTGATAACTTGGTACTCTAGTTTTTTCACTGGTTTTAGATAACAAGGATGATGAAGTGCGAGTCAGGCAGAACAAGTGTGACCCTATTGTCAATCTTAAAACTTCAGCAAACCAAAAAGTAGGTAAACTTAGTTTTCATCCCTTTCAAGCTTGTTCTGGTGCTTTGGATTTTGGATTGCCATATACAATTTAATAAGTTAAGTTCTTTACTTTCCTTTTGGTCTTGGCAGTTGTTGTGGTGGGATAGTGTAAATTTTAAATCCAAAGCTTTTGACTTTGATGATGGTAATAAATTTGCTCGTTTTATTAAAATAATCATGAATCATCATTTACAACATAGGTCATATTACAAATGTTGGTACTACTATATCTGCTTGTTTTTGTAATTAGTGGGGCTAATCCTGATGGAAATCAGTTTGGTCCTGCATAAGTCCTTCATCCTGATGATGTCCTCGCTTTTTTTTTTCCTCATTATTGATACCTTAGAATGTATAATGCTTTTGTCTAATATATGTGCGCATTAAATTTGTTTGCAGGTTAGGAGTATCAGTCTTCGTAGAGAAGGTGCTGACATTCATGTAGATGTTGGTTTGTGTATCACTCAGGTATTGCTTAAATATTTTACTTCTTTGAAGTTATTTATATGCTTTAATACGATAAACTCTTGAAGATTGAGTATATGAGATGGAGAAATAGAATAATCTCTTTTAACTTTGGCAATATCTAATTGTTTTTAGGTCACCAAACAAACTCAAGTGTAAGAACTCAAATGGGTTTCATTGGTTTTGTGTATTTGGATCGTTTTTCTGATTGGATATTTTGGGCTCTATTTTAGGTTGCTTGTTTGCAATTAATTTTGGCTATTTCTATGAACCCTATAATTTCGTACAAGAAATTCAAAAGGGAAAGAAGGTTTGACTAAATTTTCATATGGCCCTTGAAAGAATGCATGTCCTACTTGAACAAGAAAAGTATATGATCGTTTTTGAGTCTTTACACTCTTTGGCTGACCTTGTCCAAGCAAGTATTGGATGTTTTATAGGAACAACAAATTAGTGAAGTACTCATCCTAGCTTCAAATCCCATTGGGAGGTAAAAATGATAACTAGGATTTTAGTTTAATAGAAGAAGTCACTATTTTGTGCAGTGTATATATTGCTAGAATTTATCTGTGATGCACTATGTGAAGTAAAGTGGGTTTTATACCAATATTAGTCCTATCACGGTTCTTGAATATTCATGTTAATGACTTTTCTTGAGAAATCTTGTACTTGATAATTTCTAATTTTCTGTTTACATGTTAGAAGAAGATATTTTGTCTATTTATATATTCTTCCTTCTGGATGGTGCTTAGGACTTATATGTTTTGGGAAGTACTCATAATTGTACTTTCACCTAAGTAGGAATTTTTTTTTCCCAGTTTGCAAGAATTGTTCATCAAATTTATATAAGTTTGTAGATAGCACAAGCATGCACCTTTGAAGAAGCACATATGTGATTCTCATCGAACCAATTTCATTGTAACAAATTATGTATCTCTGACTCTGTTTTTTCCCTAAGGCTGGATTAGCTCTTGGAGAGTTGCGAAAGGAAAATAATTCCTAAGAAGCCTTTGGCCAGTAACTAATCCACCTTCAAGTCAAGAACATCTTTTACATCCTCAACTTTTACAGAAGCCTCTCCGCTCATTCCTTGCTCGAGGGTATTTTGACGATGTAGGAGTGTAAAATGTGATTCCATTAAGGACGTCGTGTCATTTTTGTAATATGTTGTAGATTATGAATATGTAGTGGGAATGTGGAGTTTTTGTATTGCCTTTGTATTGCTCCCCTATTGTATTTGTATTGTCATCGTATTTCCATGGTAGTGTCGTGGTATTGCCTGGTTATTGCACTTATATTTCTTTCTTATCACCTGTTTTTTCAAGTCTATCTTGTGAAGGAACTTATAAGGATATTTTGTAAAAGAAAACGTTTGATTGTATTAGTTTATTTTGTAAAGGAAAATGTTAGATCATTATTCATGTTGTGTAGATTCAGCTGCACCAAAATGGATTCAGCTGCATCCTCAACTTGTGATACTCGCAAGTGCACGAGCCGTTGGTAGTTTAGCATATATAAGTGCGAGGTCGATTCCACAGGGATTGATGATTGAATGATCCAATTCAATTTTCCTAAACAAAACAAAAATGAAAACAAAAGAAACAAAACAAGAAGAAAGAATGTACATTACAAGAAAAATAAATTAGAACTAAGAGAACATTAAAGAGAGAATTTGAGGAAGGAAGGAAAGTGTTTGAGAGCTTTAGAGAGGGGAGAAGTGTTTGAGAGATTTGGAGAATTTGGAAGAGTAAGGAAAGTGGTGTTTGGGAACTTTGAGGATTTTTGAAGAGAATGTGTTTGGAAGCTTTAGAGAATTTGATGAAGGAAATGGGAGAAGTGTTTGGGAAATGTTTTAGAGCATGGAGAACTTTGAAAGAGAATATAGAAGTGTTTGGAGAATTTATAGAAGAAGAGAAAGGAAAAATTCTTGAGATTTATAGTACTAGAATCTTGTTACAACAATTGAGAACTACAAAGGGAAACTAAGAGAATTTGAGGGAGAGAAGGGAAGGGAGCTCTAGAGAAGTGCTTGAGAGCTCCCCCCCTTGGGGTGTGTTTACAAGCTTAGAGAACTTCCCTATTTATAGGCCTAGGGGAAGTGAAAATCTGAATTCAATATGGCTATTGCATACAACACTTGTTTTATAAAATCTGAAATGGTTGATGCACTTGTATTAGAAAATCTAAATTGGGTGATGCACTTGTATTAGAAAATCTTGAATTGGTTGATGCACTTGTCCAATAAATCCCACCAGCAGCCCTAGCTCATCTTCATGTCACCATGACCAAGCTTCCAACCAGAAATGATAGCTCATGCCTAGCTCACCATGACCAAGCATCTAACGAGCACATGCTGAGGTCAGCATGACCAGCAACTTTAAGGGCTTACAACTTGGGCTTCTCTTAATCAAATTAGGACTTTAAGTACTCGAAATTGAAGTTCAGAATGTCTTATTTCCAGCCATATGTTATTTGGGCCAATCCAAGGTCGGAGGAAGAAGTTAAGGCCGAAACAAATTGCTAACTCATTTTCCGCGCTGATAAGATCCATCCTGAGCATGGTTCTATGTTTGCTAGGTAACGGACTCCAAATTTATCCAATGGGGCTGAATTTTGGATATGTTATATTACACACCCATTGGAACAACTTTCATGAAGAATGTGGCCTCATTCGAGCTATGTAGGTTGCTGAAACAAAGCTTTTAATATGACCTACGGAACTGGACTGGCAGGGGGCTGTAGCCATAATGAATTTGTCTTTAAGCTCTTCTTCAATTCATCCAAATTAGGCCTTAACATGCTTGAATTGCATGAATTATGCTCTCCAAAGCCATCATTATTACCTAAAGCTCAATTAACTGAAAGATAAACACAAAAAGGATTAAAAGCACAAGTTTAACTCAAAAACATAACCAAATCATAAGCTAGAAGGGTAAGAAATAATATACAATTATGAACCGATCAATTCATTATCATATAAATAAGGTATAACAAGCACCGTATATGTATCTTTTCAATATGATTGATTTGTGTTCAGCTATTGCTGTAAGAATGTGATTCCATTATTGTTTTTTTATTGATTATTTATTATTGTAAGAATGTGATTCCATTAAGGACGTCACGTCTTTTGTATAAATCAAACTCATAGTTGCTTTCCCTGCAACAAATTATGTTAATTAAGAAAACCAACCAAAAAACAATAAACAAAAGCAATTTGTATATTGTATTTCAAGGGATATATATAATGCCATAGTCTAACTGAAGTTGTATTAATTTACGCCGAGCCGTCCTTAGCTTGGGGTGGTTATCATTATCAGTATAGAATTTTGTATCTATAATTTAAAATTCCATTATAATAAGGTGGAAAATGTGAAATGTGCATCATATCTCAATCTCATCATTGTGTTTGCAAAATGATGCATGCCTCAGCTACTTTCAGTGTCAATAATGTCTCCAATTTCATAGGGTATGTATATCATTGGCAGGAAAAATGTAAGGGGAAATGTCTGATATAATCACTTTCTATTTCTTTCTGCAGTTTTGCCTTGACAATTTCTGTTTCTTTCCCCTTTTCTTTTCAGATTGCACAAGAAAAAGAAAAGCTGCGCCCAACTTGTTTATTGTATTTGTATTGCGTTTTTATTGCGTATCTATTGCCACTGTATTGCTTTTGTATTGCATGTCTGTTACCACTTCACAATCTACGTGCCATTACTTTCATATGGCTTTTGTTTATTGCCTTTTGGTTGGTTTTCTTAATTAATATAATTTGTTGCAGGGAAAGCAACTATGAGTTTGATTTATAAAAAGGACGTGACGTCCTTAATGGAATCACATTCTTACAATAATAAATAATCAATAAAAAAGCAATAATTGAATCACATTCTTACACCAATAGCTGAACATGAATCAATCATATTGAAGAGATACATATACGGTGCTTGTTATACCTTATTTATTTGATAAAGAATAATGATCTAACATTTTCCTTTACAAAATAAACTAATACAATCAAGCATTTTCTTTTACAAAATATCCTTATAAGTTCCTTCACAAGATAGACTTGAAAAAACAGGTGATAAGAAAGAAATATAAGTGCAATAACCAGGCAATACCACAACACTACAATGGCAATACGATGACAATACAAATACAATAGGGGAGCAATACAAAGGCAATACAAAAACTCCACATTCCCACTATAATTTCATTCTACATTCCCACCATATATTCATAATCTACAACATATTACAAAAAGGACACGACGTCCTTAATGGAATCACATTTTACACTCCTACATCGTCAAAATACCCTCGAGCAACGAATGGGCGGAGAGGCTTCTCTGTAAAAGCTGAGGATGTAAAAGATGTTCTTGACTTGAAGGTGGATTAGTTACTGGCCAAAGGCTTCTTAGGAATTATTTTCCTTTCGCAACTCTCCAAGAGCTAATCTAGCCTGAGGGAAAAAAAAGAGAGTTAGAGATACATAGGCAAAAGTAAAAGTCAGATAATATAGAGGTCAGAAAATGTTAAAGTTTTCTTTTATAAATCCTTTTATTTTGCATGATTTTGGTATAAATTTATAATACAAAATAATTATAAAAAAAAATGAAACACCTAGGCCCCAATTCCCTGCATGCCGCCCACCTCCTGCCTAGCGATTCTTCAAACATTTGAAATCCTTGACTGAAATTCTTGTTGTAAAATATGTAAACCAAACATGTTGATTTCAAATTTATAAATTTGAAATGCACATATTTATAATCCATAGATATCAAATTCAAATCTTAGTATCGAAACGGGCCCTAAACTTCCATCTTTTATTTTTATGCGAAGCATGAAGCAGATAGATAATGCCACACAACACGGACATGACTAAACTTTCAAAGAATGGCTATGCTCTATAAAACAAACTGTTCAATGATTTACACCTACATAAGAATACAAGACAGCCTGCTCAGATGAAAGCCAGAGTGAAACCTGTTCAAACAAACCCGGAGTGAACTTCATTCAACCTCAAGCACACCAAGAACAAAGAGATCAAATCAGAAAACGCTTGATTGTATTAGTTTATTTTGTAAAGGAAAATGTCAGATCATTATTCATTATCATATAAATAAGGTACAACAAGCACCGTATATGTATCTCTTCAATATGATTGATTCGTGTTCGGCTATTGGTGTAAGAATGCAATTCCATTAAGGTGTAAGAATGTGATTCCGTTATTGCTTTTTTTTATTGATTATTTATTATTGTAAGAATGTGATTCCATTAAGGAAGTCACATCCTTTTTATAAATCAAACTCATAGTTGCTTTCCCTGCAAAAAATTATATTAATTAAGAAAACCAACCAAAAAGCAATAAACAAAAGCAATACGAAAGTAATGGCACGTAGATTATGAAGTGATAACAGACATGCAATACAAAAGCAATACGATAGCAATATAAAAGCAATACGATAGCAATAAACAAGCAATAAAGTTGCAATAGACAAGCAATAAAAGAGCAATACAAATACAATAACCAAGTTGGGCGCGGCTTTTCTTTTTCTTGTGCAATCAGAAAAGAAAAGAGGAAAGAAACAGAAATTGTGAAGACAAAACTGCAGAAAGAAACAGAAAGTGATTATATCATACATTTCTCCTTACATTTTTCCTACCAATGATATACACACCCTATGAAATTGGAGACATTGTTGACACTGAAAGTAGTTGAGGCATGCATCATTTTGCAAACACAATGATGAGATTGAGATATGATGCACATTTTACATTTTCCACCTTATTATAATGGAATTTTAAATTATAGATACAAAATTCTATACGGATAATGATAACCACCCCAAGCTAAGGATGGCTCGGCATAAATTAATACAACTTCAGTTAGACTATGACATTACATATATCCCTTGAAATACAATATACAAATTGCTGGCTCAAAGAAGAGTAACAAAATGCTCTTGAAGATGAAATTCTTTACACCATCTTGGAGGCCTGACATAATGCTCTTTGATAGTCACCCACCCTTCTCTAAAAAAAGTTCTTCTTTCCTCTGCAGGAAAAAAGAAATAAAAACCAAGATCAAGATCAATTGTCCTCCAAAAATATCGCTTAATTCTGAAGGAACAAAACTGTGTCCTGGTTCCTGCAGATGTATTCTTAGGGCCAACCGTCTCCCATTCATCTTCTTCTGCAGAAGATACTAGAGATGATTTGAGCCCATTAATACTCGAGGGTTGTCCTTCAAGCTTAAGTAATTCATCATGCATCTGATCCATAATGAAGCTAAGGAACTCCTGAGCATCTTCTTGTCTGAAAAACAAAATATTGTTTCACTAGGCAACTTAAAATAGAAAGTAGAATATAGACATGCCGACATAAATATTTACACTAGACAAAGAAGAAACTAAACAATGCAAATTTAACCCTTTGGTAATTACTCTTGAGGTGTTCTAGGTTTCTTCTTTCCTTGGTCCATGAAAATATTGGCGAACTAGAATAGTACAGAAGATTGTTAACCTATTTGTTACAACATTTTACCGATCATAAGTTAACTTCTAAAATATCTCAGTCTAACCCATTATTTCACATTAAATGGGTTGCAACAGGTGTAATAAACCACAAACAGAGAAATAATTTGGAAAAAAGTGTAACATGTTTTCAGAAAATAAACAATTTAAGTGGAGACACTGGAACAGCAGGCATTTTAGTCCTGAGCTATGTCAGGCAATGGCACTTTTTCAAGCCATCAGACAAATTGTAAAGCATGAGAATTATCAATCAAGCCTAATAATACTGAAGGAAAACCATTACCGATCAATACAAGATTTATGAGAATCACAAAGTAACAAAATTGCACTACATGTCTGACCTTTCTTGTTTATTTGGAAATAGTGAAAAGATATTAATATAAGGAAAGAAAGGAAACAATGCATAAGGGATTTAAAAGAAAAAAAGTGGCAGGGAAGGACATCTTTTGTGACTACAAATAGATGCATGTGCCTAAATCTTTTTGCAATGATCGTGCCTTACAATTTCAGCCAGCAGTACCATCAAGGATTAAATTTGCAATAAGAAGGCTCAACATAGAAATAAAAAAATACAAAAAGACAAAACCTAGAACAGAAAATTATTGACCCAGATCAGATACACACCTTGGCCTGCCCGAGATGCTAGTTCGTACATCTGGAGTAAAATTTTTAAGAACGCCTTCAAACATGGCAGGGCTAAAAGGCCTACCAATCTCAAGAACACCTGCATCTTTGTTCTTTGAACTTGGACCACTAGGCATGTCAAATTCAGAGATGAACTCTGCAAATGCACCCAATGTTGGATAGCCAACCTAATAAAATCAAATTCAAATGGACAACATATTAGTTAAGTGATTAGCCAGAAAAAGAACAAGCATATGCAAGGTAGCTTCCTATTTTTTCTGAGATCAGCAGTCTATATAAATTTTGTTATTTGCAAATTAGCAATTCTACTAAAACCACGTAAATGCAAAGTAGTCGAATAAACAAAAGAAACCTTAGGCACTTTGCGAGTTCTCAATTCCTGCAGAAGCTGAACAAAAGGAGAACAGGATAGAAGAGCATGTAGCGTTGCATTGAGAAAAGCACAGATTCCCTGAATTGATTAAACCACGAGGTACTAATCCAAAGATTGTCCTTCACTTTCAGCAATGGGATTAAAAAAATACATCATGCAAGTTGAGCATATATGAATTATCAATCACACTGAACTCTTTAAGTATTATGGGCAGTGATCGAATTTGGGACCTCTCGTGACATTGTCAACGATAATTTCCTAGATTAAATTTCTAAACTGCATAATTCAACTGACTTTGGAAATTGATGGGCTATACCCGCCAGAGATAATATAAAATTATACACAATCTAGATGACTACCTCGATTTTGTCTCTTGCAATCTTGCCAAGACAAAGCTTTACACAAACAAACTTACTCTAACGGCATTGCACACACAACCAGATTAACTAGCTTGTTTCCACACGGAATAACAACAAAATTTAGCAGGTTTCATAGCACAGGGAAGAGAAAAATCCCGCGCCAATTAACATAAGTATTTCAAAATCACATAATTAACCATTAAGACTAGAACGGTGCAAAATATCCTACTAGATGCTGAAACAGCAATGATAACAACAAATTTACTTCTGCATTATTACTCAACAGCTAATTTAGGGCCTAGTGAGATAAAGCTGTGTTATAATGGAATAGCCATTGCCACCACAATAAATTCCCACACTAAATATGCATCATAAAATGGAACTGAAAACACGCATCACAAACGAACCAATCCTAGATGACAAATAGCAAATTGAGGCACTTCGTCATCCATAGAGCAAAATCAATCAGACCAATAGAAGTTTCATCCAAGCATGAAGTAATTCACAGTTAAAATACAGAAATTTCTAATCTCTCTAATTACTAAACTTCACAAAATCAGTCACAGGTTAGTGAAATTATCATTCTCAAATGAAAACCGTACAAACAGACAAACTAGTCAATAACAAATACAAAACCTACCTTAGAATCACTCGTTTTGCACACAGAACCGAATTAGAAATCGCAGAAACACCTAAAGAAAAGCTCGAATTCTGCCCTGAGAGGATTGAGAATGAGGAGGAAGTATGTGAAAAAAGTAGAACCGAAACCAAGAATTAGGGTTTTTTGATGCCCTGAAAAGAGAGAGGAGAAGAGAAAGACGTCCATTGAAGACATGAAAAGAGAGGGAACTGAGAGATTGTTGAAGGGATAGAGCATTTAACGAAGAAACCCTCTCTTTCACCTTCAAGAACCCCCTCAACAAACCCTAACATTGACTGCAAAGAGAGAAAGAGAGAGTGCTGCTTAGGTTTTCGCGACAGAGGGAGAAAGAGAGTGGTGGTGGTCGATGGAGAGAGAAAGCTGAGAGAGGAAGAGAGAACTGAGAGAGAGCAAGCGAACGAGAGAGAGTGAATAGGGAGCTCTGAGAGACCAAAATTTCTATAACAATGATATCTGAGCAATAAGTTTACAATAAATATATATTTATAGGTGATAGTTTTACAATTTTTGAGAAGGGGTGGTATTTTCACTTAAAATTATGAAAAGGGTGGCATAGAAGGCTATTTCCCTAAATATTTTCACCTGTGCCAGATTTACCTGATACATAAGCATTTATAAGTTGGAAAATATTATCTATATATATAAAGCAAAAGGCAGAGAATGGTGAAATATTTAAAATACCATAAAATGCCCTTGGTATAGCAAACATTAAGAATTGAAATTATTAATTAAATGAGGATAATATGGTAAATTCACACTTTTCATATTAAAAAAAATATTTAAAAAATCAGATAATGGATCCTATTTTTATAGAACACAACTACCCATAATTTTTTTAAATTCTAAAATAAATTTAATTTTTTTTAAAAAAAAACTCTCACAGGCGCGAAAGCGCGTGCAAACAGGCTAGTTATTTATTAAATCATGTCTATGGCTACAAATAGTTTGTGTAAGTGATAGTATCTTAATAGATGTGATTATGCAAGGACGTACTTGTGTGAGTCTGTGTGTATCTGCCTATGTATACATTAGATTTTTCTATTTTATTGAAAAGAGTGTGTAGTACTAGTAGTACATAGCATATCACCAACTACTGCATACAATCATAACATACTACAAAGAAAAGAAAAAAAAAGAGAGGTTTTACCCTAATATGTAACGAAAAATAATATGCTCCTAGAAAAATGTCTAATAAGCTACACATATATCATTTAAGTTATACTATACTAAGATAAACACATTGTTACTTAAGAAGACATATGTAATGTAAATATTTATTTGAAACCTCAGCGGAGCTATTCAGTACCATGGGATTCTCCATTTTGTCGATAAATCAGGCATGAGTCTTTTTAGGAACAACCTGAAAAGATGGATAACAAATGGAGACCAAAAAAAAAAAAAAAAAGGTCCTTATCCTATGCAAATTCAATAAGTCTCCTACATAAGTATGCCATTCTATGAAAATCAATAGCCACTGGTAGGGCCGGTCCTGACATTTTGGTGGCCCATGGCCAAAAATTAAACGAGGCCCTTAGTATATAATTTTTTTTAATTTGCTCATTCTCCTTTTTTTTTTTATGAATACGGAGCAAAATCCCAGAAAATAATTAAGCTGCTAAAAAAGAACAATTTCATTCAACTAACAAAAAAAAACCAAAAGTAAACGATCCATAAACAACAAAAATCATATTTATGTCATAGAGCTTCTTAAATTTCAGCAAAACAAAACAAAAGTTCTTTAAGTGGTTCTTCCATAGGGCTTAGTTCTCAAGTGGCTCAATTGTACACAAAAAGCTCCTTTGACTTCCACTTCATCATCTACAAATCAAAAATCAAAAGCAGTAACATTAAAAATACAAACAATCATTGAAAAATTCTTGATCTTCTAGCATTTTGAGAAGCAAAATCATCAATAACATCTTCAAAATCAATATTTTCCAACATATTCTTTTCAATACATAAGATTGCCAATCCATTTAACCTTTCTTGTGATATAGTTGAACGCAAATAAGATTTTATTAATTTTAATTTTGAAAAACTTCTTTCTGAGATGCCATAGTTACCTGGGAGAGTCAGTATAATTCTATAAGCAATTGAGACATTTGGAAAACAATCCACAACTTTTACAAACTCAAGAACTTCAATGGCTGTCTTTGTCTCTTTCGGTAAATACATTTGTAACACTTCCAATTCAGAAAACAAATCATCAGCATTAATATCAGATTCATTATTATGTGTTAAAGCCGCTTCAAGATTTCTACAACATTCACGCAATCTAATATAATTCATTTGAAATAAATTCTGAGGATCAAACAAAAATCCAAAAATGCCTTCAAATATTTCTAATTGTTCAAATCTACTCCTCAAAGAAGAAATTGCAGCATCAACTACAACAAGAAAATAATTAACCCTAAAAGATTTTTCAGCAGATTGAAATGTCTCTTTATGGTCATTTTCATCAAATTGTTTTTTTCTTCGACTTTGACGTTTTTCAGGAAATACATGGTCAATTTCCATCTTTGATGCAATCTCTTTAGCAGAAAGTAGGGCCGATGTGAACCCATTTTCCCTATAGTCTACAAAATAAGAGACCAGCCCCTTCAAATTTTTTATTGCAACATCAATTTGCATATCTCCATATTGCAATTTTTGGCTAACCAAATCAATTTTTTTCAAAATGTTATGCCATATACTCATGCCCAACAAAAATTCAAAATTTTCAAGTTCATGTGTAGCTAAAGATTCAGCTTCACTCTTTGTTTTTGCATCTTCACTAATCCTAGACAATTCAAATAGAGCTTCTCTTATATCATCAGTTTGGGTTATTATGGCTTTAACACTATTAATATGACTTTCCCATCATTTTCATTCTCAAATTGATCACCAATCACATTCAGTTCATTTGTATCATTCTCTCTCATTTCTTCTTGACTAATTGGTTGTTGTGATTCATTAACTAATTCATCAGATGGATCTTCAATTGAAGAACTAGTTTTAAAAAACTTATCAAGAGCTCCTTTTTGAGTTTGAATCATTTTTTCTATTTTTCTAATTTTATTTCTTTTTTGACTTCCAGATTCATGTTTCCTAACCATTTTTTTTACTGCAACTCTTAAATCTAGAAAGTGACAGACAACAAATGAACAAAATAAACACACCAGACCAAACACAACCAACAAAGCAACCAAACACAACCAGCAAAGGAAAAAAACTAAATTTAAGCAATAAAAAAAAAAGCAATACAACCTGGTTTATGCTTAAGTTGTATTAAACCGCTTCAATCTTGCAGAGATTTCACTTCAATTGATCTATATTTCACATCTGCAATAATATAAAAAATATGTATAAAGATATGTATAAAGAATTCAAATCTCTATAAAAAAAAATCAGGCAACAAAACAGAGTCCAAGAGATGACATACTTACACTAAAACTGCATTTCAGGTGTCTAAATTTCTTTGATTGGACTAATTTTTGGATATGTTATAGTAGGGATGAAGAGGAACAAGTTTGATAGAGGGAGAATTTCGATTTGAGCTTAGGAAGTTGATGCTTTGGATCTGTGAACGGGGCTGAAGGATTTGATAGCTTAGAGGTGTTTGGGAGAGATTTATTTGAGAAATCTTGAGTTTTAAAAGAAGTTGCTGTGCTGGGCAGAAAAAAGAACAAAAGATAAAAGAAGGCGTGGGAGACAGAGATGAACAAAAGATAAAAATAATGCACAACTAGGTAGACAAAAGAGGATGGCCTGGCGTGGGAAACATATGAGGATGGAGTGGGAGACAGATGATAATTGTTTATTCAATGGTCTCTCTTTTGGCTCAATTTGTTTTCTTTATGTTTTTTTTATTTTTAATTAATATAAGACTTTATTACTACTTAATATACTGTATACATATAAAAATTTGAGGCCTCCAAAAATCGGAGGCCCATGGCCATCGCCCTCCGTGCCCACCCCTCCGGGCCGGCCCTGGCCACTGGTTTCGTATAATCATTTAGTGTACAAGCTTGCTTCAACCTAGAAGGGATAACGAGTTGCACAGGTTTTATCTTTCATTACACAAATTGAATATATCAAATACCATGGATAAAGCATACGAAGGCAAGGTTGTAGGTCTGTTATGCTATTTAAATATAGTTTACCAAACACGTAATTGATTTTCTTCACAGCTAATTATTATGGCAGTACAGTAAAAACAGTTTTTTTTAGAAGCACAACAACGCCTAGCCCTGAATCAGCCGTAGAAGCATTGAACAAGAAGGTTCTGCCCGGGGGCTTTCGTTGAAATCAACTCCAGCTGATGGCAGCGTTGTTCAAGTGGTCTTCCCATGCTTCAAATTGCTGAGTTATTCCACACTTGAATCGGCATCTCTTATATGAAAATGTTGATGGAAAAAGAGGAAATCCTTCCCATGTATTTGTTGGATGGAACAAGGAGATCATTGCAATGGAATTTGAAGGGGAGAGAGATGACGAAAAGAAACTGGGCAAACCCCCTATAATTGGAGGGAAATGTTAACAATTACGTTATTATGAACAATTAGGTTAAATACAAAAGTAATTTGCACTAGATGGAATCTCACAATTCACTAGCATCACAATAATATTCCATGTGATCAACTGGATGGATCTTTTTACCTATTCAGTTTTATCTTGATTAATAACACAAATCCAATGAAAAACTGATGGATTAAGGTTGATTCTAAATTGTTTTATCATGTTACATGTATGAACTTTTGTAGAATGTGATTTGTTTAGATTGAAGATTAGGGTGTCTCTAGGCTTAAGGTGTTGGTTTATGAAATGTGAGTCGATCGGAACATGATACGATTAGCAAACAAGTTATGGGGTCGGTCAAATCACAATCAACATAATTATGTCTTTTTATTTTTTTGTCATACATAATTATATGGTTAGAATTGATATAGTCGACACAAATCCTTTTTAAATCCCAACATTCCCTCTTCATTCTTGTTAATATTCGTTTTCTCGCTTATAAGTTTCTTTATTCTTCTGTAGCAAGATGAATAATGGCGGCGATGATGGTAGCCATTTGCAAAAACTAGCTCACTTTCTCAGGCCTTTGGCTTGAGGATCTTTACGGTCTCCCAAGTGAAATCTGGATCATCACGGCCAAAATGACCATAAGCAGCAGTCTTTTGATACTTGAAGTTGCCTCCTCTTTCCAAATCAGGTTGTTGGCAATCATTCTAGGCCTAAAGTCAATATTCTCCTAGATCAAAACCAATATCTCCTTGTCTGGAATTTTTTCGGTTTTGTAGGTATCCACAAAAACTGATAGGGGTTCTGGGACGCCGATTGCATAAGAAACCTGCACAATGCAGCGCCGAGCAAGCCCTGATGCGACAACACTCTTTGCTGCCTGCCTTACAATATATGCGCCACTCCGGTCCACCTTGTTGGATCTTTCCCTGAGAAAGCAACACCACCATGAGCACCCTAACCACCATATGTGTCAATGATAATCTTCCTGCCCGTAAGCCCAGCATCTCCATGGGGTCCTCCAATGACAAATCTACCCAAAGGATTGAGGTGATAAATAGTTTTGTCATCAATGAATTGGGCTGGGGCGACAAGTTTGATCACGTGTTCCTTCAAATCACTAGCGATCTGCTCTTTTTTCAGAGTCTCATCCTGTTGGGTTGAGATGAGGATGGTGTGCACCCGAATCAGAACCATGGCCCTGTTCTCATTCTGGTACTCAACAGTCACTTGGGTCTTACCATCAGACCTAAGCCATGGGACTGTTTTGTTCTTTCTGACCTCAGTAAGCTTGGCACCAATCTTGGTGACAAGGACATGAGTTACAGGCATGAGCTCAGGTGTTTCATCTGTGGCGTAACCAAACATGTGGCTTTGGTCACCAGCTCCAATTTCCTCAGGCTTCTTGGTGAGGTGGCCATGAACTCCCTCTGCAATTTCAGGGCTTTGCTTCTCAAGGTTGACAAGGACCTTGCAGTTGTCAGCATCAAGGCCTACATCAGCTGATGTAAACCTAATTCCCCTGCAAGTGTCTCAAACTATTTTCTCATAATCTACCTTAGTCTGGGATGTGATCTCACCAAAGACCATGACCATGTTGGTTTTCGTACGTCTCACAGGCAACTTTGCTCCCGGGGTCTTGTTCCAAGCAAGCGTCGAGAACGGCATCCAAGACTTGGTCACAGAGCTTGTCAGGTTGACCCTCATTGACAGATTCAGAGGTGAAGAGGAAGGTTTCCATCTCCAAACTGATAAAAACCAAAAGATCATGTGTTAATTCTCCAATTTGACATTAAAATACTGAAATGGGCAAGTTGATCTTTAAACACATTATTACAACTCGCAAGTGTGTTGATCTTTATACAGAGTAAGTTTCTTGCCAATCAGAGTCTGACATGTTATGTTGGCATCAAACTGTCAAACAAGAGGTACAATCGTATTTGGGTGTGCTGTCTTAACTGACAAATCTGGTAGCTCAACACATCAAATTCTCTGGACAAAGAACAAAATATACATAATGGACATGATCTTTTTTCCAGACTATGAATCTGAGCCATTAATTAGGTGGTCCAGATTCCCAATCTGGCAACACAAGCGCCTAATCTTGTTAAACTGTCTGGCAACATAACATTACCCATATACAAAAAATGTGGGTACTAGATGCTTACTGTAACGGATCATGTTGACAACAGCTAGCTAGATCATGACAAGTTCCCAATTGGAGAGTGAGTTCAGCAAGAACAGAAGCATAATTTTGTTGAACAGCCTTCTTGCCTACTTCAGCACCACCCCTACAAAATAAGTGGAACATGATAAAATAGACTAACCTGAATAAATACATCTGAAATTTTGATAATCAAGGGTAATTCTAGAAACCTGAAAAATGCAGTGACAGCAATAATAGCAGCTTGTAGAATGGCATCCTCCATTTGACCATCAACCAAATCGCTAGGATTCTCTCCTTTTACTGAATCACCTTTAAGGATGGGATACTGGCCAAAGACACCTATCATATGCTCCAGGAACAAAGATGAAAGAAGTGTGTGCTGGGAAAATGCCTGCAGGACAAATTTCAAATAATAAACTTACAAGAAGTTAAGAAGAAGACTGAATAAATACTGTTCAGATCAAACTAAACAAATCAAAGCAAGGAGAACATAATAAAGACATAAAAGAGAGAGTTGAAACAAAAACTTTATTGGTCAACCAACCACAATTCTCAATTACAACAGAAGCAATAGAACCTTTTGAACTGTATTGGTAATATTTCAGTAAACCAAAAACTCTGATACAGATAAAAATATCCTAACTGAAAGCCACGTGGGACTCACATAAAATGCATCCAGCATTGGCCAGCCACCACGTAGTCTAGATATATCTTTTGTTTCTATATCCCTTCCAGATGTAGCCAAAACTTCATTGAAGACAATTGAACTAGTGCTCTCAGCCAGAGAAGAAATCTTCTGGCAGTTAAGGATACATCACAAATATTGGAAAGATAACCAAAAGAAAAATGGAACTACCTATCAGAAGTAAGGATTAAAGATAGACAAGTGTACTCACGTTTCTGACATAACCAGAATTGAGGTTAAAACGGGCAACAATAAAGAGTTATGCAATAAGATTAGATAAGCAGCTCCAAAGCGAGATTCCTCTATTTATGAAAAGAAAATTACGATTTTTCCCATAAGCGGTGAAAATTATCATGATAATCAAATGGCTTAAAACTTTCCTACTTGGTTGATTTTTTTCAAAGGATGATCCTTGAAAGGAGAACCAAAGATATACAGTTTAGATCACCGGAGCACGTTGCAAGGTAGGCCCCAACAGGGTGGGTACGAGGGATCCTTTTAAGAAGGGGACGGTCTATACAATATAGGTTAAAAAAAGATACAGCAGCAAGAATTTCCTGACGTAAATGCTTCAGTTACATGGGTCGCAGCCATCAGCAGAGCTTGGGCATCCTATAAACACACATACAATATATACTATCAAAGTGAGAGAACATGTAAATCTATTTCTTAATCAAAAGGAGAAAATCTCTCTACATTCTGTATTCCCTTTTGAATTATGTTACTAATTTAAAATTTCATTATTTGGTAACCTTGAAACATCAGCTTCACTCAGTTCATTCCCTCTTCTTGTGACAAACTCAATGACAGCTTGAACAGGCCCTTCAACCGATTGCTTGATCTAATCACATATAGCTGAAGTGCAACCATGCAGAGTAGCTACAAACGGCAAGGATTCCTCCAGAATAAGATGAAGTTGTTGGACCATTGGTTTCAATTTTGAAAAACATATTCATAAAAAAGCAATTACCTCATTCTTTGTCAGTAATATGCGCAGATAGGAAATAATTCTGTTGAAAACCTCAGATGGATCTATAAAAGCATCCTGGGAATATGGAAGAACCAAAAGATTTCCTAGTTTTACATTCGTCCACCAATGGTTTCACATGAAAGATATGATCAGAGAACAGAATAAAAAATAAGAAAGCAGGTAAATGTATGAAAAGAACTGGCAATGAACCTACACTCCTCAAAATAGCGATGACATACTCAAGAGACAATAAAGCACTGTAGGGGAAGAAACATACTGACCAAGTTGTCTCAAGATGAGCAATAACTGCTCTGCTCGACTTTTCCCATCTTCACCACTAAATTTTCATATAATGCTAAACAGAAGCAGTATGCATGACATTGTAAATAGAGCAAATATGTATGGATTATATAAATCCCTAATATAAGCTCATTATTATATATTTATTAATACATAAAACATATAACTTCATACTCATTATATATTAAATTGTAAAGAAAAGAAACACATATAACTCAAAGGAGCTAGCTAATATGTTATAGGGAGAGTTGGAGCCTTCAACCCAAAACAAACTGGCAATGAATGGAGAAGCCTACAATTCACGTATGGCCTACTAACCAGGCACATATATTATCGCCTGCTTTGATACCAAAAACTGGTTGACAATGACTGAAGAAGCTAAAATTCTATATATTGAGAGGCTGGGGAGGCTGTCCAGCTTGGGGAGCCAGGGGAGGCTGTCCAGTAGCTTGGGGAGCCAGGGGAGCCAGGGGAGCCAGGGGAGCCAGGGGAGGGAGCCAGGGGAGGCTGTCCAGTAGCTTGGGGAGCCAGGGGAGGCTGTCCACTAGCTTGGGGAGCCAGGGGAGGCTGTCCACTAGCTTGGGGAGCCAGGGGAGGCTGTCTAGCTTGGGGAGCTAGGGGGTGGAGGGGGGAGCCGGCCTGTCCAGCATTTTGCCATCTTTCTATACAGCACTGACAGATATTGATCAATTGCATAGGTAAAAGATTCAACCTGCACACACAACTTAGAGTTAAGAATAACTCACAATTGAAAACAGAGAATTACACAACTTAGAGATAAGTATTACCTCCAAAAGTCGTATGCTGAAAAGAGAAAGCAGACTGACTTTGCAACAATAACAGTGCCAAAAGAGAGCCAGGCTATGGCGAACAATCTCCCTCCGCGTGTGCAGAAGTGGTCATCGCCGTACCCCGTGGTGCTGATAGAAGACACTGACAAATAAAATGCGGGGCCAGCTTTCCTCCTTTTTCCATTCCCGTCCCTATCAAAAGCTAGAATTCCCAATCCTCCAATTACTATGAGGATAGGAACCGACAGCAAAGCAGCAAAATACTTAATCCTCCATCTGGAGGGCTGTGAGTTAGAAAGACGACCTAGCACGAAATATCCTACAAATTCTACAAAACATCCAATGGCAGGTGCTCCAACGTAAGCAGATGTCAATATCATAGCAGCAGCAATCCCTATATTTTCAGGAACAAGGTCCCCAAAACCGACAGATGTATATGTGATAACTACAAGATAAGCCCCGTCTATAAGGCCCCTAATCTCAACGGTTGTGTTTGAAGAATGGGTTTGGTTTGTGTTTGAATTCATTTGGGTTTGGTTTGTGTTTGAAGTCGTTTGGGTTTGGTTTGTATTTGAAGTGGTTTGGGTTTGATTTGTATTTGAATTCGTTTGGGTAGGTATCTCGTAAAAATGATCGGAATGGAGCATCAGTGCCATAACAGTGAAAAATGTGATGAAATCGAAACAACACCATTTGAACCTAAGAAGTGGAGGTGGAAATGCAGGTGGAGATGCAGGTGGGGGAACATTTTCCATTTTCCTACTGACAAAAATGAACAGGAGAGAGTAGGGGAGAGAGCAAGAGATAGACTTACCTGTTCAAATTAGGGTTTAGAGAGCCATTTTCTACTGACAAAAATGAACAGGAGAGAGTAGGGGAGAGAGCAAGAGAAGACTTACCTGTTCAAATAAGGGTTTAGGGTTTAGGGAGAGAGCAAGAGAAGACTTACCTGTTCAAATAAGACTTCTCAATTGTGATGGGTAACAAAAGATAAAAGTAAGAAACATTACCCAATCTGAAGCACAGGCCCAGCCCAATATGGTAAATCTGCATCCAGTCTTAAGCGCAGGCCCAGCCAGTGTACCATCCCTCTGGAGGGCGGAGGAGATCCAGAAAACGATCCCCACCATCCTAACAATAGACTTGTAGAAGAGCCGAGAAGATCCGTCATCCACCATCCCCCTGGAGGGGAGAGATGATCCAACGTCCCCACCATCCCAGCACTTCACTTGTAGATCGGGTGAGGCGAGAAGATCCAACATCGAGTTCGGGCAACTTCGGTCATCCACCATTTCTCTGGAGGGCGGAGGAGATCCAGAATGAAACCTCCGCCAATAATCCCCCAACATCCCAACAATTGACTTGTAGAACTGGAGAGCCGAGAAGATCCGTCATCCACCATCCCTCTGGAGGGCGGAGATGATCCAACGTCCCCACCATCCCAGCACTTCACTTGTAGATCTGGTGATGCGAGAAGATCCAACATCGAGATCGAGCAACGTTGGCCATCCACCATCTCTATGGAGGGCGGAGGAGATTGTCTGTACAAAGACGCAGATTCAGAGAGAGAGAGGCAAACCTAATTTAAAAAATCTCCTTAGCCAGCTCCCTTCTCTCATCTTATCTCTCTAGCTTGGTTATCTCATCTTATAAAGTACCACGTTGCTGTTTTGTCGGGCTGACACGTTCTTTGTACTTCAACCTAATTATAAAAAATAAAGGTATATATCTTTGACTTTGGTTCTCCCGTCTATCTGGGTATCCACTTTATTGAATTGGGCCAGAGATTTTTCAGAACTAGGCCCAAGTTGCAGTCTTTTGAATAATTTGGGCTTGTTCAAATTCACACACAAGCAGAAAATTTTACCTTTATTAATATCCACCAGAACAAAACGTGGGAATCTGCCATACCACCACACGGCAGAAGCTCCTAGCAACACCTTTTTCAAACGGACAATGCTTGGCTCCTGATAGATCAGGAGCCATTCCTCCTCAACAGCTAATGTGGCTTCTTTACAAAACAAGACGTGTTGTTGTTGGTTTTTTTTTCCAACTCCTTTAACTCAAGTCTTTTGCTAGTTTTTTTAAACTTGGGTAAGTTAAGAAGAGAGAGACGAAGGCAGGGGAGGGTGACTTGCAGGTTTTTTTCTTTTTTTGAAAAAAAAAAAGATTTTTCATGGTTGTTGAAGAAAGGAGGAGGAGAGGGAGAGGGAGAAGGAGGAGGAGGAGGAGAAAACTTACATGCTAAATAGAGGTGAAACCAAAAAAATTTGCTGGTGCCGTTCTAGCCACACCAAGTCAGGCAAAAATATTTATAAAAAAAAATGGCCAGAGACACCATACTAAGCCAGCCAAAATGGAAATAAAATGAAGATCTATCTTCAGTTCATATGAGGATCGTGGAAAAAAAAATTGGAAAAAAGGTGGTCTTTATTTCACCTAAATTCCTAAATTATAAGAAGGAAAAAGAAAGAAAGAAAACAGCCAGAGAGAGGAAGAAAGAAGAAGGGGAAAAGAAAGAAATGGCTAAAGAACAAAAGAGGGCAATGATGCGGAGAGAGGAAGAAAAACGCTTTAATATTTTTACTATTTAAACCTATATATTATATCTATTTCTTATAATAATATTACATAAAGTAGCCTACCCAAGCCCAAGGCACCGCCCCTGCCTTCGTCTCTTCCTCTTTAAAACTAACCCAAGTTAAAGAAAACCAACAAAAAGACTTGAGTTAAAAGGCTCTTCCTCTACTCACCAAAAAAAAAGGCTCTTCCTCTTTAAAACTGACCCAAGTTAAAGAAAACCAACAAAAAGACTTGAGTTATTTTTTTTGGTAACTAAAAAAGACTTGAGTTAAAGGAATTGAAAAAACGAAAGAAAAAGAAACACTTGTTGTTTTGTAAAGAAGCCACGTTAGTTGTTGAGGAGGTCTTAAACGCCCAATACCTTTCCAGCACATTTCTCTCTCTCTCTCTCTCTTTGTGCCTATCTCATCTCTTATATAACAAATAAGGTCTTAAATATCGATAGTTTTGGAAAATATGGATAGTTTGGAAAAATACGGAAAAAAATGATGGAAATATCGAGAAAATACCGATATCGATAAAAATTGGATAAAAACCACGGAATTGTGATAAATACATGAAAATTTTTAATGAAACTTTAGAAGAAGTTTATTTAGTCAATCATCTATATTTTGAAACAAAAAATTAGAAAGAAATGCATTACATAGTGAGTTTGAGTGATTTAAGTTGATTATATTACAAGCTAACAAACTCTCTGACTTTGAAAATTTGGAGTAATTAATTAAAGAGAATTAAACATCCCCTAGTAATTTATTTATCATTTTTTAGTACAATATTTTACACTTTATAAATTGCATGGTAAGATACATGAGTAAATTTATTTCATGTTATTCACTGGACATGGTACACGTTCTTATATTTATTATTTATCAAAATTTGAAAAATAATTAAAGATGTAAACCAACTTGATTTGTCATGAAAATTAGGCACTTTACCATGCTTAAAAAATAATAGTGAAGATTGAAAATTAACTAAGAACATAAATAAATTTATCCAAGGAAGAATTAAATAGAAAATAAAGAAAATGATTATAGAGATTTAAGTAATTAAGCAACAATTTATTTCACGTTATTCATTGGACATTGTACACGTTCTTATACTTATTATTTATCAAAAATTGAAAAATAATTAAAGATGTAAACCAACTTGATTTTTCATGAAAATTAGGCACTTTCTCATGCTTAAAAAATAATAGTGAAGATTGAAAATTAATTAAGAACATAAATAAATTTATCCAAGGAAGAATTAAATAGTAAATAAAGAAAATGATTATACAGATTTAAGTAATTAAGCAACATTTTTAAGGGGAATTTAGTAATGTAAGTACTTATAATGAATAATAAAATAATCAATAACATTAAATGAATTAAATATAAAAGAAATATTAAGTAATTAAGTAACTATAAAACAGTAAGTAATTATGTTAATTTCTATTTTAAGAAACAGCTTGCAAGGGTTGGATGTGGGTGTGGCAGGGTTGGTGGTGGGAAAGGTTGAGGTGGCTAAGGCAGCTGAGAACAGGGAGGGGGTTGCTAGGGTTGATGTAGTTCCACCAGAAATTTTGTTGACCAAAAAAAAAAGTGACGTAGTGTTGTGGTTTTCCATGAAAAAAAAAATCATTTATGCTGCCTTTCAATTTGGTCTTTAAATTTATGTAACTTTGATTTTGCGCATCTTTTTTGTACCTATGACATGAAATGTTTGGATATAACTTTGTTAACCACTATTCCTCCAAAACTTGCACTTCTTGTTGCCTAATGCATGGTACATTACTTGCCCCCTACCCTATACCATTGGAGGTGGACAAAAAACTGCCACCACTTTAGGTGGTTAAGCCGACGGAAGCTGCTTAAATCAAAGCAAATTATTACTTGAAAAACTGCCATAAGTTCCACCTATTTGCTTATTTTAGTTTTATTCTCTCTTTATATACTTGGGCATTTTATTAGTAATCATCATGTATTATTATGCATGTTTTATCCTCCTACACGTTTGCTTTTGTTAGTTTTCACCATGTATAATCATGTTTTTATCCCAAACTTTCGCTTAGGAGAAATGATCGAACTAAACTGCTCACTACATGTAGTTCCGTTCTAAAACTAATTTGAGGCTTTAAACTGAACCAATTCCAACCCTAAAGATTTTCAATTGGGGGCGTTGTTGGACATGGATAGGAATTAAAAGGTAAGGGCCCGCTATCATGATTTTTTTTTAAACATGAGTTTTAAAATACTTATTTTAGAATCTAAAAACTTATTTGGTAACTCGAAATTACTTTTAAATACTGAAATTAAAATTTAAAAATTGAGAGAGAAAAAAAATGTAAAACTTCACTTTTTTGTTTTCAATAATGAAGGTGTTTTTGAATTTGATTTGGGTTTGGGTTTATAAAAAAAAAAAAGTCCTACAAAATGGGAATTGGAATTCTCATTATGAATTGAATTTCGAATTACTTTTAAATTGCTTTTTTAATTCCGAATTCCCTAATTCTCATCAGGTTTGGGTTTTCAATAATGAAGGTATTTTTTATCTAATCAGGAATTGAATTCCATGTATAGAGGATTCCTACGTTTACAAGTCCTTTTAGTTTCCTGTCTTGTTTCTAACCATTCTGATAAAGAATACATGAAGCTATGTTTGATCAGTAACATTATTATAATCCAAGTCCACCAACAATCACATGAAACAAACTAAACTATCAAACCATGACTGGTATCTAACTTCTGTTTTGAATGTTTAGCTGTCCCTCCTACAACATGGGATCAATTATGTGTGAACCTAAATTGACCTAATTGATTCTAAGTTAATTACCTATCCAAATGGTGACCCTCACATCACAAACATGCACGTTTCATAATTCTAATATTATTAAGAACATGTTGGTGAAGCATTACAATAATTAAAGACTAATGTCATATTATAGTACTCTAGTACTCTTTTTATACAAATGTTTTATTCCCTAATTAAGTTTGGAGTAATTATTGTTTGGTAATGGAATATGATCATATTATATAAGTATTCCTTAATTACAAAATTTGTTATTAGCAGCTTGTTAATTAATAGTAAAAATGTGCCTAATCTTTTTTTACATATATATAAGATTCGTATGAATAAGTCATTTCTTATTTAAGCGTAATTCTCTCTATATCAAATCAACATTTTATTGTGTTTGATCACTGAAGATATTGAATCCATATTCGACATTATGGCTATTTTGTACTTTGTTATGTTTCATCAATAATTACTATTGATTTTCCTAAAAAAATAAAACATTTGTATGAATCCCTAGAAAATTTAACGACCAAATGTGTTTTAAAAAGATTTAAAAATTGTGGAAGTAGTACAAGGTTTTCTTGACTGCAAGTCATGGACTAACACGTGTTTAGAGATGTTTTGGATCTCTCACCAAAACCATACAATCATTTGAACTTATGAGGAATGCTAGCAACCTTCTCTCCAACCATTTCTTTTGGATCTTCTCACTTCTCTTCATGACAAGGGTCGCATTCCTTATACTTAAAACAATGTCATTAAGAGCATGTCCACCGCAGCCCAATTTGCTAGGGCGACAAGCCCCCTAGCTTGAAATGGACCTCCAGCGCAGGAAAATCATCCCGGGCAAGCCCAAGGGCAGATCTTGCCTGGGCTTTAGCCCGAAGGCGTTGACGTCAGTGAGCAAAAAAAATTTGAAAATTTCGAAAAAAAATACAAAAAATTATGGATGTTTTCCCTATAAATACATAACAATTTTATTCATTTTCCACACCAAATCCTGATACAAACTCTTCTCCTTCCAATATTTGTAAATTGTAATCATTTTTTTCTTGCATTTGTAAATTGTTTATATTTTCTTCCATATTTATTTTTTTCTTGCATAATCATTTTATTTCATGCATTTCTAAATTGTTTATATTTTGTTGCATATTCTTTTTTTTTTCTTGTCCTTGCCTTAGCCTTTTGTGGTGGAACCAAAAAAGGCAGCCATTGCCTTGCCTTAGCCTTTTGGGGTGGACTTGCTCTAATGCATCACACAAGTTAGTTTTTGTTTTCCAAGTTTACCCTTATTAAATGTATTGGCTTTTATATTTCCTTCAATTTATCCAAATTTTGTTACAACTTCCTTAGCATATTGTTAAAAATTAAATAAGAAAAAAATAAAGTTTGTTTCATGAAATTGTGTTTAACAAATGTCATTAATGCATCACACAAGTTTCTTTCTTTTGTGTTTAACAAAACATATGTCCTCTTTGGATTTTTTTTTTTTTAAAATTCAGTTTTTATTTTCTTATTTAATTTTTTTAACATGGTAGTAAGAAAGTTGTAAAAAAAACTAGCTTGTTATTTAAAAAAAATTTAATACATTTAATAAGGGTAAATTTGGAAAACAAAAACTAGTTTGTGTGATGCATTAATAACATTGTTTTAAGTGTAAAGAAAGTGACTCTTGTCATGAGAAGAAGGGAGAAGATCCAAAAGAGAATGTTAGAGAGAAGGTTGCTAGCATTCCTCTTGATTAAAAGAATAATTCTGTATGCATCTTATCGTGCTGGCCAAAAAGGAAGTTTGAATGTTTCCAAGTGGTAACCATTTTCGATTGTGTTATATGTTTGTAAGATTTTGTTAGCATTAGTGCGACCTGATTCATGCGTCGGTATGGGCAAACTGATCATAGCGTACTTGTTTGTATTTTATAAATGTACTTACAAATATATTTTACAAGTATTCGTTTCAAATGTTAATTAACTGCGTGTTTGAATTGGATGCATTAGCATAAAGGAGTAATTTTCTATTGTTAATCGATGATATGAAATTATGATATGGCTCGTTTGTCAACATAATACGACATAATATTTAAGTAATGTACTAATTACTAATTTCATGTGGGTGTTTGTCTAATCGATTGATATAATATGCGAGTCTTTACTTATCATTGATTAAATTGGGTAAATGTTATCAAGGAAAAGGAAAGAATTCAAAATTTAAATTCTGAAATTCAATTACAAGGAAATAATGCATTAAATTTAGATTTTCAATGTGTTTTCTTTATTTACCTCAAAGAGTAAAATCTACACAAAAAAATAGTAAATGTCAAATGACCTACATTTAAAACAAAACACATGTGGACTAAATCCAATGACAACTAATCATTTTAGATCTAGATCTAAGAAGCCCTTGTGGAGTTGGATCATATCATCAGGAGGATGATTCTGGAGAGCTTGGGGCTTGAGAAGTACTTGAAGGAACACCTAGAATCGACCAGCTACCTTCTACGAATGATGAAATGTAAGGGGCCTCAAACCAACGAGACTAAGTTGGCGCTACTCCCTTCACACAGACAAGACTAATGTCACCATTTTGTACCAAAACCAAATTGATGGGTTCGAAGTACAAGCAAAAGATGGCAAATGGATCTATGTCAAGCCTTCACCAGACTCTTTCATCGCCATGATCGGCGATTCCCTCTACGTGGGTTGCTTCTTCCTCCCAAATCAATTTACATGCACATTAATTCTTTTAGAAATTAGTAAGTTTGAAAGAAAAAAAATTAATGTTCATATTGTGCTGGTTTTGTAGGCATGGACAAATGGTAGGGTGCATTCTCCATATCATAGGGTTATGATGAGTGGAAATGACGCTAGGGACTCAACTGGATTGTTCTCTGTCCCTAAAGAAAGTTACATAATAAAAACCCCAGAGGAGGTTGTGAGTGAAGAACACCCTTCGCTTTTTAAGCCTTTTGATTTTGCTCAATTTCTTGACTTCTGTAAATCAGAGGCTGGCCAGAGAGCTACCTCTCATTTGAAGACTTACTGTGGTGTCCAAGACCTGCCCTTGTTTACTTAGCTTGGCACATTACAATTTCAATCAATCTCTTTCTTTCTCTGTATGATAATGTGGCAATATTTTAATAATGTATAATGTTATACATGGTTCATTAAATATGTGCTTTAATATGAACCACCCTTCCACCCCCACCTTTATGGCCAAATAAACTACTCCATTCCCAACTTTAAATTTTGGAAAATTTGCATAAATATCACGTGAACTTTTAGGCATATGCACCATTATCACGTGAATTTTTAATTTTTATTATTAACCACTTGAACTTTAGAAAGTGTTGTTATGTATCACCTATGTCTAAAAACAATTCCGTCAACTCATTATAACTAAAAAACTTAACATTTTTAAAACTAATAGAATTTATAATTAATAATTTTTTTCTACATGAAAAACCTAACCTAAATTATCCCACGGTTTCTCCCATCCATCCAACAATATTTTTCCCCCTTGCCCAGTAGACCCCTCCCCCACCCTCTACATACATCCTGGCTTTTGGGGGGACGGATTTCATGGATCTTCAAACCTCTAAATTAATTTGGCCTTCAATTCTTTTCTATTTTTATTATTCATAAAGTGAAAATTCATTCAAAAGTCAAAACGGAAACACAGGAAAAACCCTCCAAGAAAGGGCAAAGCATACAGAGAAGCACAGCAAGTAAGCCTCCTAACTAGAAGCGGAAGCGGGGATTAAGATCGTGGTGTCTTCTTCTTGCACTAGTTTCGACTTCGGCTCCGGCAACCATAATATCAAAGTTGAGAAGTGTTTGTGGGTGGATTTCTTTGTGTTTAACTTGAACCGGAGCATGTAAAGCTGATTGAATAAGTTACACTCCGGGCACAGATAGATAGATAGTAATGTCAAATCTGCAAAATTCAATTAATGTAATCAATGATTAGAGAAGGATCAATTATTTCACTTATGTTTTATTAGAGTTGAATATGATGAGTAGGGTGTAGTTATTAAGATTACATTTGTTTCACAATTCAATATATCATTTTTGATCATTTTATATTAGGATAAATTAGTAATTCAATAAATAGTTCGGTAGTAAGATGCACTGAGTTAATTTTAAGTTTTGTTTAACAGTATAACTACAAAAATAGCATCTCTCAAAGAAAAAAAAGCAACAAAAATGGAAATACGCATAAATATGAACTACAGCGACGACAACAAGAATAATACTAATGGGAAAAGATCAAAGTAAAGTTTCCTAGTTTTGAAAACACATAAAATATGAACAATTGGGGAATGACAAATAGTGTGATGATTCCCTTCATGCTTTATATACCCTGTTTCACCTATTAACCAACCATTTGCATGATATATTAGAAGAATAAACTACAAATTTTAATGCTTGTTGGAATTGATATGTAATAGTAAAATAGAGATTTTAATCTTTCCCTTGAGAAATAAAGACCGTGGAGGAGAAAATGAAAAAAAAAAAGAAAAAAGAATAATTGCCATGATGTGCTAAGCAGTCAGCAAACCTTGCGTTACGTTTTGGAAATTTCAAGAGGCCCTAGTCAACGCATATGTGGAGACTTTTGGCTATTGTCTTATGCCGCCTCCAAGCCCCTAAATTTCAAAGCAAGAAAATTATACACGCAATCATCCCATGAATAATAACGGCTGTTGACAATATAATAGGTTACTGCATTTTATAGCTTTTTATTTGGTGCTCCGCCTAAGGAGTGGTTCTTGGGTCCGCCGGTCCAAACCAACTCATCCATGTGACCATATTCACAAGCACATATGAGACTCAAATACAAAAATCGATGTATTTGTGAATATGGTTGGCCGGATGAGTGAGTGACCCCACCGTTGGACTCAAAGAATTTTTCCCACCCAAGATTTCTTTTATTTTCACAGTTGAAGACAGGAAATTGAATATAACAATCGAATTTCCACCTTTTGTTTAATAACATAGTACCATGGATTATGCTTGATGCCATTTGGGAGTCTTGAAATGCAGTGGCTCTGACTTGTGAGAGGCCTTTCAAGACAACCACAAGTCTCAATGCCACAATTGTATTTGTCTGTTATCTTTTTAGTTTTTATTTGCATATCCAAAATGTCTTTCTACTCACAGTTCCATTCCAATAGAGAAAAATTACGGTTTTACCTTTTAAACAATTAATCATAAGACCTTCATAAAACAAAAACAAATACAATTATGATGGCAAATTTTCATTTTCTAGGGGTGGATGGGTTGTCCTAACACCCCCTCCCGCCCTTGGAAATTATAAAAAATTCCTACCAAATAGCTCAAAACCAACCCTAGCCCGCTCCCCTCCCCAACTAAATGGCTCAGCCCATCACCCACCCCAATTTGGGTGGCTGTGTCCATGCCTACTTACACAATAAGCTGATTTGTCTTAATTATTTTAATTTTTGAAATTACTCTAATAATGTCTAGAACGGAGTGACCAATTTAATATTATAATCAATAAATAAAAATAAACTTCGGTAGTATGATTGATATGGCTTATCAATCTTGAAACATCCTAAGCATAAAATAAAGAAACATGCAGAAAATTATTTTATGTGGTAAAACCTCACCTCTGAGGAAAATCCACGGAACTCTTCAGTCCAAAACAAATCCACTATAGAATGATGATTACAAAAAGTACTCACACACTTATCCTAGACACATTCTAAATAATGTTTACCGACTTCTTCGTAACTCAACTTATATCATGGAATGATCTTTCGACACTCCTTGTGTTGAACGCAATCCTGGTCACGATTGCTTCACGCTCGGGAGAGACAAACCGCCACCACGGTCTTGGTGCCCTCAATCGTATGGGTCACCAAACATGAAAATGACTGCAATATGAATTATGAAAGTATTTGATAAACCACCAAGTAAACATGGAACACTTAATGACTTATCTCAAAGATATACACATCTGCTTTTGTTAGGAATTTTAGATGTTTAGACAAAATATCTAAAAGCTGTATGAAAACCAAGAAGTTACGCCATGTCTTTATACATACATATTCTCATTTTCCAAAGGGAATTGCATAAAGCCAAGAGATCAAATATTGCCTAAACAGATTTGATTCTTTATGCAATATGAATGATGAAAGTATTTGATAAATCACCAAGTAAACATAGAACACTTGATGACTTATCTCAAAGATATGCACATTAGCTTTTGTTAGGAATTTTAGATGTTTAGACTAAATATCTAAAAGTTGTATGAAAACCAAGAAGTTACGCCATGTCTTTATACATACATATTCTCATTTTCTAAAGGGAATTGCATAAAGCCAAGAGATCAAATATTGCCAAAACATATTTGATTCTTTATGCAATTGCTCTAGCTTATGCATGCTTTTCAATACCTTCCAATCCCATGAATTTATATAAGGAACAATATAAACCAAGATGAAAACAATGAATCCAAATAGGTTATTAAAGAAACGTGCTCTCCAAGTCAAATATGAAAAAGGATATTTTAACTTAAACCAAAATAAGATCCAACTAGGAAAATAATCTGAAAAGATAAAATCTAATCCTATTAAAAATAGGACGAATATAAAAGCACTTGAGTGAAAATAACTTTAGCTAGGAATCCTATAATGATTATGTCATGATTTACCTAAAATCAAGTTTCTTATATCCATGGTTGTGCGGTTGGACCGCAAATACCGAAAACTGCTAGTTTTAGACCTATATTTTCGATCGGCAAACCGTTGATTTTTTGGGTCAACGACCGGTTGTGGTTAGACGACCGAGCCAAAATGCTATGGTTGCGGATGCGATTGCAGGATACCAAAGTCGTTAGCAACCGCATCGATCGAGAGAGAGAGAGAGAGAGAGAGAGAGAGAGAGAGAGAGAGACGGAGGAGGAGAGCGAGAGATATAGAGAGATGAGAGACGGAGGAGGAGAGTGAGAGATACAGAGAGATGAGAGATGGAGGAGGAGAGAGAGATTAGAGATAGAGGAGGAGAGCGAGAGAGACAAAGAGATCAGACATAGAGATAAGAGACGGAGGAAAGACGGAGAGATGAGGCAGAAAAGCTGGTGCGGCACCTACGTAAGGAAAAAGACAAAAAAAACGTCCTAGCTTCTTCTTCCTTGCATAAGTGCCGCACTAGCTTCTCTACTACGGCTAGAGAGATGAGAGACGGCCACAAACTCGTCTCTCTCTCTTCTTCTTCTTCATTCCTTCTCTTTTCCGCAGCCACAAGCTCCTCTCTCTCTCTCTCTCTCTCTCTCTCTCTCCTTTGTTTTTTTCTTAACGACAACGACCGTCACTGAATAGAACGATTGCAACTGAAATAGCCAGGTAATCGGCTAATGGCGATGCAATGGTGGTTCCCATTTTCTCCATACTGCAGCCTCTCGGGCAGTTGCCAGTTCCATCGTTTCGTGCGTTCACCGAACCGAAAACAGCCCTACTCATATCGATCAAGTCGTACATTGAAAATTCGGAATTGAATGTGTTGCACCAGAACTTCCAGTAAAAGATGTTCACACTAATTCCCGACCTATGCTATAGTATAGGAAATACCAATACAATTTTCATACTAACAATTTTATAGGCCCTCATCCCCATTGACTAAAACAAAACAAAAAAAACAAAAAATATTTAAAACTTTTATTGGTAAATCATAAATTTCTTTCCTCTTATGCCATATTTCATATTTTATAACCTCTATTATTTGCTATTCTAAAGTTGCAAAAAATTATTGTTTTGTTTTATCAATGAGGGGAAATATGATTCGAAATTTATAAAATCTAATTAAAATAAATAAATAAAACTCTAAAGAATAGATGTAAACATACCCTTCTTTCCAAAAATCATGTTTCGACCATTCTCTTCTGCCATGCATGTAAATATAATGACTCAAAAAATTTACATCTTCCTTACCATTTTCACAATATAGATTTTTTTCCCCCTAATCAAATGAATATAGGGATCTATGCCTCCTCCAAAAGTAGCGTTTTAGTAGGGGAATGGCATGAAGGAATATTACAATTACAGTAACGTCCCGATTCGGTTCACCGATTTTGGTTTCAACGGCTGCCTTGGAAGTGCGCGTAGCGTTGATATTGATATGCAAATAGACCAAACCAAAACCCGTTTCACAGATAAACAACTTGTGGCATCCATCAAACACGTAATACTCCCAAAACCCAAAATTGTTTTGATGCAAAACAGCTTCAATATTTAATAACATCTAGTCTCATTGAGCTTCAGCTTTGTAACTAGCTTTCTCCTCCTAGATTTCCATTGCTTTTGAGACTGGTCTTCTCAGGTCAGATTTCTTGATTGCTAAGCAAATACAGCAAATTTTTGTTAAATTTCTATGAACCCTTTTGCTAAATTTAGTTAAAGAAGCCAAATTTTTGGTATTTGAGAGCACCCATTTATTTGGTTTTGCAGAAAGAAGCGAAATTTATTAAATCTGTGAAAGCCCATTTGTTTGGTTTAAGTGTCTGATAATTTTGTACTTGATTTTGTGTCTCAGGGCAGATGGAGATTGACAAGGCAATCACAGAGTGTGATGATCGAAGGCTCAAGACGAAGTACAGCAACGCTATCTATGTTATTCAGAGAACTCTTGCGCTGTACTCGTAAGTTCTTCTGTGTTCCCTTCTGGGCATTGTTTGTTTTTGTAACTTTTCCAGCTTCTTGCATTTGTTCTAAACTGGATGCTGTGGTTTTTTGGGTCAATGCCTTCATCTTAATAGCTACATATTGTAGGGATTAGAAAAGGAGATGGAGTTTTGAATTTTATGCTTCGGGTTGTTTAGATTTGAAGTAATATGTAGGCCGTTCAAACTGAATCATTCAGTTGTAAGCAGGACCAGCTTAACGGTGGGTTTGTTAGAATTAGTTTGTAAGTTGTTGTAATCAGTTGGAGCCTTATAAAGCTTAACTCTCTGTATTGTATGGTTCTCTGAGAAAATAATACAGATTTGTTCATCTTCTTCTTAATTCTCTCTCTACTTCTCTTTTGTTAACATGGTATCAAGAGGACGTCTCAATTGGGTTTTGTTGCTGATTTTGGGATAATACTCAATTGATACTCGGTTTTGGGAATTTTCAATGTACTTGATCAATTCCGAGCTTTTCTGCTTCCCCCTTCCAATCTCTACGCATCTTTGTTCTGTTGCTTCTGGTTCTTTGGCTTTTCTTTCTTCACAATAGTGCCAAGAATTGTTCTCTACGCTTTGCCTACTACATGTTCACTCTATTGCCTCATCGACTGTTCTTTGCAATTCTTTCTTTCTTTCTGTTGTTCAACAAGATGGTGACTCCTACTCAACTTCAACTTGTTCAATCTCCGATTGCAACTCTCATTCCTACTGTTTCTACATACATCTGTGACAGTCAAGCTTGATGACACAAATTATTGGACTTGGCATTTCCAAATGAATCTTCTTCTTGAAGGTCATGGCCTCTTGGGTTTTGTGGATGGTTCAAGGAAATGTCCTGCACATTTTGATAAAGATTTAGATCTTGAAGGTGTTGAAATTGATGCTTATCAAGTCTGGAAGATGCATGATCGTGCCTTGATGCAGCTGCTTATTGCAACTCTCTTCTCCACTGCAATTTCCTGTGTAATTGGGTGTACCAATACTTGTAACATGTGGGTTACATTGAAGGATCGCTTTTCTACTGTTACTAAAGCCAGTATCTTTACTCAATTATGGTATGTGGTGGATTTCAGATTGTTAGTTGCAATTCTGCTATTTGGGTCCTATGGATGTTCTTCTGGTTGGGTATGTCTATTGTTCATCCTCTATCTCTCTGATTTCAATAATTGGAGAATACCTATAATCAAAGATTCAAGCTTTCTATTCACCTTTGCTTGCTATAAAATCAACTTCATGTCCTTGAATACATCACCATTGATCAAATATTGATGGTTCATTTGTTATCTGCTCTGTTAATTTTCTTGTGCATCCAAAATCTCAGTACCCCTATTCTGGTCATTTAAATCCCAATTCTTTGGAGGATAAGCAAATCTTCAGTTGATCAATACTTACATGGTTTTGTCACAATTATCTTCTCAATCTTCTTATCTCAAGGAACAAAGAATTTCTCATATCTCGTTCTCTTCTATCTGTTTCTCCTATCTCAAAGGGAACAAACTCCTTTCTACAGTCTCTAAGGGAACCAAAGAATTTATTAATTCTTCATCTTTTCTATCTTCTTTCTACAATCTTCAGGGATCAAAAGAATTTCCCACTTCTTCTCTTCTTCTATCTCTTTCAAGAATTTCCCTCTCCTCTTCTTCTATCTCTTTCTAGAATTTCTCTCCTCTTCTTCTATCTCTATCTCGATGTGGGGGTCCGATTACGTCATTGATTTGGAATAGAGTTGGTCCTCTTTGCTGGGTTATATGCTTCACATGCAGCTCACTGTAGCAGTACTCTTCTATCTCAAGCTTTGGATTGGTGCTCCAAGCAAAACAAATATGTAGTCTACTCAGCTTCAACTACAGCACATTAAAGGCTTTTCTACTTTTTGGGTGTAGTCTACTCAGCTTCAACTACATCACATTCAAGGCTTTCTACTTTTTTTTTGGTTTAGACATTGTTCCAATCTCATGGTTGGCTTCTCCACCCATAATCTTGCGGGGGGATGTTAGAGTATGTAGAGCTAGGATTGTGACAAGTGTCACTTAGTCATTGACTGATGTTAGAATTAGTTAGAAGTTGTTGTAATCAGTTGGAGCCTTATAAAGCTTAACTCTCTGTATCACTGAGAAAATAATACAGATTTTTTCATCTTCTTCTTAATTCTCTCTCTACTTCTCTTTTGTTAACAGGATTTTGTTCATTGTCATCTTCCATATAAACGAAACTGATCAAAATCATTTTTTGTTCTTATTTTTACTACATTTTCTCAGACATTAAATGAATTGAGCTAAAACCACTGTATCAATTACACTGTGACAATATTTCTGCTCCTTCTCAAGTTTGCTATAATTGGTTTACTCTCCCCTGTATATTTTTCATTTTGAACTCAATGCAGTAACTGAAGTGTTTTTTCTGATTTTTAACATGTTTAGGTTTGCATCATGTAATGCTCTTACTGTGAGGTGCTTTAAACCTAAAATATAGTAAAAGACAAAATCAAATTGGTTGGTTAGTCGATTCCTGATACTGTCTTGATTGGCAAATACTTAGATATTGATGTGTAGAAGTATCTTGTAAAATACTTATTTGAATCTGAGTGATGGATTTGAATCTCAGTTAACGGTACTCTGCTTTTCCTTGTCGGTACTTGTCCGGTTTGTCGCTATCCCTTTAGGATTCTTTAGATGTATACACCATGTGTTGATGGCGATCTGGGCACTATGAGCCAGACTAGGTTTGCAAATTTCTTTATGGATTTTGCATATATGTCATTCTTATCTGGAAAGATATTCCTACCAAAAGGTCTTAAATTACACCACCTTTGAATTTTTCTTTGTGTAAAATACTCTTTCCTAGCTTGACAGCAAACATTAATTTAAAGACCGTTAGATGTTTCATTATTACATACAAGATGGTTCAAATGAAACATTGTGGGAGAATAATAATATAATAAATCAAATAAGTAAATGCACTTGAGGTGCTCCTGCTCTCTTGATACCTTAGAGTTCGGAATTTCACATTCGAACTCTGCTGTTGAAAAATCGAGATTTGACTAGTCATGCTCCTTAGTCTGCATGCAAGTACTAAATTGTTTTCGTCAACAGAATTGAGGAGGTCGCCTTCAGCTTTAATGGGGGAAAGGATTCAACTGTAAGTTTTTAAGTGATTTTTCGTGGCTTATCTATCAGTTACCTTCTGTGTCATTGATAAATAGTAATAACTTGGTTCTGTAGGTTTTGCTGCACCTACTTAGGGCTGGCTACTTTTTGCATAAGGGGGAGAAAAGCTGTTCTAATGGGGATGTAAAAGACTTTCCAATCCGAACAATATATTTCGAGTCCCCATCTGCTTTCCCCGAGATCAACTCTTTTACTTATGATACAGCCACTACGTGAGAGATGTTCCCCTTCTTACCTTTTTATCCCTTTTTGTTTTTTTCTGTCTTTAAATGTCATTGTATGATCATAAAATTTCTAGTTTTAGCAAGATTATAAGAATGCATTTGTTTAAATTTATTAACTTTTAAGCCTATGAAATGTTGTAGCCTTCAATTGACATTCTTATTTAAGCAGCTATGGTTTGCAACTGGATATCATTCGCTCAGATTTCAAGTCTGGCTTGGAGGCTTTACTTAATGCGAAACCAATCAAAGCTATTTTCCTTGGTGTCCGAATGGGTGATCCTACTGCGGTACTTTGATTTTCTGTTTCGGCAAAGTCACAATCATATCGTAGACATATCTCTGGCTATCAGATTATCTTCCAGAGTTTTGTGACAAAGATGCCTAAACTTTTGTGAGATTTACAATCTTGTAGGTTGGTCAAGAACAGTTCTCGCCTAGTTCACTTGGATGGCCACCTTTCATGAGGGTGAACCCTATATTGGATTGGTCATACAGGTATGTTCATTTACCATATGCTCTGTCCTCTATTTTCTTTATTTTTGGCAAATGGTAGGGGCTGTTAGAGAAAAAGTTCATTTCTACTAGAAAAGTGCATTTCTGTCGTTTTCATTATGGCTGGAGGAATCGTCATCTCTTCATGACAATCAGAATGGGGCTTTAAAAGTGTTTCTAATACCATATATCTGTCAAATTCCTTCAGCTTCTGAGCGCATCATACCTAACTTTTTGCCTAAATTCCATGCTAAGATTGATCCTTTTGCACTGGACTAAGTTGTTTGGTGTTTATTTCTCCATGAATGTTTATGCTGATTGTAATGTAGAGGAAATGGTTGTTATCCTCTTAATCTGAACTTTCGAGGGGTTTGACTTCCATGTGTTTCATTGCAGAGATGTGTGGGCTTTTCTCTTAACTTGCAAAGTCCCCTACTGCAGTCTATATGATCAAGGGTAATACTTTCTCTATGTGGCTTGAACTGTTGCTTTGGTTCTTGGCTTTCCTCAGTGCTCACAAGACTTTTGAGTGTTACAAGTTGGTTATTGATGCAGATATTGTCACATGTCATTTGATTTCACTCTTCTATTATACTCGTTTAGTCATGTTCGGCTAATTGGTTTCTGTTAATTTCTTCGTTCTCACAGTTACACTTCAATTGGAAGCATCTATGACACAGTTCCAAATGCATTATTGTGCATTAACAATTCCTCCGGCAGCAAAGAAGTATTTAGACCTGCATATTTGCTTTCTGATGGAAGATTAGAGAGAGCTGGGAGAGTTAAAAAACTTCCTTCGTCAGTTTGTGGGCATAACCCTGCTGTTATCAATGGCCTTGACAACGTGGACTTGCATAAGATTAGCCTACTCACGGCCTCAGCCATTGCTGTGGGAGATGAGATTTTGTAAGTCATTGTTGGTATTACATACTTTTATTGCAATCAATATCCATAATTGTATTGTTCTGAGTGTAATGGTCCTGTATACATTGGATGTGCCATGATATCAATGATGAGTGATTACTCGTTTAAATTTCAGGCCTTTTTTTAGACTTTCAATAGAAACCATTTATTCAACTCTTGATCTTCTTTTGTATTTAGTAACCTTCATCTAGCAGAAAAAAAAGGGTCTTTCTTCTTGAAGAAAAGGGGGGCAAGGTGGTTTAGTTTCATTAGCCAGCCATTTAGGTTTTTCCTTTCTTTTTGGTGCTTTTGTTCAATATCTTCAGATTTATTGTTTTTTGTTGTATTTTTCCTGGATTCATGATTCTTACGTGTAAATATCTTCCATTATCTCATGGTTTAAGGCTAAACAATCACTAATTGTTTCAATATTATGGTTATACCCTTTCGAAATTGGATTTTAGCACTTCGAGTTAACTTTTGTAGTGATCAAGCCGCGTTACATTATCATTTTTTTTCTTTTATTTTTAATTATCACGTATGCAAAAAGAAAACAGAAGGTGTTGTGGAATGAAATGAGCTTCAAATGTCGTGGCCTTTTAGTTCTCAACCCAGTGTTATTTGTAATAACTTATTACTGAAGTTTATTGTTTTCTTTGTATCTGTTTGATAGCTCAGGTTTGGCACTGTTGAGGATCAAATAGGACCCTCATTGTGTAGAAAGCTCCATTCTATTGGCTGGTCGGTATCACAAACTGCTGTTGTTCGGAATGATGTGAGTTACTGTTGCAGAATAAATTTTGTTAAACCACAATTTGGCCTAGTTACAAAGTACCTATGTGCCAACTTATGTCACTGCAATGATGGATGTGTAGTTACATATGGAACTTGAAACATACATTTACTCACATCACCTTACTGTTTCATCTTCTATGACATTCTTTGGGTAACCAACAGATAGATTCTGTGGCTGAAGAAGTTGAAGCGACGACAATCAACTGATGATATGGTAATCATTACAATCTGTTTGAGAGTTATTTAGTTGGTTTCTTAGTGATGAAATGAATGAGAGATTTGCCTTTCTTGGTTCTTATTCTTTATGCAATTTTACTTTTCATGGCTATGTAGGTATTTATATATGGAGGGGTGGGCCCACTGCACTCAGATGTCACTATGGCAGGTGTTGCAAAGGCTTTTGGGGTTCGTCTGGTACGTTTGTTTTTATTGAACTATCTCAATCACAAAACAGTGATATTTCATTGAATCTATTAGTCTTTCATTCTGGGAAAAAAGAAATATCTATTAACCCTGCAACCTCAGGGACTTGTAAAATGGTGTTCATAGGAAGATCATTGAGATGTCCTAATTCGTGCCAGCTTTTTAGTTGCCCTCAAAGTCTCTAACTGATCAAGGTTGGTCAATTTTCATTAATTTAGGCTCCTGATGAAGAATTTGAAGAATATCTGAGGCATCTTATAGGTGATCAATGCACTGGTGACCGAAATGAGGTACTTAGATGTCGAGAAATTTCTCTGATAGCATATGGTCTCGTTGTGTTTTTTTTCTTCTCCTGGTGGTTACTTTCTGCGTACTGTGTTCCCATAAATTTTTTTATTTTGCATATCTTACTGTGCCAGAGTCTTCACAGCATGAATTTAATCTTATTCTTGTTTTTTTCCTTCTCAGATGGCTCTGTTGCCTGAAGGTATTACTGAGTTGTTGCATCATGAAAAGCTGATTGTCCCTTTGGTATGTATTTGGAAGGTCACATATGATAGTTTTGTTTTTTTGTATCTCTGGTCAGCTAGAATTTAAGATACTCAGCTTCCACTGTCAAAAACTGCTTAAATGTCTTTCTCTTGGCCAATTTCTGTGCATAGATATCTTTCAATTGATAAAGTGCTAATCTTATATAGCATGGCATCTAATGATTGTCTCTTGCAGATTAAGTGTAAAAATGTAATAATCCTTACGGCAACAAATGCCTTGGAGCTGGATGAGCAGTGGAACTGTCTAATTGAACTAATGAGATCCGATGATGTGCTACTAATGATGCAATCATTTGTATCTAAGCATTTGACAACAAATCTTACAGATGTATGTAATTCTGTCGTCCATGATATTGTCAATATATTAAGTCTTGAAATTTTGAGTGTGTTATTTTGGGTAATGTTCTTCCCAGAAGTCTTCATGTTATTTGCTAAGTGTTAATCTGAACCACACATTTAAACAATGAGCCACCTGATCAATGCAGGTAGAAATTGCTCGACCTCTGTCAAAACTTTGCCTTGAATTTCCAGACCTTTACATTGGTAAGTGCCTTTTGAAAACTGTACATTCCTAGGAGAATGTGATATCTAGTATCTTATTCCAATTTTGATCTTCATGTGAAATATCAAGGTTGTCATCGCAAATCCAGAAAGGAGCCTCTTATACTTTATTTCAAGGGCAAGGTACAAGAACATTTCCCAGGTTCCAAATATGCAATTAAGTTATGCAAGTTGTTCCACTGAATTTAACCCTTTGAGAACTTTGGTTGCAGGACCAAGATCGAATTGAATCAGCCGTAGAAGCATTGAACAAGAAGTTCTGTCTGGGGGCTTTCATTGAAATCAACTCCAGTTGATGGCAGCATTGTTCAAGTGGTCATCTCATGCGTCAAATTGCTGAGTTATTCCACACTTGAACCAGCCTCTCTTATATGAAAATGTTGATGGAACAAGAGGAAATCCTCCCCATGTATTTGTTGGATGGAACAAGGAGATCATTGCAAAGGAATTTGAAAGGGGAGAGAGATGAGGAAAAGAAACTGGGCAAAGCCCCCTATAATTGGAGGGAAAATGTTAACAATTACGTTATTATGAACAATTAGGTTAAATACAAATGTACTTTGCACAAGATGGAATCTCACAGTTCACTACCATCACAATACTATTCCATGTGATCAACTGGATGGTTCTTTTTAAATATTCAGTTTTATCTTGATTAATAACACAAATCCAATGAAAAACTGATGGATTTAGGTTGACCATTACTTGACGCGATTCTAAATTGTTTTATCATGTTACATGTATGAAATTTTGAAGAATGTGATTTGTTTAGATTGAAGATTAGGGGGACTCTAGGCTTAAGTTGTTGATTTATGAAATGTGAGTTGATCGGAACATGATATGATTAGTAAACAAGTTATGTGGTAGGTCAAATCACAATTAACATAATTATATGGTGTTTTTTTTTCGGTCATGCAGTGTTTTCCCTCTTCATTCTTGTTAATATTCATTTTCTGGTTTATGAAATTTGAATTCATGACCTCCTTAAACAAAATGAAAGTTGGATGATGCTAGACTAAATGGTCAATAACATTATATTTCTGAACTTGCAAAAATCAAAATCAATCATGGTTGCATCGAAGATGACGCTTATGGTTGTTGGCTTCATGCCATGGCCATTTGGCCATGTGAGACCACATGAAGGGGAGAAAGAGGAGGGAAGAAATGAGTCAAAGGACCTTTCGTCGTTTAAAACATTCCCTTCCAAAACGACATCTCTTAAAATGTCGAATGTTAAAGCCACAACCTTTGGTCTTTCCGAGAGAGAGAGAGAGAGAGACAGAGACAGAGACAGAGGGAGAGAGATGGAGGGAGGAGGGGCTGGTTGGAGTGGCGACGAAGCCAACACCACCAAGAAGGGATTAGCGGGCACGGGCTTGGAATTACCAGAGAATCGCCATGGAAACCTAAAAAGTGCTTCCAGCGACCAAAACCTCAAAGACCTTCTTCTCCAAATCAAGTCCTGCAAATCCCCTGTAAGCACTCAAATCATCCATAACCCACATTTCAGTTTTCTATTTTGTTGCAAGTTGCAACCCATTAAACCCTAATCTGGGTTCTTGTTTGTGTCTATGGTTGTAATCGTTTTGGGTTTCGTTTATCTTTTCAACTCCTTACAGGCTGTTATCAACTATGGCGCATCTTGGTATGTCTCTGTCTCCGGCTATTTTTTACAACTTTGTGCACATTCATTTTGAGCTCAAGTTGTTTGATGTATAGCTTCAATGAAAAATTGAGTGAATTGTTTATTTTTGGTCTTATTTTTAGGTGCCGTGTGTGTAGCCAAATCCTTCCTGCATTCTGCCAGCTGAGTAATAGTTTTCCAAAGCTCTCTTTCGTCTATGCAGACATTGATGAATGCCCTGAAACTACTCAGCACATTCGATACACGCCGACCTTCCATTTTTACCGAGAGGATGAACGGGTGGATGAGATGTTTGGTGCTGGAGAAGAGCGGCTTCATGATCGGTTGTGGTTGCACTCCTGAACTGTTTGTTTCAAACAATTATTCAGCTGTGGCTGTGGGTATAGTTTGCACCCAAAATCTGTATGGCTTTGTATAATTTGTACCCAAGCTATTACTTAAGTTGTTGAATTTCTTGCTATGAGCCTACAATCATGCAATTACTAGATTTTGATTGTTCACGATGAGCTTCAACGTTGAGATATAAAAAGACAATCAGATAAATTTCACAAATTGGTCAATCAAGTCCAATGCCAGAATCCTCAACAATCAAGCAGCTGGGTAATGGGAAAAGAAAGAAAAATGGAAACATCAAAAATGACAGAACGATAAAAGACAACGCAACAAATGCTACAGGCTTCTCCTAAAGTTTGCTACTATCTCAACTTTAAAGCACACATCTCCTACCCTCAACTCTAATTTGAGCCTTGAAAATGTAGACCTCAACATCAGACCTGTGCATTGAAGTTTCTTTATTCTTCTGTAGCAAGATGAATAATGGCGGCGATGATGGTAGCCATTTGCAAAAACTAGCTCACTTTCTCAGGCCTTTGGCTTGAGGATCTTTACGGTCTCCCAAGTGAAATCTGGATCATCACGGCCAAAATGACCATAAGCAGCAGTCTTTTGATACCTGAAGTTGCCTCCTCTTTTCAAATCAAGGTTGTTGGCAATCATTCCAGGCCTAAAGTCAAAATTCTCCTTGATGAGAACCAATATCTCCTTGTCTGGAATTTTTCCGGTTTTGTAGGTATCCACAAAAACTGATAAGGGTTCTGGGACGCCGATTGCATAAGAAACCTGCACAATACAGCGCCGAGCAAGCCCTGATGCGACAACACTCTTTGCTGCCTGCCTTACAATGTATGCACCACTCCGGTCCACCTTGGTTGGATCTTTCCCTGAGAAAGCACCACCACCATGAGCACCCCAACCACCATACGTGTCAATGATAATCTTCCTGCCCGTAAGCCCAGCATCTCCATGGGGTCCTCCAATGACAAATCTACCCGAAGGATTGAGGTGATAAATAGTTTTGTCATCAATGAATTGGGCTGGGACGACAGGTTTGATCACATGTTCCTTCAAATCACTAGCGATCTGCTCATTTTTGACAGTCTCATCGTGTTGGGTTGAGATGAGGATGGTGTGCACCCGAATCGGGACCATGGCCCCGTTCTCATTCCGGTACTCAACAGTCACTTGGGTCTTACCATCAGGCCTAAGCCATGGGACTGTTTTGTTCTTTCTGACCTCAGTAAGCTTGGCACCAATCTTGGTGGCAAGGACATGAGTTAATGGCATGAGCTCAGGTGTTTCATCTGTGGCGTAACCAAACATGTGGCCTTGGTCACCGGCTCCAATTTCCTCAGGCTTCTTGGTGAGGTGGCCATGAACTCCCTCTGCAATTTCAGGGCTTTGCTTCTCAATGTTGACAAGGACCTTGCAGTTGTCAGCATCAAGGCCTACATCAGCTGATGTAAACCCAATTCCCCTGCAAGTGTCTCGAACTATCTTCTCATAATCTACCTTAGCCTGGGTTGTGATCTCACCAAAGACCATGACCATGTTGGTTTTCGTACACGTCTCGCAGGCAACTTTGCTCTCGGGGTCCTGTTCCAAGCAAGCGTCGAGAACGGCATCCGAGACTTGGTCACAGAGCTTGTCAGGGTGACCCTCATTGACCGATTCAGAGGTGAAGAGGAAGGTTTCCATCTCTAAACTGAGAAAAACCAAAAGATTATGTGTTAATTCTCCAATTTGACATTAAAATATTGAAATCCCAGCAACAGAGAAGCACATGTAATGCCTAAACAATTCCCATCTTACTCAATCTCATTGCCTGTTAAATCATGCACAATATCTAACTGATGATATTAGAATTTAGATTTCAACAAAATCTAGAGATTGATGAACAGAATTATCAACAGATATCGGCAACAAATCAAGGCAAACCAAAAAATTGTGACCGTAAATCTAAGATCTAATCAAACAGCAGAATTCTTGATGAGATCTAACAACGAAAATGAGAGATCATGCAGCTACAAAACCATAACACCAAATCCTCAAAGCATTAAACAGAGAAATCAAAACGTTACGTACACATTCCAAAGAATGCAATGAATGAATTGGATCTTAACAAACAGATGGCATGCTAAAAAAAAAAGCAGATATCAATCAGCCCCAGATTGTCTAAAGCAATTGAGAAATATGAGATCAAGATCCAATGGACATTGAACAAAACCAAGTTAGATGCAGAAAGGAAATGAGATAAGAGAAAAGAAGAACGAACCTGAGAGCGACAGAGGAGGAGGAGGAGGAAGAAGAAGAATGAGAGACGTGAAAAAAATGAAAGAGAGGATGGGGTGAAGGGCAGTTTGATTTTATATATAGATGTGAAGAATCGACATGCGGCGGGGCGCGGTTACGTCTGACTCGTTCTCTCTCTCTGCCATTTGGCTTGGTTTGGATTGGCTCATAATTTACTTTCCCGCATGGTGGTATTGGGCCCTACTTACTTACCACGTGGAGTTTGGCTCCACAAATCAAATCTTGCCAACTCATTTCATGAGATGACGTGATATGCTGTGTTATCACTTGGGTGTTATTGTCGCATATAAAATTGTCTTCTGAATGCCGAATTTATAAACTTTTCAGATGGCAAAGTGTAACACAGTTATAATTTAGGGGGCATTGCTAAATTTTTTGAAAATCATATCGATATCCGAAATTACTCTAATGTATGAAGATGTGGATCAAACTCGGGTGCAGAGGCAAACATCCGGATGAAACTCTAATGTATGAAAGTCAATCTAGTTTTATCTTATTGAAAGCCAATCTATTGACGTATCTAATCCCATGTAGTTTAAGCTTAAAACATAAGACTAGTTTGTGATTGTATGAAGTCTATTGGATAAGTATGAATCGACTAATGCCTACTCCTAATTTCACGATCATATGAGTAATCAGAATACTGTGTGTTAAATATTCCCAAGAGGTGGGCATATACTTAATGATGCTTCACAAATTAGGTCGGTTGTGATAAGTAGTGGTTAATCTTTGGCCTTTAACCAAGAATGAGCAAGTCGGTGCCACACGCCTCACTTGTGAACAACAAGACAATTTGGCTGGAGTGAGTATGAGAGAGCGATAGGTTGCAGTCTTAACTGTTTTTAGTTTTTCTTTGTTGTTTCTTTGGAGGTGCTGTGGTACTCTTTTTCCTGATTTTATTTTTCTCTTTGAGGGTTTTTTAAAGCAAGATTTTAAGGAGGTCATTCTTAACCCTCCGGTCCGTCAATTGATTCTATTGTACCTGTTGATGCAAGTTTAATGAAGTTCTTATCTTTGAAAATAAATAAAAAATTTAAAACAAAAACAACAAGACAACTTGCAATTCCAAAAAAATGTCCTCTATTTTTTTTTTCTTCTGTAGAATTACACCCTTTTCCCTACTCTTTTTTTTCCTACTCCCTGCTGCTGTGTTTTTTGCTCAATAAGATTGCTGATCCTGAGAGCTTAAAGTTGAAACCAATTGTGGAAAAGGGTATGAATAATTAAGCTAAAATGTAGTGAAGAAAATCCAAGAAAACTAGCTAGGCATGGAAAAGAATCATATATTAGTAGCTTAGGCCAAGTTGAAGTCCAAGGGCAGCATGGACAACAAACAATGTCATGATCCCAGTACCCAAGACCCCATGAACAGTTCTCAATTGAGGTTTGCCCTGTAAATAAAAAAGGAAGAAAAAAATACTGAGTTTCTTGAACCATTGCAGAATAAACAAAAAAAGAAATAGATGGCAAGAAAGATTCTCTAGATTTACCTCAAACAAAGCAGGTAAAATGGTTTGTATGGTCAAGAGGCCAAGGCCAATAAGCCCTGTGACAGCATGAGAGCTGCAAACAGAGATACAGATAATTTCCAACCTCAGTACAAAGCACAATATATATTCATTCCAAAGAAAAGGGAAATTCAAAGAACATAATTTTTCTAAATGTACCTCTCAAAAATGGGTTTGTCTGAAGTGAGAAGAGAAGTTACTCCACCAGTTGCTCCAAGAGCAAAAAAGAAAAACATGCCAGCTAGAAGCTTAGGGTGCAAGTCTTTGGCATTGGCCTTCTCCTCCTGAAACAATAACAACATATCATGATCATTGATCAAGATACTACTTAAAATGTCTGGCATTGTCGTTTGAATCACAATACATGCCTACCACATCATCAGAATACCGTATCCGGTAACCTAGATATGTTCCATAGCCTCCCATGGCAAAAAGCACCACAGCCTACAAAATGAAAGAAATCATAGACAGCTTTAGATAAACACAGCTACGAGATGTAATTAAGAACTCTTTTACAGAGGGGGGTTAAATCATTATACCATGTTGCCTGGGTGACCCCAGTGCACAAGCCAGCCAGGAAGACCAAATGATTTAACAAGCTCAACGAAAGGCTCGAACAGAGATGTCACAGCTCCAGCTATATCACCAAAATTTTCAGGTACATTATGAGTACAAAATCAGTAACATTACTAGTTTGTGATCAGATTTAGCTGCTGTGATGTGATGAAAGGACTGTTTATGCTTTAGAAGCAGAAAAAATTCAGCAACTCAGAAAAACTAGGCATGGGAAGTATATAAATCTACTAAATATCCAAAATATCTCAAGAATTTAGAAAATGAAGATTGCAAGATGTGCTATATATGCTTGAGTTCAGCTTGCTAATGTTAGGCCCTCACTGTCACTCTTTTATTAAATCTCAATCTCTCTGAACCTAACAACAAATTCAAGTGAGAGAAATATTGAATAAATTTGAAAGGCTCAATTGCTATACAAAAATGTACATACCTCCAGGAAGAGCAGCCACAAGCAGCAGAGGCAAAGGACTGAGGGAATACAAAAGGGTCTCGTTGGGCTTCTTCTCCATCCCTAATTCTTTTTGCTGGTCAGCCTCATCAACAACATCTACACTAGAAATTCTGGTGTTCTTGATCACAAGAGGGCATGGGAGAGCTCTTCTTTTGTTTGCTGATGATATTGCAGGCGACATTTCCATAGGGAAGCATTTGGGGGAAGCTACAGAGGCACGCAGCAGAGGGGAAGAGAGATTCAGAGAAAGATGAGCAGAAGCAGTAACAATAGCCATTTGATAGATATCAGAGTAGACTGTGTTTGATTCACGGAGACTGAGAGACTGAGAGACTGAGAGAAGATGGAAGAAGCCACCGAATGAATTTTAAGGTGAAGAAGATAGAAAGAGGCAGAGAGGCAGAAAGAGACACGACTTGCACCCACAAAAGTTAAATGATTTGGTATGGTAATGACCTTTCCACGTGGTTTCAACACGAACGCCTACGAGGCAAAAAAAAAGAAGAAAAAAAAAACTAATCTCTTTCGGTACTTTCTCCACTGACTGGTTCTGTGATGGGGAGGCCCCATGCTATAGCATATTATTCACAATGCTCTCAGCACTTAACAGTCAGCAGGCTGTTTCATGTATTCACTACGAAGACATGAAATACTGTATTTTTACGGTACATTCATTTAATAAGTCAATGTATCACTTCATTAGCTGTGATATACTTTTCATATGCTCGTATTAAGTATGTGAATATATCGTAGATGAACTTCTGTACATGAACCTAATTTACTAAACAGTAGGAACAATCATCTATTTATATACAACTGATTATACCTAAAATTTTATTCTCTGTACATACGGTGTGAAGTAGCCATTCATGCACCAATGTGAGGATTAGCCATATGCTTGTTATTGTACCTGGCATCCATCTTTTCCTACTCTAGGCCCTCGATGTGTTGTTTTTTTTTTCTTTTAAATTTACGCGTATATGATATTCGAACTTAAAATCTATTTCAAGACTTGAAAAATTGTGACAGCATCAAAAACTAGTTGATTTCCAATGTCACTTGGTTAATTTAGTCAGCTCTTGATCGAACAGTAGTAGACATGAAAACAATTTTAAATATTTACATCTCAACTAATGTTTCATCTCAATTTTTAACCGGGATGATAGTTAATGCAACCAATTATGAATGCTGGATTTTAGCCAACTATTATTAGGAAAATCCTCCGAAAAAAATATTATTATTAGGAAAATAGAGCTGTGGTGAGTAGCAGATATATACAATGTGCGGAATGGACTCTTGATTTTGCCTGCCTCGTCTCCTGTGTGTGTGTGGTCTTCAATTCACTTTCTTGGCCCCATGGCATAGGCTCCGACTGCTTCAACTTCAATTTTGCCTCTTTAACCTAACAACAGGCCGAATAATTTGTACATACTTTTGCTCCTTGTCTGCAACACATTCAACATACACAAGTCAAAATTTGGGCACCAGGAAGATGTCAACAAACACAAGCAATAATTTTGTACCAGCTAAGTTGATCAAGCGAGAATTTTCAATCTGAATATTAGCAAAGGCTTGCAAATAGAAGAACCAGTTGATCCAATGCAAGAATCTCCATCATAGGAAAAGTAAAACTACATGGTTTCATGCATTTGATTTTTAATGTGGAAACTGGTTTCTTGTGAGACGTACCAGTGATAGATAGTCGCCCCTCCTGCCAAATCCTTTCATCTGTCGACTCGGAGAATGTTGTTACATATGGTACCCCTGGTAACTGACTCTCTTTGAGGATCAATCTTCCATTGGCCATCAACAATGAATTTTATCTGCAGTTAATAACATATCACATTTAGGCACAGTTATTCAAGTTTGTATTCTCCTTGCCAAAAGAGAAAAAAGTTCATATCTTTTAGCTGCTATATCTGCATACCTCATATATCCCTGGATAAAGCCACAGCATTGTTGACCAAAGTCTGGTTTTCCTGGAAGAACATGTAATCCTATTGATCAGTAAGCTCATTTTTCCACTATTATTTTAGCGCCAAGCAGATAAAACAACATGACAACTTCAGAATTTTAAATGAAGGAATTGCGAGACGATAACCAACAATAATATGTCAAACTGATTATGATGATTCTTCAGGAAACATATATGTAAATTAGGCACAACAGAACTAAACAAAATAAAGTTCTGGTGTCAAATTATACAGAGTGTTGAAAATAAGGAGACTGTTAAGACCTTGATCCAGTGGGGCCTATGATATTAGATGATGGTTGTGGATCCATTTCAATCTGATGATGCCAACCATTGAAGCTACCAGTCACCTCCACAATCTCACCATCCCCACGGTACTGGACCTCAACCTAATAAAATCAGGAAATTGGAGTCAGCAGGTGTTGACATATATTAATTACAACCAAAGATCCTGTCACTAGTTTCGCTTTGTCAATACATGGAATCTTTTAAAGGGTATACAAAACAATGATAAAACTCAGAAAGGAACTGTGGTTTCCCAAAGGAAATTACTATGCCATGCAAAAGGTGTATGTATGAATAATGAAAAATCAGGGAATGATTAATAGGACTCATTGGTCAGAACATCCTACTTAAAGCCAAGATGCTCTAATAACATAGCTAATTTATACAAAATACATCCAAAAGAAATGGCGGTTGTTATACCTCCGCTAGTCCTGAAAGGCTTTCTTCAGCAGCTAGTAACTCCGCGTTTTTTCGGAGACAAGCTTTTGCGCTTTGCTGATTGCTGTTTCAGCATTGGTTTGCAACTTCGACAAAGCAAGCTAAAGCAAGAAATAAAATGCATAAGAAATCAGATGAGTTATCATATTTGCCATAAAAGTATGAACTTCCCACAGAAAAGAATTTTTAAGCAAACGGAGGCAAACTGACATACATATTTCTATATAGACACTTGCACAAGGTCTTGCCATAAAAACTAAATGGAGCCTTCAGAAATAGCTAATATACCTTTTCCTTCTCGATCTGTTCTTTCAACCGACACAATTCCATCTCCTTCTGATGCTAAGAAAAAGAATATAATCAAAATTATGATCAGCAGTTCACGTAAAAAAGGTCCATGCATAAGCAGAACTTTAAGACAAATACTAGTACCAGCATGAATTTGAGATTACTAATATCAAGTTGATCCTCCCGTTCACTTGACTGTAAAACAGAATCACAAGTAATACTGTCATCAAAACAAACCAATCAAGATTGATGTTTGAAGTAACATAATTTTGGGATAAGTAATGACCTTAACATCTGAATCCTTTCCAGATAGAGAACTTAGCCCTTCAGCTGATGAACTGTCATCCCTACTTTATAAATATTAAAAAAGTTACATTGATGTACCAGAAAACCATAGTAGTGAAATAGCCTACAGTAGTGGAAAACTATGCAGGATATTGTCCAGTCATGCATCACAATTTGAGCTCCAGTTCCATAAGAGCATAATCTAAAAATTGGTGATTCTAACAATGTAACTCTTTGGAATATCACAAAAAAATGATCATAGATCTCCACATCCTCCCTTCTTTACCTTTTCACCAAGCAAACGGATTATCAAAGTAATTATTACAGGGGAAAAACAAATAAATCGGTATAAAATTCATCTCTCTCTCTCTCTCCCCACAAACGTGCATACAGAGAGAGAGAGAGAGAGAGAGAGAGAGAGAGAGAGAGAGAGAGAGAGAGAGAGAGAGAGAGAGAGAGAGAGAGAGGGAGAGAGAGATTGCAATGTTGATGTCCACTTCTAGCAAAGGAATGAATAGAATCATGGTTTAAATTATGAAATGAAAAATGAAATAATGTACTGTCGCGAACGAGATTTAAATCATTGAATTAGGTTAAATAGTAACAACATGCATAATGGAAAGAACAATTGAACATTAGAGAAAACAACAGGAAACTTTGAGCAGATGTACAAACTACCAACCTAAGAGAGGCATCGACTGTCGTAGAAGGCAAAAGTTGCTTGGATGCTGATGTCCTCTGATTCAATGCCAAAGTTGCATCACTTCCATCAAGTGCAGATTTTGAGTGCTCTGAAGCAGGAATTCTTATTTGAACCTCTTCAGTGTTTTCAAATTTAGTCTCTTCATTGATATTTTCAGCCTCATTACCAATTAATATGTCATAGATTTTATCTGGGCATCAAGCAGCTCATAAATTTCAAAGACACAAAAAAATAAAAATAAAGGTGAAATAATGAAAAGTAAGCATACATGTATGGTAAAAGACATCATGAAAGGTAAGCATTTGTGTAGTAACAAACAGTATGAAAGATAAGCATACATTTACAGTGCACCTGAAGTAAAAAAGGAATGACATATGTTGCTGAACAATATTAAATGTGTTTAACTTTGAAAACAAGGTCCCTTAAGGTAAGTTACCTTCAACTGTATCCAGTTCTCCATTCTGCATAAATTTTGCCACCTTTTCATCCAAGGACGAATCGCTTGGAGATTCTAAAGGTGCATAACTATGGTGATCAGAGTTGTGAGTTGGTTCAATATTTGAACAACTAGAATGGTCTTCTGCAACTGAAACTTCGGTTAATGAGGAATATTCTTCAGCCATATTATCAAGCTCCGCATCCTGACCTCTGACCTTTCCATCTGATGACAAACCAGCCACAGTTTCTACAGGCATGCTAGGATGTCCACCAGAGTTCAGATTCCAACCAACATTTGAACCAAAAGAATCATTTTCTTTGACAGGAACAGTGGCTGGCAAGGATGAATCGGAGGAAATTTCTAAAGGCATATTACTATGATTTTCCATAACTGGAACACTGGTTGACACGTAAACATTTCCATCCACATTATTCATCTGCTCACTATGACCTTCTAAATTATCTGAATCGACTGAAGATTCCACAGGTGCATGACCACTGTCATCATGATTTGGATCTGGATCGGTAATCAAACTACCAGAACTGATTTCCAATATTGAAACTTCACTCAACAACGAGAAATCCTCAACGACATCATTCACCTCTTGATCCTGACCTTTTAAATTTTTAAGAGGCTATCAGTAACAGTTGCATATACTGCACAATAAATTAATAACACGTTTCACGCTCAAATAAAAGAAACAATATATTGACCTGTTATTATTACTTTAGGATCATTGGTTGCATCCTGTATTCCCACGCCATTATCCACATTACCATTTATATCTGTTTTTGTTGAGTCCGCAAGAAGCTTTCTTATAAGTTTATATCCTCTCCGTCTGACAATGTTTGCAAGGTCATTCCTATTAACCATTTTGGACAAAACAGATCAGTCAAACTTGCTCTGATTTTTCCAGTCTCCAAGTCAAAACTATATATAAATATTAAACTTAAACTTCCCGTTGCTGCTAAGGCCAAAATTTCTTGAAGAAAAGAAAAATATGGCAACAAGCAATCTGAAATTGATAAGTGAAACTTTGTAGAAAGTTCTCGGAAAAGTAACTGTCGAATTTTACAGAGAAACCCTAATCAAGCAAATTGAATAAAATTCTAGTAAAAATACAACAAAAACAAAAAATTATCAGAAAAAGTAATGGAAGAACCTTCCGTGCTGCGAGAAGTCATTCAAGGAGAGCACGTGATCTTTTGGAAGTCCAACCGCAGTAAGAAACTCCCGGAGCTCATTGCAGAGCTCCTCATTGCTCTTCACCTTTCGACTAAAAATTTCCCAGGCAAAATTAAAATGAGAGTGAAGAAGAAGAAGAAGAAGAAGAAAGAAGAGTAGAAATGAAAGCGAAGAGTAAAGGAAGATGTAAAAACCTGGTCTTCTTCTTCACTGAAGAGGCACGAACCGTGAAGTGTGGTGGAGGTAAGCGTTGTTGCTGGGCGGCCCATCTCAGCTGCTTGGGCTGGTGTTTGGGGTCGGAGAAGACGAGATTCTGAGAAAAGAGGGTGAAGAATGCGGGAAGGTGAGAGACGTTGGCCGCCATGCCTCCTCAGTCATCACTCGTCAGTGATAAAGTTGTGTTTTGTGAGCGGGCTTTTGCAGGATTTCAGGCTTCGTCCGATGGTTCTAGTGGTTTTCATTTTTGGCAGTTATTATTTTGCGATTTTGGAGGATAGTAAATTTTGTTTTACGATGTAAAAATCACGGTCCATTTGATTATGTTAAAAGTCCAAAACACGACGCAAGGCCCAAGTTAACTTTAGAACCCCAAAAATATGCTCGTCCAAGTCCAATCGAAAGAGACACGGCTCCATATATAATCATGTCGTATTTGGATTAATCCTCATATTCGACAGCAGAAAGGAGTTTGCAACTAAAGTGGTTAAGAGCGGTTATTCTTACCTCTAGAGGTCTTGTATTCGAGTTCCCCTACTTCTAACATTGCTTGTATAAGGGGTTGATCCTAATTCGACATGTTTATTATTCATATTCGCGGATCTTATCATATTTTGTATTCCTGTAAAAGAATAATCAACCCAAACCCTATAACTTCATGTCATTGTATATTTACTTTGTTGTGTCAAAAACCTCTTGAATGGGATTGGATCGGTCGGTGTAATCATACTTGTACCGAGCCCGAGCCCCGACATGTCCAAGCCCTTATGCACGGATATACATGATCATGAAAATGTGGAGGAAAATTTTCTTAGGACAGGTTTGGCCCAAGCTCAGTTTGGGTATTCAAAACTCAAGCTTTCATTGGATCTAGGCCCAAAGACCCTTGAGTTGTCCGACGTCCTCATGAAGCACGTGAACACAGACGCAAACCAGAGCGTGCAACCAACAAAGGCCTTTGACCCTTTTCCAACAACCATGGGGCCAGCACGACCTAATCAACAGCCGTCTATCAAATCAAGTTAATTGATTGATTGAGCGAACGATCCCAGATCATAATGGGCGCGTGCGATTTTGAACGAGATTAAACCACCTGGTCCCCACCTAAATCAAACCAACGTTTCCCGATGCAGATTTAGAACAAAAGTCTTCTGTCACGCGCCCCGTGACATTGTCATTCTCATTTGAGTGAGAGTGTCAGTAAGACTCGTGTTTTGTCATAAAAACTTACTTGTAACGGGTACTATTTTTCTATCTCTAGTTAATAATATAATTATATATGAAAATTTTATTTAATGTGTGTCATTTGTTATTAACGGAAAAAGTAAAAAGTGTTATATTCGTTGCATAAAAGTCTTTCTCAGTCAGCAGGTGATCATTACCGTTGTTCTTTTTCCTCTCTTTCGTTTGTTTTTTGAAATTTTTCTTTATAAGTCCGTGAGTTGATTTTGACCGTTGATGCACCGTGAATTTTACAAACGATGTCAATGTTAAAATTAACACTTGCGTACATGAGGAGGTCCAAGGAGAGGTGCTCAGGAGACAAATGAAAATGACATTATAAGCCCTGATTTCTAAATAGCTTTTAAGTGAATGTGGAATTATACAAAGTTGTATTAGTTTAAGAGTGAGATATGGAGAATTAATCGTATTTATATTTGATTTTTAATACGATCACTATCATTAGTATAGTATTGTATTAATGATCACTAATAGACATAGAATGAAAGAAGTTATCGTTTGTTCTTAATTTCATAATTATTCAAAATGACGAATCCACCAAGGAAGAAGCAATCAAAAGAAAGGTTCGACTCCTGCGACCTAACACTAGCTATATAATTCTGTGAAGTAATTTTCATATTTGGAATGCGTTAGAACATTCATATGTTATTTAAAATAATGCGATAGACGAATTAGCTTTTAGTCTAATAATACTTCCCTTCGCAATGTTGAAATTTTGTATGCGCTAATTATGTGGATATGTCCACCAAACATATATTTTTAATGAAAACAATCATTATATACTATCCAAATGATAATATGCTCAATTTAAAATATAATTGGGTCTGAAAAAAAAAACCATATATAAATTATTTAAAGTATATTTTCTAATAACATATGATTCGGAAAGTGCCCGTTGACATTAGGTTTGGATAATTTTTTTCCCCACTAAAAAAATATCAACTATAATGTATGAACATCATATTATTTTATTTCTGGATCAATTATGCAGTGATAAATCCAATACATAAATTAATATATCTTTAATATAGGATTATCATGATTAATTAGCATACTTATAAATAATCATACCTAAACTTTGGGAGTTAGGCGTTGTCCAAAGAATCACTAATCTTAGAAAATTTGCGTCATAAGTAAGAGGTTATGATGAGTTGCATGCATGTGTTGTTAGGTAAGATAGATAACAACTAAAGTCGATCTAAAGCATGCATGCATTTAAAAATAATACGTATTCCATGTTCTACCATTTATTTTTAGCTAAAACAATCTTCTTGTTGCTGTCTAGCTCCTCCTTGCTTCATTAATCATTACATATATGTTCTCCTAATGAATATTGTAATATTAATTTCCTTTATCCCATTAATTTAGTTTGGACGGCAGTATATATTTAATTCAGCATAGATAATATTAAAAATATTCAGTGAAGCTAACTTGTATAGCATGACTAGCTGGTATAAGGAGAGAAGTGTAGACAATTTGAAACCATACATATTGTAAGTCAAATAAACAAAAATGTGGCTGGCAAGTGTTATGGCGTGTCTCTTTCAAGCCATGACATTTGACATAATAATTATTTATTGTTGTGAGCCGCACTTATGGATTTAGCAACCTACGATGACTCTCTGGGATGTTAGATTCATGAGCAAAAGATGCATTTATGGACTCTAATTATGTTCAACTCAGACATCTTATTTATGTGTTAAATCAATTTGAAATGGATCTAATATTGACCTAAGCCAAAATTTCCATGAAAAAAAGTAATTGGGAAAGCATAAAACTCGAACAATCTAGGTTTGAAAAAGAGGTCAAGGCACTTTTGCATGTTAGGTAGGAAGGTGCAACGACAATGAATCACAAGAACATTTTCAATATGACACTTACAATAATATTAAGAAATTCAATCGATGTGACCCCTTTTTTTTCCTTCTATAAAGCCATGAATATATGTCACATGATTGATCTATATATATATATATACTCTAAAATTTTCCATGGACCACAATTAACTTTACCAAAAGACTCCACATTGGCAATTTGGCAACTATATTCGAATCATAATCGTATCAATGTCAGCAATGAAATATTATTTTTCTAATTGTCTACTTAATTAAAATAATATGAGATAACCTTGTTTGTCAAACACACCCTTAACTTTGCTTTTTTGTGTTTTTATCCATTAAAAAAAATTATAAAAAAAAAAGTTGGTCTCACCCGACTATGGCAATAATGCAATGCAAATGCGTCCAAATTCAGATTTACTTTAAAACAAATTTCACATGGTTTCTATTCTAAGTGTCATTATCAAATATAAAACCTGCATGCATGACTACGGAGCGGAGCTAGAATTGTAAAGTTAGGGAGCCGAAGGAAAAAAACACAAGAGTATATAAGTATTTAAGTATTCAATAAAAGTATATTTAGAGTTAAATATTTATAATTTAGTCATGTATAATCTGTTTTAGAGGAAATTATAATTTAAATTATAAATTGTTTATTATAAATTCTATATATTATATATAATATAATAGAAAAGAGATAAAAATACGGTGGCTAGCCACTCCACGCAAATTTATATGATGCCTAAACTTCAGAACATCTTTGCCAAAAAGTTTAAATATGTATATTTTTAAGGCCTTTAAAGTTGAAATATTGTATAAAAATGCCTAACTATTGGACTGATGTAAAGCTAATGGGTTCTTCCTTTATTAATGAACTTTGACTTTCTAGACAATAATGATGTTTATGGATTTTTTTTATATGTGAATGTTCAGCCTTAATCTCAAGGTGTGTTGCATGTTTTAGAACCTGATAGTGTTCCAATAATACCCCCATGTTGCGAGATTAGGAACACTTAAACAAAGGTTGAGTTTAGATTAATGTTCTAATTATTGCTACGCATTACTCTAAACCCATGTGACGTGTATGTATGATTAACCGATGTGGCATGAATATATTTCCTTGATTATCATATCACACTACAATTCGCAATTCAATACCTCACTTCATTATCTCATATCAGTTCACTATCTAACCTATTCCTAACTTTCTGTATTCTACGTAGGTTAAAATGCCATAAACTTTTAATAATATTATAGGTACCTAATTTAGGGTTTGTTCGGGAGTGTTTCTGGGTAGACTAAAAATGTTTTTTGACAACTAAAAGCACTTCTGAAGGCGTTTGACAGAAAAGTTTAGAAGCGCTTCTGGGTTATAAAAGCGATTTCTGGAGAAGCACCTCCTGAGTGCTTCTTTAGGAAGCACTTGGATTTTTTTATGAAAATTCAAGAACTTTTTAATAAAAGCACTTTTGTTATAATCACTTTCTAGAGAAACAATCTCAAATGAGCCCTTAGTTGCTAAGTCTCTTGAGCAGACATTTACCTTCATTTCGTGGAAAGGACGATAAATTTTAAATAATTTGACCACAAAAGGAAGCCAATTATAGCACGATTCTGAAGCAGTCCCTTAAAAAACAAAAAATACAAAAACCCTTCCTGAAAGGCCAAAGTTCATTTATACATCCTGCTTTTCTAGCAAGGGAAAAGGTTTAAACTTTAGAGAGCTTTTAATTAATTCTCCTTACCTTGCAACATGGGACCATTCTAAGATACAATATTGTGAATTTTCTTGCCCTAGCCATTGGCGGAGCCAATTAAGGCCCACAAGGGTCAAGGGACCCTTCAACATTTGGAAAATATTATATTTATCTATGTTATCCAAATTGTTTTATAGCTATACTTACTATTGACCCTTCTCACAAATGTAAATTGTCTACAATGAACATGAATGTGATCTATATTTGTATTCATGTCTTCATATGTCATTTATACGTGTGTGTCACGGATTTTATTTGATTTTCTCATTCTATCTAAAATCAACTTTTGATACACTTTCATTATTTTTAGGTTGCTAGAATTTGGGTTATACTTACTAAGATATTAAATTTGTGATATTGAAATTTAATCATTATAATGAATTCTTATATATATTTTCCTATAAAAACTAAGTTAATTGTAATTATAAAGCTATTTAAAGTTGACCCTCCTTGATAGAATTCTTGGCTCCGCCACTGGCCCTAGCCATGACTTAGCGACCGTCCATAATAATATGAACATCAATTAAAATACATGAAAATGTGATGGACCAAGAATCATATTGCACAAAATAAAATGTTACCAAGGTTGAAATTTTGGGGACTAATCTCTATATTCTACGGAACCCTAACCACAAAAGTACTTATTGTTGATGGAAAATGGAGAAAATTCAGTACATGGTTTTGGAAAATTGAAGCTTTGGTGAAGCTTTTTTTAATACTAAAAGAATTCACAAGCTATGACTTTGTCTAAGGTCCTCGAGAAGAACGTTAAGTCGTATGCCAAATATGACCGACCCACATTCATTCATAGGTCACATGGTGTCTCATTTTTTTAAAAATTTATTTGGTGACTATGTCTCTATTTCCTTTGGTAATTTGCTTGTATAATTGGGGAAGAAATTGCTACATACCTAAATTTCAGCCAAATTCCTCTTCTCTAAAATGGCATTTTTAAAATCTATATCTAATTATTTTTCATATTTCACACCCTTCTCTCGAATTGAATAAAACTTTAAATCGGATTAGATGGGCCTATTTTTTCGGTTTGGTTGGATTTTGAACAGTCTTAAGATTAAACAACCTCATGCACCTCACTTCTCTTAAGCCAAAGGGTCAAGTTTTAAGGATACAACTCCTCTAGACTCACTATAAAAGGCACACACTTGCAACATCATTTAAAGGAATGTTATTCAAAAGTAAAAAAGAATTTTGATTATGTGTTCTTTCCATTTCTCTAAGCATCCCTAAATTTTTCTAAGCTCGAACCGATCGAAAGGTTTTAAGAAGACATCCAAAGTAGTACCCTATTGGTCACAATGGTCAATCTCTTCTTTTGCAAGGGATCTTTGGTCAAATTTTTAACCATTAATTATACATTAATTACTAGTTTTTAGTATATATGAAGTATATATCACTTTTTTTGGTCTTTCAAAAGTTTGAGTGAACGACCTCAAGAAATTATAGAACAATTTATATTTCTCCAAGTGTTGGCCACAACAAATTGATTACTAATTCTAGTAAGTTTTTGTTCTACCCAAGGGCGGAACCAGGAATTTTTCAATGGGTGGGCTAGCTAAAGTTATTACCTTAAAATCTAATGATTTTTTTTGTTAACTTCCAGTTTCTATAGTCTTTCTAGAAATAAAAGTATACATTAAATCATATAAATCATGCTCGTTCATAATTTCTTTTTATACAAGCGATATTTGTGGAGAAGGGAATTGGACCCAGGACCTCGAGTGCATGACTAAATGCTAAATTCCAATAAGGTCTAACATAAAACAAATACATACTAATGAAACCAAAAAGCACATATTATAAAATGAAAAATATGTTTGACAACATAATTGAAAGTTTATCTATTTTAATGTGTATTTGTATTTGTATTGATGTCTTGCAATTAAACTCATAAAGAATTGAAACTTTTTTGGACTACTAATAGGTTAATATATTGGGCTATGTTAAAAACAAGTCAAATACATAGGTTTCATTTTTTAAATCCCCCAGACTCCCCCTAGGCTACAGCCCACCTTAGTCATTAAGGTAGTTCCGCCCATGGTTCTACCAAATAAAGCTTGTCATTGCCACGTGAAGTTGAAAGTTGAAAGGGTTTTTAACTCTAGACGTCCCTGAACTTTTCCCTCAGTTGCAATTGGGTCTGTGAACTTTTTTTTAGGCAGTTACATCCTTTAACTTCACAAGTAGTTCCAATTAGGTCCTGCCATCTAAGTCTGTCAATTTGTCCGTTGAAATGGGGGGTAAAAGCGTCCTTTCGAGTTCCAAGATTCTCCTTTGCTGGATAATCCCACATGTGAACCTCCATACTCTCTCATTCTCCTTCTCCTCCACATTCACCCCCATCCCCCTCAAGCTCTCCTCCTCCTACACGTTGGCTGACGTGGCCAAATCCAACAACACCCTCGAAACCACCGCCGACAATGTGGAGAAGATTGGGAAGTTCTTCAGCGAGCCGTCAGTCTTCGACTTCTTCATCAATCCCACCATCGACCTTGACAAGAAGTGCAAGGCCCTCGACGAAATCGCCAAGTCCTCCACCCTCCAGCGCCACACTGTCAATTTCCTTAAGAGCATCCGCAATGATGCTCTCTATTTCTTAGCTAAAATTTAGCTAAAAATATAAGAAAGCTATTTTAGGAGCTCTCTAAAAAATTTCAACTCCAACCATACTCCCTAATTTGGAGAGTCATAAATGTTATAACTCTTTTTTGATTGGTCCATCTCTATTAAAAAATAAAATAAAAAATAGTTAGCATTAAATAAAGGTTTGAAATACTCATTAAATAAAGAAGCATTAAATTATAGGGAGCCACTAGGAGTCCTTTCTCTCTCCTAGATTTAGGAGCTCCTAGAAGACTCCCTATTTTAGGAGGTGGATAGGGAGCATGGTTGGAGTTGCATTTTTACAATTCCTCCCTAAAATTTGTCTAAGGAGGTGGTTTAGGGAGCCCATTGCGGATGCTCTAACATCCTCGGAGACGCCAAGTGAATCAACCTCATAAACGACATCATAAAGGAGTTCAAGGTGGTTTACAACCAGACATGGAGCTGGCCATTGTGAAAACTCCAATATACCCCTCACAATAAGAGCACGTACTCATTTTGCTCCTGGTCGATCATTCACACCACAAAAATCCTTTTATTTTTATTTTTATGAAAATGATATTTATCTCTTCCTTCTCCCCTTCATTTTTCTTTTGTAATTATTTTGGTAATTTATGATTGACTTTCAACAACATTAATAAATGCTTGGTAGCATATTGCACTTCCAAAACTGTAAATAAGTTCACCAATAATGACTTGGCACTTGGCTTGGAAATTATAAAACAAATAGGCCATCACTTTCATAAAAAAAAACCCCTAACCGCACTCTGGCCCCTTTTTTCCTTGCCGACAACCAACCGCACAGGAGCTAAAGGGGGATTGTGTCTCTCCTCAGGAGGGTTGTAATACCTGGTGGCTGATGTTTTGTCTCTGTTTTAAAGTTTCGACGGCAGGAGCGACCCTGGTGGTAGTTGTTGGAATGTGATGCTCTGCGTCGGCCAAAGAACTATGCTTGATCATATGAGGTTTTCTTTGTCCGGTTTTGAGTTGAAGTAGAGTGCTTCTCAAGGGTCCTTTTACTGTTGTTTATGTGTTTCTCCTACATGTTCTCTCATGGTTTATGCTATATGGTATGCCTTGCAGTTTGTGTGGGTGTCAAAGGACTATGATTTTGCTCATAGAATGCTTCTTTTGACAGTTGGGATGTTCTGGGGTCCTCTCATGTGGGTCTACTGTGTTGGTCTATAGTTGCAGTTCTCGTCGGAGGTCTATGTGTAAGTTTTTGTTTTTGTTTTGTTTTTGTTATTGTAATGGTCCAAAGTGATCTGAATCGAACTCTCTTGTTAGTCCATAACATGTGTGGTACTCTTTCCTCCCTTGAGGTTTGTCCTATGAGGTTGTCCTTGAAAGGTTTTAACGAGGCCATTGTATCATGTCGTTCTTTGTACGTCTTTAGTTCTATAAATGAATTCTCTTTCTTTTTTTTCTTTTTTTCCTTTTTAAAAAAAGGTCATTCCTCATGTTATCTCATAATAATGAGTATTGTGTAAATTTACAGAACTATAAAGACATAGCCCAAAAATACATGTATAAATGTTATATTTAGTTATTTATTAATTTATGCATAAGTACATTTTGTTACACATAAAATAAATAATACATTGTGGTTTGAGGTTCGAACCACTCCATAACAGATTAGTAGTGTGTGTGAAAACTCTTTCTTTCCCCTTCCTAATTTTGACAAAAATAAATGATACATTGTTTTGTGCAGAGCCATTATTTTATATCCCATCAGCACTGAGCGGGCTAAAGGCTTTGGATTCTTTGTGGTGTTGGAGAAGAAAGAGACCGAGTAAGGGGGGTAGACCTGGGAGAGGAAGGCCTATTATTACTCTATTTGTTTATGATGGAAAGTTCTGATAGGCTACTAGGCCTTCTAGGCTCTCATTCCTAATCAAACACAAAGAGGGGTTAGAAAAAGTAGTGATGATTGAAATTAGAGAGCCTGTCCTTTGACTTGTGCTCTCCTCAATAAATAATATCCCCAGCAGTCACCAAAAAGTCCTTCATTGAAACAAGAGGTAAAGACAACAACTTCCACACAAAGTAATCACCGCAAGCCTATTTGAAAGGGTCTTCTTCTCTTCTCTTGGTCACTCAGCAGCAGGCAGAGATCAGAAGCACAGAGAGAGAGAGAGAGAGATGGGGAGAGCTCCTTGTTGTGACAAGGCAAATGTGAAGAAAGGACCATGGTCACCTGAAGAAGATGCGAAGCTAAAAGAGTACATAGAAAAATATGGGACTGGAGGGAATTGGATTGCTCTTCCACAGAAAGCTGGTAAGATTTTCATTTTTCATTTTGCTTATTTTGAACAGGTAATCATTTTGATGATATGTGTTTGTATGGTTTCTTTCCATCCTTTTCTGGCTTTGTCCCTATAGTCTACAGTTTGTTTGTGATAATTACTGAATGGCTTTTGGTTGTTTTCAACTGCAGGTCTTAGGAGATGTGGGAAGAGTTGCAGATTAAGATGGCTTAACTATCTGCGGCCCAACATCAAACATGGAGAATTTTCTGATGAAGAAGACAGGATCATCTGCAACCTCTTTACTAACATTGGAAGCAGGTACCTTATAATTTCTCACCCATTTTGTTGTTGTCAAATATCCCTTTTTCCCCCTCAGTTTTCTCTTTTTCCTTCATATATTTCTGGGTCCAGTTTTTTACCATTTTCCCCAACTGGGTTTTCAATGTTTGTTCTCTGACATCATCTATAAAGAAAAAAGAGTGTTTGGGACAGAAGAAAAGTTACATGTACAAAGAAAATATACCATATGAAGATACATTTTAATTTCTTCAGTTCATTGCTTGCGTGCCAAGTTTAGATCTTTTATGATAATATGCAGTCACAGTTTCTTGTGCTCAGTCACATTTCTTCTCATGGAACTTAACCACATCAATGCGCGCAGGTGGTCTATAATAGCAGCTCAGTTGCCAGGCAGGACTGACAATGATATCAAGAACTACTGGAACACCAAGCTCAAGAAGAAACTCATGGGATTAAATATGCTTCCATCCCAGATAAAATCCCACTCAGGCACCTTCTCATCTCTTCTTCATCTTCAAGCTTCATTATCATCATCTTCACCATCATCTTACAGAGGGAGCAACAACAGCACTGCTTATTATGCACAAACCAGGTCTTTCTCTAGTGCTTTGGAGCCCATTTCATTTTCACCAAGTCTTCTGAGCAGAAGTTCAACTAATGCTGCTTCTGTTCTTCATCAAGTGCACCAAGAGAGGTTTGTGGGTAGAGCCATGCAGCATAATTACCAAGTCAAAGATAACATCTTGATGTTTGGGGGTGAAGCAAGTTGCAGCTCTTCTGATGGCAGTTGCAGCAACCAGATCAGCCAGTGCAGAGACAGAGAGTATGAATATAATTACAATTTCTTCAATGGTGGGGAAGGGCACCAGAAAATCATGCTACCAGATGGGCTTAATGGGTGGAGATCAGAGAAGCAGAATGGCAATGGGATTTGGGAAGATCAAGCCCCATTAGATTATGGCCTTGAAGAAATTAAGCAGTTAATCAGCAGTACCAGTAGTTGCAACAACTATTTGTTTGATGAAAACAAGACAGAGGAAAAGGCCATGATGTACTACTGATGCTGACTGTGAGTAAAATCAAAAAGATTTGAAGAAGTAGAGGAAGGGATGGGTTGAAGATATTCAGATTTGGACTGGGTTTTGTGTGGAGGGGTTAAATGTTTCTGATAATGGATGCACTTTCTTGTCAGTACATGGTAAAAAAGTTTCCTTTGTGCATTTCTTTTTGGGAAATGATGTATTTATGTAAGTACAGTTTAACTGCACTACCATTAATCAGGCATGCCATGAAAATCAGAGAGAAAAAACCACATCATCTTTTAAGACTGAAACCTGCAATCTTAATGGCCAAGTATCCTTTTTTTAGTCCTTTCTTTTCTTCTTCTTCATGGTCTTAAAAAATTCAACTTGAATCTGGTCCTTAGATCTTTTATGGATATTATCATCTCAGAGTTTTTCTGTTTTTGCGTTATTATTATATTTTTAAATGACTTGATGTTAATCCCAATCTCAGTCTTAATAAATTATAGAAGCAACAATATTATAGAATTGAAGGCAGGCATATTATGCCAAAACGAACATCTCATTGGCGTCATCAGTTACATCAGGGCCTTGTTTATGCACTGCCAATGGCACACGTAACATGATAATTTGTCACGGTTGATAAACTAGTGCTCACTATTTTATAATTTTATAATTTTATCTATTTCCCAAAATTTTAGCCAATAATTTATAATCCCCATCTTCCATTAATTTCTATATCTTATATGAAAAAGAAATCAATTTATTCTCTCTCCTCCTCTATTTTATCTCTCCTTGTCATCATTTTCCTCTCTTCTCATGCTGCGAGTCACTGTCCAATAATGCTTTTGATATGTATAATAACATTTCCACGTGACATAGCATTATTCCCAATGATAACAAAACACTACTACCCGTTGCAACTAAATTTTTCTCATGCCCAGCATGTGGCGTGCATGGTCAGATATTTGGACATGTGAGCAAATAGGAACACTATTTTGTCTTTAGAGGCCTTGGAAATAGCGCTGATTGTGGCATGGGTTTGAGGCTCAAACATAAATTATATTAACATAATTTAAAACTGGGATTTTTTAAATCAGAGCCTGCAGTCAAGCAGCATATAACATGTAAGGTTGGCCGTCAATAATTGATTACACTCTTGATGGAGACTTAAGAGGTAGTGAGAGGAAAGATGCATGCTCGACTTTAGAACCCTAAAAGAGAGAGCAAAAAAAGGGGAACACAACAGAGATTCTCAAGAGGAAAACTGAACCCATTTGAAATGCCAGGGAAGGTTGATGTGTTTTGCTGTTTTGTTTTCCACAAGAAAGACAGAAAGCAAAGATTGAAGATGAATGCATTGCATTGACCTCTTCAACATGTTTTGTCTGCTTTCTGCTAATAGATTAGACTAATGGGTTTTGCCAGCTATAGGCATTATATAAAATGGATATTAAAAAATTTATAAATTGTCTTTAAAGCAATGGGGAAAGGTTTCTTATTAGGAATGTCTTTTCTAGTGGAATGAAAAAGGTAAAAGTTTGTGGCACCAACTGACCCATGAAGTTTCTAAGCAACTCTTTGCTAAATTATGCCGTGCAGAATGGACTTTTGGATGTTTGCAAGCAAATAGATATATGTGGCTTGTGACCAACCTGTTGTCCATAGGCAAATAGATATTGCAAATCTACTAATCATAATTCTCCTCCAATCAGTTCTTATCTTGAGCTTTGTCTGGCCAATTACTCAAGAATTTTTTTTGTTTTTCTTTTTAATGACTCAAGATTTTAGCTAATCACCAGATTTTTGCCGTCTGATCTCGGCGATTATACGTATTGCCGTCTGACTCAAGACAATGTTGAAATTTTGAAGTACATAATAACTATGATTGATCTTCTATAACACATACAACCACACAATATTTTTAAAAAATGGGGGCAAAAATTTTCAATTAATATTTTCAATGAAAAAGTTCAAATTGAATCTCAATAAAGGTGAGAAGATTAAGTGGGGTATGTTCTCTTTTGATCCTTTCCTTTTTCCCAAACATAGAGCTTTCAATACTTTCATTCTAAAAGAAAACCTTTCTGGAGATCAGAAGAAAAGTTGGAAGAATAAAATTGCATTGACCTTCATGAGTAAAGTGCTAAAACGGTCGTTGATTCAGAGCAAGCCATGTCCTCTAAGTACAGGAATTAAAGATGAAGGCTCCCAGTGGCTCTCAGTTCTTAGAAAAAGCCAAATTGCCCTGGACCAAGAAATCATGATTTCAAATTTGGCTGCTTTTCAATTCTTCTTAGTGCAATGAACTTGGCAGCAGATATTCAGTCCAAAAACAAAATTAATGCAGAGCTGAAAATTGGTCCCCCACCTGTATAGGGACTTCAACATTGCTAATTCCTCCTTAGGGCTCTATGATCACATTTCAGTCTCTAAAATTTACTGCTAAGCCTCCTGATGGAAAGGTTGTTAAATTATTTGGACAAATGGATGAGTAAACATCAAGTAATCAATAAGATAATGACACTTGGCGATACCGATAAGACACATCAATTGGGTATTGTACATGGGGATATTACAGCAATTTTATGTACAACATGCACATATAATGGTTAGGAAGGGGTGGTGCAATCTTGGCTTTTTACAAGAAATCCCATTGCCAATAAACTTTCTCTACAATTCCTCCACCACTCTTTACAGCAAGGTGAAGTGTTTCAGAAGCAGGAGGAACCCCCCAGAGTAATGGCACTGCAACCGTCATTCTTAGCTTTTCATGCAACCCACCTTTCATTGCTTTCTCTGCAGCAACAACCTGAATTTGGCAACATAAAAGGTATTTAATAAACAAAAGCTTATCCACAACACCAGTCTTCAGAGTTCAGGCATGCATAAAAAATTCTCAGCTAACTACGAGATACACGTAAACTAGCCACGATATCAAACCTGCAAAATAACTGTCCATGAAGCAAGATACAGTGACCAGACCGGGAGGGGAGAAATGTGCCAACTGGAATGACCTCTTTCCTATGGTATGCAGAATGCTTGCTCCGTCCCCAGGTACTAAAGGTAACCATTTCACGTTTTTTGTTTTGTTTTTTGTGTGGAACCATTTAACCTGTTCAAACAACATCTACCCTAATTCTATATGTCTTTCACTTGTTCCTTTTCTTTTGTTGTCCCCAATCCTTCTGTTCTCTCATCTCTCTTTTTTCCTATCCTGGCATTATTGAAGTGTTCCCATCTTTCCTCTCCTTGTCAAGCAGTGGCTAGTTCAGTTCATGAGACTAGCTTTGTTAGTAGTTCAAGAAGTCCTTTTGTATGTGGATCTTCGATAGTCACAAAGCTTCACTTTGAAGGATTGACCCCCAGATAAGGAGTTTCTTGAGTGGTGACTATTGCAGTATTGATCTCCCTGACTTGAAACTCTTAGCATTCCATCTAACTTACAACCATCAAGGACTGTTATCTTGTACTAATGGGAACTTTAGCTTTATTGGCAAGTTTCATCGCTCTCTTTTAGTCCTACCTCCACTCAGAATGGCAACAGGAAAAGAGAAAGCTGGCTTGCCACAAAACTTGTATGGTTCCACCTCTGGAGACCCATCTCCAGTAAGGGACTGTATGTACTTAGGTTCCAAATACCTAAGCGATGAACTTTCCAAATCAGCAAATTTAGACATCTTTTACATAAACTAAATATCTTCCCAAGAAGAAAATCTAAGGATTTAAATCTGTTTACTTTACTCTGCTTCCAGCCAGCATGGACGGTGATAACCCCTACCTGGCCCATTACTGGACAATTGTCAATGGCCCATATTTATATGTTTGTAATGAAAATTTCAAAGTGCAATTTATTAGACAAGACAAGGCCTAAAACAGTTTTGACTAAAAACTTGAATTTACCGCCATTCCAATCAACACTCTATTTCCACTACTTGAATTGAAAATTAATAATACTAAGCAATTAGTAGTAATGATGTATGCAAAAAATACATAGAGAATTGAGAATTCAATATAACCCCACAAGAAATAAATATATCCTTTTGGCATGGGTTTCATTGCAGCTCTTAGACCATAAAACATGAATAAGTTTTTGGAGACTGAATTATCTTATCATATGACTTTCTTATAGTAAAACCATAACGCTAGGAGGGAGACAGGGTATTGAGAACAAAAATGTTCCTTTGGTCCTCAACAACAATCAACACAATGAAATGACTCTGAAGGGAAAAAAGAGTTAAACAGTAAAAATTTGTGAGATGGAAATATGGCATACCTCACCACCATGCTCCAGCACAGTGTCTTCCACAACATCGCTTAGCATCTCAATGGAACGGCAAAATCCAAAGATGCATAGTTTCCTGCCCGTATCAAGACCCTAGAATGACAAATTCTCACATACATAAGACAAAGCACAAAAGAGAAGCAAAAAAAAAAAACATATAAACGATCAAATTGCAGCTTAAACAATAGAAAAAATAGTGAAAAGGTTTGTTTACATTTGTTGCTGCAATATCAAAGAGAGCACCTAGACACAAACCCTGCTCTGTATCCATGTAATCACTCTCCTGAAATCGCTGAAATCTTTGATTAGCCTTTGACCTCCCTTGCTTCTTCTGTCAAGCATACACATTCAACTAGATGATTTAACAAACAACTTTAGTACTCAAAATGGAGTCTGAAGATTGAAAAATATTTAGGCCTCGAAAACGCTATACTGTCATACTAATTTCTCATTGTAAGCAATATAATCATAGCCCATAAGGGTCAAATACAACATAAAACACAGGGGCAGACAGGTTACTAAAGTAAGAAACTTTATGCTTTAGAGAAAACAATTAAGATAACATACATTTGAGGAAGTGACACGTCTAGGGACCATGGAGCCTCCAATCTGAACGAGCCCATCAGTAGTGAACAATGTGACTCTCTCCTCAGCAACCCATTCAATTTCTGTCAAACATGAAAACCCAAAAATATTAAAATGAAACCCAAAAGATCAAACTGTAAAACAACGAAAGAACACATACAATGCTAAATGTTAAATTAATAACCCAATTGCTTGGAAATGATATTTTATTATTTATATAAGAACATGATGTAAAGAAGGGTATCTACCGGAGTCATTGGACCAAGGAAAGAAGCCGAAGAGATCGTCGGGTAAGGAATTGGACGAATCGGAGGAGGATTTGGCGCGAAACCGGAGAAGGCGAGAGGGGCAAGGATGGGAATTTGGGGATTTGGGAGGGAAAGCGGCGGAGAGAGAAGAGAAAGATGAGTCCTTGGCGCGAGAGAAGGAGGGGAAGGAAGAGAAGGGTGAGAAGCAAAGAGCAGCGGAGGTTTCAGCCATTGAAGAGAGGAAATTGCAGAGAGAAAAACGGAGTAGAAAAGAAGGAATTGACATGAAAGAAAGAAAAAGGAAAGGGAAAGGAGGCGAGTTTGACGCCACATGTGGTGGATGGCCACGTGTAACAACCGGACGTTTAATTAGTTGCTAACTTGTTCACATGCCACATTGTTGGATAGGAAGCTTCAAAGTTCAAAACTCGATCTCATCGTTGAATATAAAAAAGTTAGAATATTATTAACTAACCTAAGCGTGATAAATATTATGGTTAAATTCATAAAAACATATTAATATGTCACGTGTTTAATCTCTTTTCTATAATTTACAATTTTATACAAGCTAATATTACTGTATTAGTGGCATAGATTCTGCAAGAGGGATTGAAACCTTATTATTCTAATGTGGAAGGGTTGAGAATCCGAGATGAAGTTTGTTGGATCTATTCAATAACGACGGGTTTGATTATGTCTTTTGTGCTTTCTTCTTATCAATTACAGTATCATTCATGTCTTTTCGTTGCTGCAAAGTGGCTTTCCTAATGTTTTCTACAAAGGGCACCGTCATTGTGATGGGGTTATTATTTGGATTGATATGGCTGACTTGTTTATTAATCCTAAGCATGATTGTGTTTTTGCCCTTGCTTCGATGGATCCTAAATTAACAAATTTTTTTAATACATGCGTGATTTATTGTTGTCGAAATAATGAGACAACATATATGAACACAAGGAGACTATTTTCTCTGAAAAATTCTAAATCCTCTCGCGTTACAACCAAACCACGTTAAACAACTGTTTTAGATTAAGGAGCCAAGCCATGCTCTTACATTAATGATACCTTTTCATATTTTGTGGTAAAAACAGAATGTAGCTAGAAAAGAAAATGCTATATCACAACTAAACCTCAAACTCCATGAATCATGGAGGAAGGAGGGCAAGAAAACATACAGAGAGCAGCTGTAAGAAAGAAGCTCATAAGCTTATATTATTTCATCACAGTATAACCTAAAAGCCCAATCTAGTATCTTAGTAGGCCTAGCGACATCTCAGCCCACAGTTATATTGGGTACACAGAGGCAGGCAAGCGAGGTTTGGCTTGTGCAAGCAAAGGGCTAGCGTTCTTCAAGTAAATCTGATCCTCAGTGATGACAGTGAAGTCAATCTTGTCCACATCTGGCGGCAAGCTCCATGAAAACCCTTGCAGGAGCCTTGCAAGGAGCATCACAACTATGGCGGAGCCGAGCCCAACGCCCATGCAGCCTCTCCTTCCAGTAGAGAAGGAAACGAACCTCTGGTCATTCTCTTCCAAGTCAACTCGTTGGTCAACGGTTCTATTCAGATGGCGTTCTGGGTTGAATCTCAATGGCTCTTCCCACACTCTAGGGTTGCGCCCAAGCCCTAAGCGGCATAAGATGACATTGCTGCCCTTTGGGATGAAGTAGTCTGCCACTTCAGCATCTGCGATGGACACGTGGGGGAGGTTGAATGGTCCAACTGGATGCAACCTCATAACTTCTTTTGCACATGCCCTTATGTAAGGGAGGTGAGGGACATGGGATTCTTGAACAAGAGTCTTTTTTCCCACTACCCTATCTAGTTCCTCTTCTGCCTTTTTTAGCATCTCAGGTTGGTTGAGCATTTCTGTTAGAGCCCACTCTGCTACATTGAATGGACTGTCCACTGTTGAGAGCTGCAGCTCCTGATCATCCACAAGATATTTATGATCAGTTGGGTTTTTTTTTTTGTGCTAACTAATATTTATGTTTAATATCATCCAAAAATTCATTTCAGGTTCACAATGAAGCATTTATTGGGTGTAGTGTTTAATATATCATCCACATGTACTTAAGGAATGATGAACATATCTCGTCTTGATTCAAAATCTAACAACATAACATATAAGTATTTTAAATGTTACTAAATTTACGATAAGATAAATATATAAATTACTTCAATTAGGCATATTTTGCCAACCCAATGAATCGACTTGACAAAACCCAAATTCCGATCAAGTTGGTTTTGGGGTTTGTTAAGTTGGATTATTAGTTTGATTTGTTTGCTACTTTAATACGTGTTAAGTTCGGTGTAAATTTGAGATGATGTTTATACGGTTAAAATTAGGGAGGCATTGTCACTCAAAAACAAGGGGCAGTAGTCACCATGTCAAAGTAACTAATTTAGTTTTCGTGACATTTGGATAGGTGGTCAACAATTTTGCACACTACTCACTATTAATTGAATGTAATTTCGTGACATTTTTAGTTTTCTATTAACAATTCGATTCTAAAAAAGCATCACAAATTTAATTTCGTGACATTTTTAATTTCGTGACATTTAAGTGTTTATATTTTCGGATTTGGTTCTTGCTTCTCGATGTTGCATTTTTTTGATTCTCTCAGTTTTAGTTTTTTTGGCAGGGTTGTTTTGTGATGCTTTGGTTATGGGTTTTTTTTTCTTCTGATTTTTTGTGGTTTAATTGAATTGCAGAATCTTCATCAAGTCTTCGTCTTGCATCAGGTATATATATATTTCTGAATTATTGTTTGGTTAATCAAGTTCTTGACATGTTTTACTTGGATTATACTTTTGTTTTTTCACATGGTATATTCAACAGTCACCAAAGAAGTCACGAAAAAAAGGTTACTATTGCCTAATTTTTTTTTGTAGTGTGTGATTTTATTTTTTCTCAATTTTGATCACATGATTTGAATTTGTTTGCAATTTAAAGATGATTTTGATTATTATTATTATTATTTAATTTTCTCCAAATGAGATAAAATACAATTGTTTAAAATCATGAATATTACTCAAGAATTTTTAAATTGAAAAACATAAAATAAAATTAGCGAATTTATAAGAACCATTTTGAACACCTTTTCTATTTGGTTTCAAATATTTATAAAAAAAAACTTATTTGACATCATAAATATCAAGAGTTGTTTGTTTTTATTAATCCCAACTATGATTGCGTTTTTGCCCGTGCGTCCATCGATCCTAATCAATCTTAGCTTTCCAACCATAAATTAAACAATTTCTTTCAATATATGTACGTCGTCGTTCTATAAAATAAAAAAGAAGCTGTTATTTCCACGCACTTATCCTATTTATTTCTCCATGAATTCTGCTATTTCCACCAACTTGTCATATTTCTCCACTCACCTTATCTTCAAAATTTTAAAGACAAATTTACCCCTTTATAAATTGACTTCTCTATCCCTTAGTTAATTGTTGACACCTAGACACTCACTTAACTCTAAGGGGGGTGTATCTAATTTTAATTTTTAAAGACTTTTTGTAAGTAAGTGACTTTTATAGAGTTGACAGATTCTTAAAGACTTTTACGTACTTTATAAAGTTAAGTGATATACTTTCATATACTTTTATCTACTTTTTAAAAATATTTACTAGCCTCTCCGCACGCGTTTCCGCCCCTGCGAGAGGCTTTTTAAAAAAAAAATTATTTTATTTTAAAATTAAAAAAGATAATGGGTAGTTGTGTTCCCTAAAAATAGGATCTATTATCTGATTTTTCTTTTAATTTTAATTTTTTAAATGAAAAAGTGTGAATTTACCACATTATCCGCATTTAATTAATAATTTCAATTCTTAATGTTTGCATTAACCAAGGGCATTTATGAATAGTATTTATCTTTTTAATATTTATCATAGAGTAGTATAACGAAAAAAGAAATTTCTTCTAATATTTATGTTTTGTAAGGTGAATTAACTAGTCCGCATATGGAACAAGTAGCCAAAAAAAATAATTGGATACAATTTTGTAAAAGCAAAGAAATATTTTTCCATGTCTAAGAATTTTTCACTTGAGAATAGTCAAGTATGGAGAAAATAAGGTTGCTGGATGCAACTCAAATATAAGGTGTGGCATTAATATTATGGATTTAATTAGTTTAGTTTGTAGAGCTGGGTCTTGGGGAAGAAGGGACAGATTATCCGATTGTTGGAACGAAGTTGAGATCCTCAAGACCTTCTAGAAGTATACTCCATTAACGCGTGTGCTTGTTTGGAACCTAGCTACCTACCTTTTTCAAATTACTTACAATTTGGGCATATATTTGCCAACCCAATGAACGATCTGATAGAAACCGAATTCCTATCAAGTTGGGTTCAGGTTTGTTAAGTTGGATTATTAGGTTAATGTGTTTGCTACTTTAATACATGTCAAGTTGTTTATGGGTCGTATTAGATTTGAAAATTTTTGTATAAGGTTATCATGTAGGGAGTACTTTTTCCATGTTTCAGGTACACCATATGGCTGGTGTACCATGGTGGCTGATGTACCATCCATATGTATTGGATGGTACACCAGCCATGTGGTGTACTTAGTACATACAAAAATCTCTCCCACCATGTAGTGGGATTGAAAGTCTCATTTTTAAAAATTAAAATGCTTTTTTGGTCACTGATTTTATTTATCTCAATTTTGGGGACATGAGTTGGATTTATTTGGAATTTAATAACAATTTTGAACACCTTTTCTAATTGGCTTCAAATTTTTTATTTTAAAAAAAACTTATTTGACATCATAATTTTCAAGACTTGTTTGTTTTTATACAAGTTTTTTTTTTGGGGGGCTTAGAATTGTGTTTATACAAGCTATATTTATATTGGTGAATGAAGGATTCAAATACATGAAGGCTACAAGAGCATTGCATAACCCCAATACATTGCCTAATTGAAGAAACATAAAATGAGAGGAACCAAAATTGAAATCAAAGCATAGCAAAGAGAAGGATTTCCCACTAGGCCAAATTCAAATTCGGTAGAATATTTTAACATTTTAATAATAGAATTTGTTTTTTTGTTGAGAAAATTCTAATAGATTATGACTATTCCTATTAAACATTTATTTTATTCAGAAGGTTGACATAAAATTTAAAAAGAAACAAAAACACAAAACGTTCTTACTAATTATTCTAGTTAGTCGTTTACTATTTTTAATTTAGAGTTATAGTGAAAAGTCCATTTTTATATTATACAAATATCCGTATAAAGTCTGATGAAAAAAAAACCAATGCTAGACAGTTGTCCTTTTTTAATTGGTTCTTAATTTGTGGGGTTGGGGAGGAAGTCAATAGTTTAACCTTCCTCAATGGACCTCATCCTCGTCATGACTCACCGTCCGACTGTATCCATACCATAACAAGACGTCCTACTGTATTCATTCCATAACAAGAAAAACTTTCTCGAGAAACAGATACTCTTCCCACAATTTCTCAGCCCCCAAAAATTCATGGCGCCAAAATCCTTCAACCCCAAAACTCAAACCTACACCTCCCCCCGACCTCCCGTCCCCTTCCCCACAGACCCCAACCTCTCCCTCACCTCCTTCCTCTTCCAATCCTCCACCTCCTTCCCCAACAACCTTGCCCTTGCCGACTCCGACACCGCCGAAACTCTAACCTTCCTCCAGCTCAAATCCCTAGTCTCCAAGCTCGCTCACACCTTGATCAACCTCAACATCAAGAAAAAAGACGTCGTCCTCATCTTTGCCCCTAACTCCATCCACTTCCCCGTCTGCTTCTTCTCAATCGTCGCAATCGGCGCCATTGCCACCACCTGCAATCCTCAGTACACCGTCTCCGAGCTCTCAAGTCAAATCAACGACTGTGACCCCAAGCTGATCATCACGGTCCCTGAACTCTTGCCTAAGATCATGGGATTCAATCTCCCAACGATCCTATTAGGATCTTCAATCGGGGCTCCAAATCCAAGAGTACGTTACTTTTCCGATTTGGTCAAAAGTTCGGAGGATCCGGATTCGAATTCAAATTTTCCGGCGATTAGTGTGAAGCAGAGTGACGTGGCGGCGCTGCTTTACTCGTCCGGGACGACGGGGAAGAGCAAGGGAGTGATTCTGACGCATCGGAACTTCATTACGACGTCGTTGATGGTGACGGCGGATCAGGACCGGTACGGCGAGCCGAGAAACGTGTTCTTGTGCATCGTCCCGATGTTTCACATATTCGGGCTCTCGGTAATCGCGTACTCGCAGCTCCGGCGAGGAAACGCCGTCGTTTCGATGGCGAAGTTTGAGATCAACGGGGCGCTGAAGGCGGTGGAGAAGTACAGGGTCACTCATTTGTTCGTCGTTCCGCCGGTGATGATCGCGCTGGCGAAGCAGAGCGTTGTGGAGAAGTACGACTTGTCGTCGCTTGAGTTCATCGCGTCTGGCGCGGCTCCGCTGGGTAAGGATTTGATGGAGGAGTGCGCCAAGAATATTCCACAGGCCGTCGTTGTTCAGGTAAATTGGATAAAAAAGGACTCCTCCATCAATAACACATGATAATATTTTTGTCTGTATTCATGACTAATTTTTAATTAACATATTAATTCTTCATTATTGCGTTATTTAACGTTTAGTAGCTCCCCTTAAACTTGATTATAAAATCACCAAACATCGTGCATGACACTATCCAATTTAAACATCGGGCAATTTAATTGAAACAGTTTAGTCCAGTTGGAGCCGCCAAATATGCCCTGAATTGTTTATTGAAAATCATGTTGTGGTATGGTGGCAGGGGTATGGTTTGACAGAAACTTGCGGGATTGTTTCACTAGAGAATTTCAGAGAAGGATCTCGATTTTCTGGATCAAGTGGCATTCTTGCTTCAGGAATAGAATCGCAGATAGTTAGTACAGACACCCTCAAGGCTCTTCCACCTAATCAGTTGGGAGAAATATTGGTCAGAGGACCCAATATGATGCAAGGTTGACCTAACATATATATCTTGACCGTCTACATTCATTTTGTTATTTCAATGTTGCATCCGTAACAATAAATTGCTTAACTATTTCAGGTTATTATAATAATCCCGAAGCCACAAAGTTGACTAAAGATGAACAAGGTTGGGTGCACACTGGAGACCTTGGATATTTTGATGAGGAGGGGCAGTTGTTTGTTGTGGATCGAATTAAAGAGCTCATCAAGTGTTACGGTTTTCAGGTAACTTAATTATATATCGGTATTCTTTTAATCTTATTCAAAATATTTCATGGTGGATGTGGATTAAGCCAATTAATTAAGACAGCGTCCTCGCCCTCTTATATTATGTTCGATCCCCATGTACGTTAAGAGTAATTTAGAATAACAATTTTTGTAAAAGCAAATGTGCTATATATATATATATATATATATATATATATATATATATATATATATATATCTTCATGAAACTACTTGACTGTATGCAAGGTGGCCCCGGCGGAACTTGAAGGGCTGTTGCTTTCTCACCCTGAAATATTGGATGCTGTTGTGATCCCGTAAGCAATTATTGCACTACTATTTCTCAGCTGCCATAACTTTGAAATACTACTTCATGAGATTTGACCCAGAATTTCCTGCTGCAGATATCCTGATGAGAAAGCTGGTGAGGTTCCAGTTGCATATGTTGTTCGTGCGCCCAACAGCACGATAACCCAGCAAGACATTCAGAAATTCATTGAGAAGCAGGTAAGGTGGCAGGCAGCTAAGCAGATTTACAACAGTTACCAGAAAAGAGATTTTAGGAGTTTTCTAAATATTTGATGGGTTCCTTCCTTTTCCCTCCGCAGGTTGCACCATTCAAAAGATTGCGGAGAGTAACTTTTATAAACAGCGTGCCGAAGTCTGCTGCAGGAAAGATTTTGAGAAGGGAGCTTATTCAGAAAGTTCGGTCCAAAATATAATAATTAAGATAATTATACCATATGTATTAATTTCCCTCATTTATTGCTTTCTTCCACTGTAATTGTTTGTTTAATTAAAAAAAAGTACTAAATAAAGTTCAAGAGAAGAGAACAAAGAAATATATAGAGAACAAGAGAAGAGAACAAAGAAATGTGAGAAAATAAATGGAAATTACTAAATAAAGTTCAAGTTTGTGTTTTAATGTAATCTTGTTTTCTATCTCTTTCTCTATTATGTGATGAGAGAGATGAAAAGAGAACAACATAATATATGGGAGTTTCTCTCGCATTTGCTGGCGATGACGATCACAACAACGCTAGCTTGGCTCAAATTTTAGTTCATAGAATTCTGTAATGGATTGAATGATCCAGCTTAGAGTCTAGTCAATTGATTAAATTGTCACCATTTGCAATTTGATCGGCGACCATTTTCAGCTCATGCTTTTGATGTAAGACTAAAATTGTTTTACAGTTTGAGCTCTACTAATATATTGCACTAGTGTGCTAAAAGGGTCTAGTCCAGTTGAAAAGGGCATTGATTTGCAGAATCAAAAATCTAAGGTTCAAATCGTCATGGCATCATAGTTGTGTGTGTGTGAGAAATCCTTCTCCCTTATAGTTTAGACTATCTCTTTTGTTTTGTGTTGTTGGTTTATTTTTTAAAGTTCAGTTTTTGATGTAATTAGTAGTTTAACTTTATTATAGGTTTTACCACCAGATCTATCGCCACCAAGCAACCATCACCTTTCCTTAGAGCTATTCCAGCAGATGGGGCTGGGGGGGGGGGGTGCTAGGGGCGGGCTGGAGGAAAAACCCATCTCCAACAGTTGAAAGCAGCCCGGGCAACATGGGGGCCCTACCAAACTGGGCTGGCCCTCGGGCAAGACTAGCCCCAAGTCCAAAACTCGGGCAAGCTGACGTGAGCGATGACATCAGCGAGCGGAGTTTAAATTTTTTCACTGCTCCAACGGTAATGGGCCACGTGTCGTCGTCTTGAGCGCTCCGATTGTTATTTTTCTCTCCAATCCAACGGCTCTCAATATTTTTGCAATAAAAATATGAAAAAAAATTCCGAATTTTTTTTTAAAAATTACCAAAAAATAATGGAATTTTTTTTCTATAAATACCTACCAATACTCTTCACTTTCAACACCAAATCCTCATACATTTTCTTCTACTTCTACTATTATTCACTTTTTACTCAACATTTCATTCACTTTCTAGTTTCATTCATCCTCCATGCATTCAATAAAATACCCTTTTATTAAAAACATTCCATACATAAAAAAAAACAAACCATATCCAAAGCATAAAATAAACAAACCACATCCGAAAATATTGTCCAAATTAATTATTTAAGTAAAAAAATTCGTGAAAAAAATGAATAGTGTTTGCCCTTGACTAGGGCAACTGCTGAAAACGTAAATTGCTTTTTGCAAGGGCAGCTACTATTCACATGAATAGTGGCTGCCCTAGCCCCCCCTTGCCCTGGTTAAGGGCAACTGGTGGAATTGCTCTTAGCCAATGGTGAACAAGAAGACATGGGGGATCCCGCCAACCCTTCGTCAAAGGTAGTTTTACCATTTAGGGTTTGTTTTTTTACTTCATATTGTGATGCTTTTGTTATGTTTTTTTTCTTCTTCTGATTTTTGTGGTATAATTGAATTGCATAATCTTCATCAAGTCTTCGTCTTGCATCAGGTATATATATATATTTCTGGATTATTCTTTGATTAATAAATCAAGTTCTTGACATGTTCTTGACATATATATATACTTCGTCTCACCATCTCCAACAGATATGTGCTCGGCTTAGCTAGACACTGGTTTTACTTGAAAGTCCCCAGCTAATAAGCTATTCTCGACTGTGAACTTGGGGGCTTCTATTGACACCATGTTGACATCACCTTCCTCCTTAAGCAAATTCCACCAATTAAACGATAACACTTGCTTGTCATACATCACATCCCACCAATTAAGGGATAACCCTTGCTTGTCATATGTCACATTCTACCAAATAAGGAGTAGCTAACCATGCGCCCTCCTATGCCTTCTCAATGTCCAAGACCCTAAATTAAGGGGAGCCATGCAAATGTCCCAGCTATCAATCAACGCTGTATACTCCAACTTAGACTATAAAAGGGAGCTCACTACCTCCAAGAAAAAGAACCATCGACTGCCTACTTCTTCACTTCTCCAAGAGTTGTCCAAAGCTCTCCCAAGCTTTCTATTTCTCTTCTACTAAAGCTCTCAAGCCTCTCTCTCTCCCCATATCTCTCTCATCTATCTCCACCTGGAAGTTCTAGCCTTACCAAATAGAGAATAAAGCCCACATGTGCCCCACTGCAAAATATGCGCAAGACACCATGTGTCTCCTCCTCTTACTTTCTTCAAGACACAATGAAAAAATTATCAAAATGCTACCTCTTCTTGTCTTTGCTCTGGCAGACCAATGAAATGGCGTGGAGAAATAATGAAAAATCTCCTCTGTTTGTACAAGCAGAACAGTCAAGCATCGGCTACAAAAAGCAGCCAACAATATTCAGAATAAAAGGCTACAATAGCCTCAGCTTGCCTCACCTCCACTACTTAGGGGCTCCTCCAACCAGCAATTCCTCAAGACACCCATCGTGTCTTCATCTACCTTCTCTAATGACTCAAGAATACAGAATAGAAATTGTAATTAATTAGTTATTGAATTGTAATGAAATTGCAATCAAATAATTTTTCTTTATTGAATTGTTAACTTTAAGGCTTTGAAATAAAAACAATACATTTCTGGCAAATAGCCCACAAATGGCAATGGGCTTGGGCCTGGAGGGAGAGGCACGACTGGGACGCTATTTTTGTTGTGGGTTTTGAGTATGAATTTGACAAGAAACATAAAAATAATTAAAGCAAGGGAAAGCGCAATTGGAGACATAATATTTGGGCTGCATGCAGGTGTTGTTTGCGAAGGCTTGTTATTGCACTGTTCTTGTTATATAATCCTTTGAGCTCTCTGTGTCTGGTGTGAATTAATAATTAGGCCGTAAAAGACATGACTGTCAAGCAAAAATTGCATGCCTGAGAGAAGTTGATAGAGATTTATGTCTAGCAAGATGGTGAGAATTTTGATGCATAAAAATATATGCTGGACCTGCTTGTGCTTGTTTGGGACCTAGCTACCTACCTTTTTTAAATTACTTCAATTTGGGCATATGTTTGCAAACCCAATGAACGATCTGACAGAACCCGGATTCCCGGGTTCGGGTTTGTTAAGTTAGATTATTAGGATGTGTTTGCTACTTTAAGACGTGTCAAGTTGTTTATTGGGTTGTATTAGATTTGAGAAAATGTTGTATAATGTTATAGGGAGTAATTTTTTCATGTTCTGGGCACCCCTGTACGGCAAAAATCCAACGTTACCAAAAGGAAGTAAAAATAAAAGTTTAGCGGAATGGCACACCACATGAAACTGGTGTATACGGTACATACAAAAATTTCTCCTATGTAGGGCAGCTAGCTATCCATAAGTAGTGGGATTGAAAGTCTCATTTTAAAAAATTAAAATGCTTTTTTGTGTTTTAAAATGAACGGTATATGCAGGAATATTGAACTGCATGTAAAGTAAATAAGACACAATATTTAATGAGGTTCAGGCATGCCTACGTTCACGGAGAGCAACAGTAGTAACTTTTCACTATGTAAAATAATAGGGCTACATCATTATTGTTTACAATTTCACTGGCTCACTGATTTTTTTTCTCTCTGCTCTCTCCTCTCACTCTTCCTCTTTCTTCCTTCTCTGTTGGGGCTTTCTTTCTTTCTCACTTAGTGTGCTCTCTTCCTTTTTTCTGGAGAGATACATTCTCTACTGATTGAGGTGTCTATTTATAGGCCAAAATATTGGTTGTTCACTCACAAGCATTTGGTTTCACTCGAATGTTTGGCAGACAAGCATCATCATTATTCTTCAATCAATTAGGTAGTGGGCTCTACCATTTTGGGCTCCATTCTTGACTTTACAACACTCCCCCTTAGAGACCACAAATGATATGTCGGTTGCCTCTTTAAAATCTTGCTTGAAGAAAATCCAGTGAGGTAGAAAACTAATGGAAGGAAGAAGAGTACAACAATCAGTATAGCATACTTTTGGATGCTCCCCCTGATGGATATCTCCCCCTGATATCTTCATGACTATCTTTCTAGAGGGAAGATCATTCGGACTGAGTGAGGGATGTAGCCATCAACAATTCATGTAGTTGAGTAAGTAAATATATTTCCAGTGAACTATCTCTATGTAAATCATAGAAATTTCCAGAGTCCACGTATCCAACAAAACCTGGGCTATTTGTAAGTTTACTTGAAAAGAATATGCTCATATATGGTGTTATGCGAAGATAGCATCAAATATGTCTCACATCATCCCAAAGTGGTGGTGATGGAGCTGAGCTTTATCTAGAAAATACAATGTCCAGTCCAGTATATTTTCGGAAAATCATTAAAGTGCCTAACGGATAACCCACATAAAAATGCTTCAATACTTTTTTAGTATGAGCGAGAATCTTGTTGACATAATGCTCGATCTTCAAGTCGAGACAAATAATTTTTTTTGAACTTTTCAAGAGTCTTAACAAAGTATTAATTCTTCAGGAGTTTTGATCAATTATCAACTCTTCAGGAGTTGTAATTTGTTGCAACCATATCATAATTAATGTATTCATTGAGAGACTTTATACATATTAGTATTGAGTACATGTTTTGTGCTTCAGGCACATGTCCAGGGACTTGGTTCATGCAATTTCAATCCTTCAAGGATTTTATTTAAGGGATTACACTTTATGACACATTATATAGCTTTATATCCAATTATTTGTTTTGCTTGTGCATCTTTAGAGAATCGCTTCTGGCGATATGCTTCATGCATTTAATAACCCTTAAAGATAACATGTTGGTCTTCGTAAATGTGCAATAAAAAGGCACGATTGCATCTGTAAACCAACATTCCTTGTTTCTACCAGAAACATTGTGTCATATAAAGTGAGTATATTCCTCTTTATTCCGAACACCCATGTATAACCTTCAGGGTTAACATCTTTTTAGGGTTCGTACTATGGGTTCGTTCCTTCACGTTCATTCTTATCTGTAATGGTAATTGGCTCTTTCCATTTTTGGCTAATTATTTTTGTCAACATTCAATAATTGAATGTGGTTCCACTCAACACATCCCATTGATGATTTGAGTAACTACTCCAAAACCAAAAATTGTCACTCATCAATTCATGATCCCACCATTCTCATGTGCATGCACATGCATCAATTATAAGCATTTCTTTGCCTTTGGGTACCCAAGCCACTTCAGGGGACTTTTATTGTCTCTTTCTAGATAGACATCTCTTATAGGATGAATTATGTGAGAATGTGGATCATAACCTCCAATGGAGCGTAATTTTACAGGTAGGGCGTGAATAATCTCCATTTAGGGAGTTGGAACATTTAGAACTCATATATCTATTTAGGGAGTTGGAACAAAACTCAATACCCAAAAAACATCTATTATAATATATTATATTATATTGATTGGTTATGGGTTAAAAGAGTTTTTGTTTGTTGCATAATATTTTATTATATTTTTTGACCAAAATAAAATCTTATATTATATTGAGATTTCTAAGTTTGTAATAGGCAACATTTTGATTTTAACTGGGCTAAGCAATAGTTTATTGTAGGTGACGTTTTGGTTTTAATGGCTTGGGTAGTGGGCCCACTAGAGCAATTTTGTATTTCCATTGGCTTTGAGAAACCAACTTTAGTGAAACACTGTGTTTCATTAAACATAACGAAACTAGATTTTTTATGAAGCCGTTTCAAAAAAAGAAAAATTAGGGTATTATGTCTTCTTCTTCCTTCGTGAGAAAGTGTCTCAACCTCCATTAAGAACATCTCTGCAACTTGTCATCTGCTAAATGAGCGGCCCCATGAGAACTTACGAGCCCTACGCAGTTCCGGCGAGAGGAGGTGCAAGTGCACCTCCTTGCGCCTCTGTGGGTCCGCCATTGATCACTGCTATACCCATATTATGTTTTTATGAGACTTTAATCTATGCAGTGTATTATTAATGTATCCAACTTGCAATCTGTGAAATTTGCATTAATAATTCATGAATACATATCAAGCCATTATTCTGGAATTATCATAATACAAGTCGTTCTTCTAGAACGATCTATAATGCAAGTCATTCTTCTGGAATGGTCCTTTGCATGGCATTTTTCTGGAACGGTTTTGTCTCCCCATTTGGTTACCCTTAAGGATGTCGTAAAAAAATATCAAAGTAAGAGTACAAGTATGAAATAACACAAGTTTTTCTTACATCCTTAGGTGGGAGAAACTTTGCTCAAATATCATTCAAGCTCGTATCGGCTTAGCAAATATAATGTAAAGCTTGATGATCTAATTATATCTTGCAAGAGCAAAAATCACAATTCTTTTGTCTCTGTCAAAAAAATAACCCTCAGTGTTAGGTTCACTACTTGGATTTGTTCTTCAAATGGTGGATCTGAAGAAACAAAATCCCTTATGAAAGAGAGAGTTACAAAAGGAAAGAAAAGATACAAAGAATTGTGATATTGATGGCAAGGTAGATAAGAAATTAGGGAAGGAAACTAGTGAGGTAACAAACAACAAACTCTCATTTCTCATAGCTAGAAGAACTTCAGGAGATTAGAGCATGTGGTCGTCCTTACAGTTCCCTGATTTTGCTGAAATGTGATCAGGGATAGTCTCGCTTCATGAATGGATGATTAGAGATAGTCTCGCTTCTCAAGCACATCGAGCGCTCACTAATAGGAAAACAAGTGGATATTGCATCACTAGATATGGAGAAATCTGGAGAAAACTGGATGTATTCTGCAAAGAGAATTTTGTTAGTAACATATTTATACACAAATTAGAGGAACAGTTTGATCCGGTGAATCTCAAATTAACTACGAAAATTTGTGAGGTTCTCGAGATACTTTTGAAAAAGTAACTCTGTGAAATCCACAAAGCAAGATCTGCTTTGGTGAAAATAGTCCTTGAAAACCCTTAAAGTGCAGACAGATAATGGAGGTTGCATGAAGTTTTGGAATCTGGAAAAGAAAAAGAGAATATGGGGATCCGAAAAAATATTGGGATCCTGCAAACTTTGCCACATTTCCGTCTATAGATATTGCCTATGCAATGCCTGATTGGAGTAACTGCGTTTCAACTCAACTTCCTTCCATTTTTGAAAATTCAGTTTTTCTAAGACTTTCCTCGAAACCCTTTTAAAATGGCTTCCTCTTCTTCTCCCCAAAGCATCTCGATTTAAATGTTGCTCCCAAAACAACTCGTGACGCCAAAGTGTGGCGTTCATCCTTTGTATCCCAAAATCGTCATCTCACGGTTAATGAATCTGTGATGATGAATGATACGACTGCTGTCATAGTAGCTAGGAATTTCCTTACTCCTATGGATGAAATATTGTTAACAGGAAGGTCTGAACGAAGAGGCTATTGATGACTCAATGGCTTTTAGCATTCAGAGTGCTGCTTCTGTTTCTAACATGGTTGATCGTTTACGTGCTAGAGCAAACGATTTTAGGAGCTGAACACTGAAAATTCTTCTCTCCAGAGAATGCTTCATGAGTCTCAGCAAGAAGTAGAAAAACTTAAAGAGGAAAATAAGGCATTGTTGAAACTGGTGAGTTCATACTCCATTTATACGCATACAAGGCTTGACATGCTGCAGAATTTCCAATGAAAAGATTCTGGGAGACCACAAGATGCTCATGGCTAAGCTTAAGAGGCACCGTTCTTTTCCTTCAAAGGCTTCTAGAACATACTGGAATTTTATAGATTTTACAGAGTCTGCTCATTCCTTGCATGTGAAAAGAATCTATCTGTTATATGCTATTTTCCTGTTATAATAATTGGGTAAATTCTTAAACTTGCACATGTGATTTTTACGTCTTTTCAAAATGACGGTTTGGAACCTTATGCCTTATAGGTTCAAATAACCACATCAAATCTCTCAAATTATATATTTCAATGCATGTGAGTCCGGAACTTCTGGCCCCGGCTAAACACGACCTCAGAATTTATTTGCCTTTTTTAGATGGGCATGAAATATAAATTGAGTAAAAGCCATATAATATTGCAATATAGTAGTGAAAAGTATTAACTACTATATACCCAAAACTTCAGGTTCGGGATCTCTTATATATTTGGATCCATGGGCTCCGGCCCAGATCATAAAATATAACAAAATATGTGGGGAGCCTCAATTCATCCTTTGAGGTTTATCCTGATATTATTCATTTCACGGTATATTCTTAACAACCGGAATTCACAAAATATATTTCTTCCTTAAGGTGTCGATTGTAACAGAATCGAACTTTATTAAATTCATCATTTTCTTATGCCAAAGATATATGTGGTGTACCACAATTTGCAATAATACCTCAAGGGTTGTCCATTTAATTGTTGGAACTTCAAGTTCTCAATATTGACAGATGTTGAACTTCATGCCAAAATCACATATTTTCTTGGTATGGACATTCAATACTCTTAGATTTTGAACTTTAGGCCAAAATCACATATTCTCATGGTGTGAACATTTTTATAATTTCCTGTGCATATTTTGGGACTTCATGTCCTTACAGAATTGTCCATGTTTTGAGGAACTTCTAGCATCTCATTTAATTGCTCATCCATGAGTTTAAGGAATTGCAGGTTCCCTTTTGTATATAGTGATGGTTTACTCAAAATGGTTACTATTTATGCATACATCACTATTCATGTATATGGTACTATTCATCAAGTCAAGAATACATGTATATTCATGCGTCCAGTACATTTGCCAATATAGTACTATTCCTATGTATGATACTATTCGCGTATATGGTTACTATTCATACATTTGCTAGTACATTTACTATTCATGTGTACTGTACTATTAACGGTACTGTTACATCATCAAGGAACTCCAAGTCCTTATTTACATGTCAAGGATCAAGGATCTTCAGGTATGATATCTTGTTTACGAATTTAGTACTAGAGAAAGAATCATACCATCATCAAGGATCTTCAGGTCCTAATGTAGTTGTATGATGAGGAATAAGGAACTTCTAGTCCTGATCTTTGTATGTTGTAAAACTCATCATGCCGCACAATTAATTCATAAAATAAATTGCTATAAATTGCTTGTAAATAAATTGCTAGTATGGACTATAAACTCGCACTATACTTTAAATAAAGGTAAATGTGCGGTAAAATAAATTCATAAATTAAATTGCTTGCTGTATGGACGTTAATTCTACACCATACTATAAATAATAAAGTAAATGTGCTTATATGGGCACTAATTTTACTCCATACTTTTAAATAAAAACTAAAGGCAGTTATGTGGACGATAAACTCGTGCCACACTTTTAAATAAAGGGTAATGCTAGGCTTACCACATTTTTCATACCACAATTGTACCACATCTCTAATAGAAGTGGAGCCCACCAATACAATGGGACCCACCTCTATTAAAGAGCCAATATATAATGTGGTATGAAAAATATAGTAAGCCTAACATTTTCCTTAAATAAATATTATTGTATTGGTAATAAAACTACGCCATATTGTAAATAAAGTAAATGTGGGGATAAACCGCCACCTAACAATAAAGTAAGAAAAATGTTAGTATCACTAACGGCCTCCCACTGGTAATATATTAGTATTACTAAGGATCCATTTTATTAATGGTTAGTTATAGGAAAGAAAATAAATATAGTATATTATATTATCATCAAATCATCATTTCATATTCATATTTATATATATATATATATAGTGGTCACAGTGCAATCAACATGGACGATCATTACCAAGTTAAAGTGGTCTTGTGCATATGTGTATGCTTCCAATCTTGTTGCTTTCTCACCTGCCACTAGTACAAACTCTCTATGCATGGTCAAGCATGAGGAAGTGGTATTGAATAGTATAGAACATCAATAAAATAAATGAATAAGGTAAAGAGACATAAAGCTTATCATTTTTCGGTGGCTTTGCTCATATGTCTCTCTCTTATAAAAGTTAGCAGCTTCCTCTCTCTAGCATACCATACCACAGCTCCTCCACTACTTTTCTTCCTTCCATCAATACAATGGTTAGTAGTATAAATAATACTGCAGCATAGAAAATTATAACTGAGAGCTTCTCGTGCTGATATTATGTTGTAAAATGAACAATATATGTGAGAATATTTAACGAGTTTCGACCATGCCTACATCCTCGAAGAGCAACAAGGAACCACATATAAAATAATAGCGCTACATCTTTAGTGTTTACAATCTCACTGGCTCACTAATTTTTCTCTATGCTCTCTCCTCTCACTCTTCCTCTTTCTTCCTTGGGCTTTCTTTCTTTCTCACTTGGTGTGCTCTCTTCCTTTTTCTGGAGAGATACATTCTCTACTGATGGAGGTGTCTATTTATAGGCGCTGTTCACTCACAAGCATTTGGCTTCACTCAAATGTTTGGCAGACAAGCGTCATCATTATTCTTCAATCAATTAGGTAGTGGGATCTACCATTCTGGCCTCCATTCTTGACTCTACAACATTTTGGTCATTGATTTTATTTATCTCAATTTTGGGGACATGATTTGGATTTATTTGGAATTTAATAACAATTTAACACCTTTTCTAATTGGCTTCAAATTTTTTATTTTAAAAAAATTATTTGACATCATAATTATCAAGAATTGATTGTTTTTATACAAGCTATATATTGGTGAACGAAGGATTTAGGGTTTAGGATTTTAATACATGAAGGCTACAAGAGCATTGCATTACCCCAACACATTGCCTAATTGAAGAAACATAAAATGAGAGGAACCAAAATTGAAATCAAAGCATAGCAAAGAGAAGGATTTCCCACTAGGCCAAACTCAAATTCGGTAGAATATTTTAACATTTTAATAATATAATTTTTTTTTATTGAGAAAATTCTAATAGATTATGACTATTCCTATTAAACATCTCTTTTATTCTGAAGGTTGACAAAAAAATTTAAAAAGAAACAAAATCACAAAACGTTCTTACTATTATTCTAGTTAGTCGTTTACTATTTTTAATTTAGAGTTATAGTGAAAAAGTTCATTTTTATATTATAAAGTGTGATGAAAAAAAAAAAACAATGATAGACATTTGTCCCTTGGTTCTTAATTGTTTAACCTTCCTTCCTCAATGGACCTCATCGTCCTCATGACTCACCGTCCAACTCTATCCATAACAAGAAAAACTTTCTCGAGAAACAGATACTCTCAGATTCCCGCAATTTCTCAGCCCCCAAAAAACCCATGGCGCCAAAATCCTTCAACCCCAAAACCCAAACCTACACCTCCCCCCGACCTCCCGTCCCCTTCCCCACAGACCCCAACCTCTCCCTCACCTCCTTCCTCTTCCAATCCTCCACCTCCTTCCCCAACAACCTTGCCCTTGCCGACTCCGAAACCGCCGAAACTCTAACCTTCCTCCAGCTTAAATCCCTAGTCTCCAAGCTCGCTCACGCCTTGCTCAACCTCAACATCAAGAAAAACGACGTCGTCCTCATCTTCGCCCCCAACTCCATCCACTTCCCTGTCTGCTTCTTTTCAATCGTCGCAATCGGCGCCATTGCCACCACCTGCAATCCTCAGTACACCGTCTCCGAGCTCTCAAGTCAAATCAACGACTGTGACCCCAAGCTGATCATCACGGTCCCCGAACTCTGGCCTAAGATCATGGGATTCAATCTCCAGACGATCCTATTACGATCTTCAATCGGGGCTCCAAATCCAAGAGTACGTTACTTTTCCGATTTGGTCAAAAGTTCGGAGGATCCGGATCCGAATTCAAATTTACCGGCGATTAGTGTGAAGCAGAGTGACGTGGCGGCGCTGCTTTACTCGTCCGGGACGACGGGGAAGAGCAAGGGAGTGATTCTGACGCATCGGAACTTCATTACGACGTCGTTGATGGTGACGGCGGATCAGGACCGGTACGGCGAGCCGAGAAACGTGTTCTTGTGCATCGTCCCGATGTTTCACATATTCGGGCTCTCGGTGATCGCGTACTCGCAGCTCCGGCGAGGAAACGCCGTCGTTTCGATGTCGAAGTTTGAGCTCGACAGGGCGCTGAAGGCGGTGGAGAAGTACAGGGTCACTTATTTGTTCGTCGTTCCGCCGGTGATGATCGAGCTGGCGAAGTAGAGCGTTGTGGAGAAGTACGACTTGTCGTCGCTTCAGGTCATAGCGTCTGGCGCGGCGCCGCTGGGGAAGGATTTGATGGAAGAGTGCGCCAAGCATATTCCACAGGCTGTCGTTGTTCAGGTAAATTGAATTTGATGGAGTACTCCTCCATCAATAACACATGATAATATTTTTGTTTGTATTCATGACTAATTTTAAATTAACATATTAATTCTTCATGATTGTGTTATTTAACGTTTAGTAGCTCCCCTTAAACTTGATTGAAAATGTTGAGTTCAAGTCGGTCCTTATAAATCTCACTCTTCTAAATGAAACTTGATTGAAAACATCGGCCATGACATTATGCAATTCAATTGAAACAGTTTGGTCCAGTTGGAACCACCAAAAATGCCCTGAATTGTTTATTGAAAATCATGTTGTGGTATGGTGGCAGGGGTATGGTTTGACAGAAACTTGCGGGATTGTTTCACGTGAGAATTTCAGAGAAGGATCTCGATTTTCTGGATCAAGTGGCATTCTTGCTTCAGGAATAGAATCGCAGATAGTTAGTACAGATACCCTCAAGTCTCTTCCACCAAATCAGTTGGGAGAAATATTGGTCAGAGGACCCAATATGATGCAAGGTTGACCTAACATATATATCTTGACCATCTAAAATTTCTTCCATTTATTTATTTTGTTATTTCAATGTGGCATCCATAACTACAAATTGCTTAACTATTTCAGGTTATTATAATAATCCAGAAGCCACAAAGTTGACTAAAGATGAACAAGGTTGGGTGCACACTGGAGACCTTGGATATTTTGATGAGGAGGGGCAGTTGTTTGTTGTGGATCGAATTAAAGAGCTCATAAAGTGTTACGGTTTTCAGGTAACTTAATTATATATCGGTATTCTTTTAATCTTACTCAAAATATTTCATGGAGGATGTGGATTATGCTAGTTAATCAAGACAGCGTATTCGCCCATGTTTGATCCCCTCCCTGTACGTTAAGAGTAATTTAGAATAATGCTTTTTGTAAAAATAAATGTGCATATATATATATATATATATATATATATATACCTTCATGAAACTACTTGACGGTATGCAAGGTGGCCCCTGTGGAACTTGAAGGGCTGTTGCTTTCTCACCCTGAAATATTGGATGCTGCTGTGATCCCGTAAGCAATTATTGCACTATTTGTCAGCTGCCATAACTTTGAAATACTACTTCAAGAGATTTGACCCAGAATTTCCTGCTGCAGATATCCTGATGAGAAAGCTGGTGAGGTTCCAGTTGCATATGTTGTTCGTGCACCCAACAGCTCGATAACCCAGCAAGACATTCAGAAATTCATTGAGAAGCAGGTAAGGTGGCAGGCAGCAGCATATTTACAGCAGTTATCAGAAAAGAGATTTTAGCAGTTTTCTTGATATTTGATGGGGTTCCTTCCTTTTCCCTCCGCAGGTTGCACCTTTCAAAAGATTGCGGAGAGTAACTTTTATAAACAGTGTGCCAAAGTCTGCTGCCGGAAAGATTTTGAGAAGGGAGCTTATTCAGAAAGTTCGGTCCAAAATAAAGAGAAATTATAGAATAGTACGGTATTACCACGTCAGCACATGATACTCTCATTCAAAATTTGCCACATGTCCCATTTAAAAGAAAATTAAAAATACTTATACAACTGGACTTTAACCTCTAATTTTACCCTTTAAAATAACATTAGAAATAAAATAAAATAAAAGAATACTTCAGCCAATCGACGGTAACCCTAATCTGCCTCCTCCATCGTCTCTTTCGCTTATCACTGCCAATTGAAGTCTTCTTCTTTTTGTTTTTTTTTTCTCGACAGTATAATTGAATCCATCTACCTTTTATACAGTCCACCCTCCATCTCTCACTCCCTCTCCCTCATCAGCTACCACTTTATTTTATACTTAGTTTTAAATTCACATCCCGAAAGAACTTTACTTCAGTTTGCTCTTCCGTAGAGTATTTCCCTCATGGTAATCCTCAGAGTGTGATGGTTAGAATACAAAGTAATAAGAAACTGGAACATGAGGTTTTGAGGCAAGGAAGACGACTCCATGGAGAAACTGAAGGATTGGGAGAAGATGAAAGAAGTAGAGAAACGATACACATACGAAGAGTTTGGTGCCTTGGTGGGGATCTTGGACTTGTAAAGAGCTCGGTCGATGGAGAAATTTGTGCTATTTGTGAGTGTTAGAATCCTAGATTCGATGGTGGCGTTGCTATATGGAAGCAGCATGTCTGAGGAGTTGAAGACATTTTTTTTTTTTTTGGATGAAAAGAGTTGAAGGCATTAAACACAAAGTCCACAACCAAAGCTGATTGGAGAGATAGAATTGCAGGTAGTAAAATTACCAGGAGGAGAGGTTTGGGATGTGGGTTTCTTTCTTTCATTGTAGAAAAGCAGAGGAAGCTGAAAAGGAAAATGGAGGAATAAACGGAGATGGGGGTGGAGGAGGACTCCCAGTTGAAGGATTTTTATTTTTTATTTTCTTCTTTTCTAATGTTATTTTAAAGGGTAAAATTGGAGGTTAAAGTCCAGCTGTACAAGTATTTTTTAATTTTCTTTTAAATTGGACATGTGGCAAATTTTAAATGGGAGTATCATATTCTAACGTGGTAGTACCGTACCATTCTATAATAATTAAGATAATTATACCATATATACTAATTTCCCTCATTTATTGCTTTCTTCCACTGTAATTGTTTTTTTTAATTAAAAAAAAGTACTAAATAAATTTCAAGAGAAGAGAACAAAGAAATATATAGAGAACAAGAGAAGAGAACAAAGAAATGTGAGAAAATAAATGGAAATTACAAAATAAAGTTCAAGTTTGTGTTTTAATGTAATCTTGTTTTCTGTCTCTTTCTCTATTATGTGACGAGAGAGATGAAAAGAGAACAATCACAACAACGCTAGTTCATAGAATTCTGTAATGGATTGAATGATCCAGCTCAGAGTCTAGTCAATTGATTAATTTGTCACCATTTGCAATTTGATCTGCGACCATTTTCAGCTCATGCTTTTGATGTAAGACTAAAATTGTTTTATACTTTGAGCTCTACTAATATATTTGCACTAGCGTGCCAAAAAAGTCTAGTTCAATGGAAAAGGGTCTTGACTTGCATATCAAAGGTCTAAGGTTCAAATCGTCATGACATCATAGTGTGTGTGTGTGAGAAATCCTCATTCCCTGGAGTTTAGACTGTCGCTTGTACTAAAATAAATAAATTGCACTAGTGCATAGTTACTTTGCCCCATTGACCAAGGTTTCTTGTGTCACTTAACTACTTTCCGTCAACGCCATCACAAGTTCTGTTAACATGATGACGTGGCAGGGGTATATTAGTCAATTCAGCTGAGCTGGCATTTTTCTCACTAATATGAGGTTGTGTGGACCCCACCTCTAACAACAGAGAAGATAAAACCCCAAATTGATCTGAGCTGCCTGGTGCGAACCAAAAAAAACCCCAAATAGAATTTTAAACGTATAGTTGGAACATCTATACTCTTTAAATAGAATATTGTAACCGTATAGCCGTTTGGTTGTACTATATAAATAGAATATTTTAAACGTATAGCCGCCCCAACTATACCCTATAAATAGCATAATCATTATTTTTAATTACTTTATTTAGTAGTTATGTTTTAATTGTTATTTACTTAGTGAATAATTAGTAGTTAAATATTGGATTAAACAAAAAAAAATCATTATCATTTATTAAGTAATATAATTTATTAAGTGAATTAAAATATTTAATTATTCACTATAGAAATAATAATGAAACATAATTATAGATTAAAGTAATTAAATAATGCTAAGATATTATTTAATTACTAAAATGAAAATTTATTGGACCTAAAGATACTAAACTTCTATTTGTTTATTTTTTAAAACCTCATCCGATGAAATTTGTCGGACTAGATCTCTCCATGCGAGTTTTCGTCGGTAGAGGTGAATTTCGTCGCAGGAGAGGTCTAATCTGGCAAATGCCGCCCGGGATAGACCTGTCGCGACGAAATTTCGTAAGGAGAGGTTTTCTTGCTTTTTTTTTCGTTTTTTTGTTTTTTTTAATTTCTATTTTAAACATATAAAATTAGTTTCTTTACTTTTGTTTTTTGCGAACTTCGTTTCTTTAATATATGTAATTAATTAATATCTTTGCCTTTCTTAATTACTTTAATTAGTAATTATGTTTTAATTATTATTTCATTAGTGAATATTTAAATTAATTTTGTGGACCTTTTTTTTTATATACAAAATTAGTTTGGGTAAATCCAAGTCCCAAACCAAAAACCCTAACTTCCGAACTTGTTCCAAAACCTTTCTCGAGCCTCAAACCCTAACCATAAGCCTACTAAGGAGTAGATACTTTCTCTTCTTTTCCAATGTGGGATTCAAGTTCATGTATTTCAATCAAACTCCAACAAGTAGTTGATATTATCGAATCACATTGTGACTCGAGGCTAAAATCCATTTTTGGAATACTAAAATATTTGGAGACCAAAACCAAATTTTTAGGATTTTTATTAAAATATTTAATACTAATTATTCACTAAAGAAACAATAATTAAAACATAATTACGAATGAAAGTATTTAAATAAGGCTAAGATATTATTTAATTAATAAAAAGGAAAATTTTAAAAAGGATATTTTAAGAGTATAGCCGCGGCGGTACTCCATAAATAGAATTTTAAACGTATATTGTAACAGTATCGCCGTGCGGTTGCACTGTATAAATAGAATATTAAAGTATAGCCGCCCGGCTATACCCTATAAATAGCATAATCTTTATTTTTAATTACTTTATTTAGTAGTTATGTTTTAATTGTTATTTACTTAGTGAATAATTAGTAGTTAAATATTGGATTAAACAAAAAAAAAATCATTACCATTTATTAAGTAGTATAATTTATGAAGTGAATTAAAAAATTTACATATTCAGTATAGAAATAATAATTAAAACATAATTATAGATGAAAGTAATTAAATGACGCTAAGATATTATTTAATTACTTAAATGAAAATTTATTAGACCTAAAGATACTAAACTTCTATTTATTTATTTTTTAAAACCTCATGAAACTTCTTTTGCAAAGCTCTATCCCAGCAAAGTTTGCCGGATTACATCTTCTCCGACGATATTTCGTGAGGTAGAGGTGAACTTCGTCGGGAGAGGTCTAATTCGGCAATGCCGCCGGGATAGACTTGTGCCGATGAAATTTTGTCGGGAGAGGTTTTCTCGCTTTTTTTATAAAAAAATTTAAAATAAAAATTTTCAATTTTAAACATATAAAATTAGTTTCTTTACTTTTGTTTTTTGCGAACTTCGTTTGTTTCATATACATAATTAATAATATCTTAGCCTTTCTTAATTACTTTAATTAGTAATTATGTTTTAATTATTATTTCTTTAGTGAATATGTAAATATTTTACTCATTTCTTAAATTAGTTAATAAATAGTAATTAATTATTTTAAATTATTTTGTGGACCTTTTTTTTATATATACAAAATTAGTTTGGATAAATTCAAGTCCATACGAGGTTTCGTCGGCAAAGGTGAATTTCGTTGGCAGAGGTCTAATCCTGGAAAATGCCACTGGGATAGACTTGTGCCGATGAAATAACCACTTCTTTCTTTGAATAATCTAGTAGCAACCTCCATGACCTAATATTTTCAACGTTTTAATCTCTTTGGCTCCATAAATGTTAACCACAATTGTTTTGGGGTCCATTTTACAATGATTTTGCTTATTCTGATGTCTTCCATAACATGATTATGCATATGGTACGTCTTCCTAATAAACCCTTTGTTTCACTAGTCCAAATCTTGCTTTTCATTCTGCTGGGTGTATGATTTGTGATTCACCATTTTTAATTAGTGTAAAAAAAAATTCGTGTCCTTCGACAAGATTGCTGGATAAGTTTGACACCATCTTTATCTCTCAATGATGCATGAAGGTACGTGCAAGAAAACACCGACAACAATTGGTCACACGTTGGAAGGGAGTGGGACTACTTTGTTTTTGTCAGAGTTTGTATAGGAAAAATACACTTGCATTTAGTCCCATATTGGTAGAGAGTTGTTTTCTTCCATGGTTTATAAGCACTAACACTTTAAAAATATTAAATAGGTTATAGGCCTAGTGGAGGCAAAGTTGGGCCTCATCATGGTTTGGGCTTGGAATATATATATTTAGGTAATAAATATAGCTTTAATTGTCAAAAGATGGGCCTTCGGCCTTGGCTTTCTTGGGCTCTGTTGATTTAATTAATAATTTCTATTTATTAATTAGGCTTTGATTTGTGATAGTTTAATGAGATATTTAGTCAAATACTCATTCTTAGCACTAAAACTATAAATAAACCCAACACCATTTAATTTCTATAAACAAACCAAAAAAAAAACCCAAAAAATGACAATTGGCCCTATTGAATTTAATTTTGATTATTAAATTACTTTGATGTCCTATTGAGTATTTTGGGCTTGTTTATATGTTTTGGGGTTGGGTTTGTTTTGAGAAATCAATGGTAGTTTTGTAATTTAAAAGAAGTTAAAAGCCTAAATGAGTTTTGGGTGTGTTTCTAAAGTTCATTTCATATGGGGTATTTTTATAATTTGGGCTCCTATATTGGGTATATTAGTGAATCTCCCTAGTTTAATCCTAGTGGAGAGACTCCTATCGAACTACAAGCATAAGGGTAGAGGAGAAATACTTACTAAAGGACCCTAAACCAACTCTGCAGGACTCTGTCATCTATCTAAGTCAGGTATTCTGTTGTTGTATTGATTTGATTATATATATAAAGTATATTTTGATTTGTTATTATTCTGTAATTTGGTTTTATACTGATTGTTCTTCAACAGTTTTTGGTGTTGGTTTTCAACCTTATGATGAAGTTGACAAGAAAGATAAAAATGGATGCAATGAATATGAAAATTGCAATTGGAATATTCATAGTTCAAAGGATAGTATAGGTGAGCAGCAGGCAGTACCGTACGTTAATGAAGGTATTCCATCTCAACGCTAGCCCTAATTAAGGAAGTGTAAAATGTGAAATGAAACAATGGGGTGGTGTGATAAAGCAATACGTACAGACAATATATACTCCCTTTTTCACCCCTAAGCTAGCTTAATTAATAAATCATGCTTACCAACTAGCCTTTATTTTTTGGTGAAATGCTTACCGACTAATCTTGATGCCTCTACTTGGTTGGAGAGAATGTCTCAGGTTAAAATTCGCATGGATGTGAGGATGATGTATAATTGTGATAAGTTTGACATCTAGTTATTGATGGTCCTATATTATGGTAGTGCAACTATTATTTATGTGTTATCCTCTTATAAAAGTACATTTGTAAATATCATAACGTTTGTTCATGCTTGAGTCATTGGTCACTTTTTTTGTTGATCATATGATGTCAACTAAGATATAAAGCTAGTAACTCAGCGGGATCTAAGGTTATTTGAAAATCAAGCTATCAAGTGTAAATAAACAAGCACAAGTGTAGACTTATTTTTTTGTCTTCCTGAAATTTCCTATGGCTACTTATTTTTGGTACTTTCTTTTCTCTACTTGTAGAGTGATGTGAAACTCCCTGTTTTTCTTTTGAATTCTATTGGCATTTCATGGATGCAACTTTAGAACTCTAACTCAAGCGTGCATTTATACCTTAGATTTGTCCCTTTTTTTCAGTCCACAGAAGGTTTAAAAAAAATAAAAAAAAATAATAGAAAAAGAAGTGCCCCTTTCTAACTTTGGTTCAGTTCATGATCCATTTGATTTAATGTTTGTTGTTATTATACGGACTCAAGTTTCATTAATCCACTTGGCCTATGCAGAGTTTGAAGGGCTATTGGCTGTCATTGTGATTTCCTTGTACTATTATAAGTAATACTTAGCACTGTCTATTACCATAACTCTGAAATTCTTCATAACATTTTACATCAATTTCATGTAGTAAATTGAAGATGGAATGGAACATTAGCATCATCCTGTGAGATGAGAACCATGCCCAAAACTTACTCGGACCTCAATCGCCTACTGGCCTTGGCCCAATGTTATGGAAGGTGTGTAAATCCTTACTAGGCTTTTATTCTAAAACACTAACATTGCTCAGCCATGACAACTGTAGAGGAACTTCTTCTCCTATGCAGCTCTTTAATTCTCTTTTCTTTAAATAGGGTGAGAGTCTGTTTTTGAGTACGTTTTGCTGCAAGGGAAGGGGCCCCTATATATACATGCATCACTCAAATGCCTTGCCTATTAAGAAGCTTTCGAGTGTTCTATTTGCATTAGACTAAGTTTGTTTCAATCCATATTGTATATATCATGAATTCTATTAACACGTGTTTTACTTTAATAACCTATGTACAAGTGGTTATCCCAAAAGCTTGAGTTCTATTTCATAATCAATTAAAACACTCGAGTCCTCTTAGAATTAGAATATCATATTTCCAGAACTAAGACAAATATAAATTGTCTTACAAGGTGCTCTAGACGTGGATAAACAGAGAATTACAAGAATAATGTTCATGTTTACAATATGTTGATAAGTGTCGGCATAAAACACAGTGTTATTGTCACACACAATTTCGTATCTTAAATACCTTGGGAGATCTTGGTTTCTACCTGTTTCTCTTATCTTTCTCATCACATGATTAATCATGTGATCAGAGAGATAGAGAGAAAAAGAAGCATGCAACGTGTTACACTAGAGTTTCTCTACTATTTGTTGGCGATGGCAATCAATATGCTTGGCTCCAATTTTAATGAATAGAATTCTGTAATGGATTGAATGATCTAGAGTCTAGTCAATTAATTTATCATACTTGCAATTTGATCGGCGACAATTTTCAGCTCATCCCATAAGATAGGCTTTTGGTGTGAGCCTATACATTGCATTAGTCTTGGTATATTTTTCTTATACTTTGTTGAAATCTCCCACTTCCTTGAAGATGAAAACTATTCAAGGCACAAAGTTTTCCTTATTTTTATTTATCCATTCCCAGTTGGTGGATCTGACTACACTTGGGTGAAACTAAACCATGTAGAGAGAAGCAGGCAAGCGAGGTGTAGCATGTGCAAACAAAGGGTTGGCCTTGAAGAGGGAGAGAGCCTCAGTGAGGTCAATCTTGTCCACATTGGGTGGCATGCTCCAAGTAAACCCTTGCAAAAGCCTTGTTAGGAGCATGATAGTTATGGTAGTCCCAAGCCCACCCCCCATGCATCCTCTCCGTCCAGTAGAGAATGTAATGAACCTCAGCTCATGCTCTTCCAAATCCACTTGTTGATCAGCATCTCCTTTTAGATGTTGTTCCGGGTCGAATCTCAGCGGGTTTTCCCACACTTCCGGGTTGCGCTCGAGACCTAAGCGGCTTAGCAGAACACTGCTCCCTTTTGGGATGAAGTAGCCTGCTACTACAGCATCTGTGCTGGACACGTGGGGGAGGTTGAATGGTGCAACTGGATGCAGCCTAAGTGCTTCTCTTGCACAAGCCCTTACGTAAGGGAGCTTGGGCACATCAGACTCTTGAACAAGCCTCTGCTTTCCAACTACGCTATCTAGTTCATCTTCTGCCTTTTTTAGTAGCTCAGGCTGGTTAAGCATTTCTGATAAAGCCCACTCAGCTGCATTGAACGGATTATCCACTGTTGCAAGCTGCAGTTCCTGATCATGCACAAGAACATGTATGTAAGTTGGTTTCTTACTTTGTACATGAAAAATTCAGAAATAGGATCATCTACACTTTGCTTTTCAGCGCTCCTCGTTGCTCAAGTTCAGTGTTTTGAGTTTAGAGTTTAGTATTCATAAGCACAACTTTAGCTCATTAAACACAGACAAATTAGCAAGCAGTTTATAGCTCAAGTGATTAAAAATATTTATCACGCAACGAAAGTCCTATTTTGAATCTTTGTTCCTTTAATATTGCATGAATAAAAATAAGAGAGATTCACTATTATACCCAATATAAGAGCCCAAATTATTAAAAAAAAACCCTATATAGAATGGACTTTAAAAACACACCCAAAGCTCATTTACAACATAACAAAAAGGCTTTTAACTTTTTTTAAATTACAAAACTGCCATTGATTTCTTAAAACAAACCCAACCCTAAAACCTCATAAAAAAAACCCAAAACACTCAATAGGGCATCAATGTAATTTAATAATCAAAATTAAATTCAATAGGGTCAGCTGTCATTTTTTGGGTATTTTTTGGGTTTGTTTATAGAAATTAAATGGTGTATGGTTTATTTATATTATTAGTGCTAAGAATCGGTATATGATTAAATATCTCTAAAAATAAACATAAAAACATCGATAAATTAAGGATCCATACTACTTGAAAAAATTAGTGGTAAGTAAGAATATCTCACCGTGATTTGAGCTTTGATTTCTTCACCTGACAATAAGGGCTGTCCATTTGCATCTTTGAGTGAAATGAAAACATCAAGCAGGTCCTCAGGCTCCTTCGTCCTTCCATCTCTCCATTCTTTCAACCTCTCATCTATTAAGAGGGTCTTGATATTGCTTGATGATCTTCAGAGCACCCCTCACCTTTTTTTCATGGCCACTTATGTCAAACACTCTCAGCCATGGAAGATAATCCGATACGCAGAAAGCGTACACATGCAAGAGTATAGTCAAAAGCGCAGAGACGTGTTGCTCTTCTTCAAAGCCAGGCCCTCCATCCTTTCTCCCTTTGCCAAAGTACCTCGTGTTGAAAATCATTCTTCTCATCACACCTCCTGAGTAAAATTGAGCTGCAGTTCTCACATTCACCACGGAACCGTTAGGATTGTACGAGCACTGATTGTATAGGAACTTAACAAGGTTATCAGCTTCTTCGTTTCTCTTACCAAGTAGCCATTGAACCATAGAATGATTGAACACGTCAGCAATCAAAACTTTTCTCATTTTTTTCCACTGGCCTCCCCAAGGCACAACACCTGTGGTCAAGAACTCACTGCTTAAAATATCAGTTGCCATTGTGACAGGTCTTGATGCAAAAACTGCATCATTTTTCTTCAAAAACTCCCTGGCAATTTCTGGTGATTTCACTGGGATGACATAAACATTTCCTAATTTTATGCATGCAATTTCAGTGTTGAGTTCTTTCAAAACCCTATGCACCCATTTATACGCTGGCCTGTTCCTCCACATTTCTGGTACACAACCAACAATTGGCCATGGGGTCGGGCCTGGGGGAAGAGAGACTCCTTTGTTTCTATTGCTGGTTTTCAACCTGATCAAGTTGACAAGAAAGATGAAAATGGATACAAGGAAAATTGCAATTGGAGTGTTCATGATTTAGATTCAGAGAGGATATGGAATTGAGCAGCAGGTAGTGCTAGTCAAGGTTTTATTGTTCTACCTCAATACTACTAATAATTAAGCAGCACTGCAGGTAGTGGTACTTCTCTTAAAGTTTGTCTAGTTGTGGGGTATCGAGAGGAAAAGAACTTATCTATAATGGGGATAGCACTGTTTTGCTATCCCCGTTACACAAGAAAGATAAAAATGGATGCAATTGGAATATGCATAGTTCGGAGAATAATATAGATGAGCTGCAGGCAGTACCGATAATGAAGGTATTCCATCTCAACGCTAGCCCTAATTAAATGAAACAATGGAACTGTGTGGTAAAGCTATACGTACAGACTATATATACTCTCTTTTTTGCATCTCAAATCAAAAGCTTATCTAGAAGGAGGTGGGAAATTTCCACCAAGTGTCAAATAAATACAAACATATATAGCCATCCACAGTAAGGGGATGACCTCAAAATGGTCACCAATCAAAATTGCAAGTGGTGACAAACCAACTGAAATGAGTTGACAATAATAATGTGGATCGTCATACAAAATCCTTGCTTTTTTGCATTCTTGAATGGAGTGGTAGTGTGGCAGAGGGTGGCAATTCTAATATCATAATAAGAATAAAATCTTTGTGTTATATTTTTTTTTATTTGTTTAAATTCCCTTTTGAGTTATTCATGGTGAGCTTCTTAGCAGGCCTGGACCTGAACATGAACAGTCAATTGACCCCCCCCCCCCCCCCCGGTCCCTTATTCAGGGGTCCAAATTTTATTTTTATAAGTGTTATATTATATTATTATAAATTGATTTAATTTTTTTGAGGGAAAAAAAAAGGATAGCTTTATGAAAGAATGCGCATCCCTTCCGCTCCTCAAGAAAAAGAACCCTTTTGTGCTAATGTTAGTAACATGAGAACTCAAGAGGGCGATAGCATACTAAACTCATACACAATACACGAATGCTATGACTCAAACCCATGACCTTTCTTGGTGAAGTATTTGCTCTAAACCACTACACTAGTGGGTCCTTTGCTCAAAATCAAGCTATTTAAGTGTAAATAAACAAACACAAGTAGATTCATTTTATTGTTTTCCTGAAATTTACACGAATGTTAGGACTCGATCCCATGACCTTTCTTGGTGAAGCATTTCCTCTAAACCATTACACTAATGGGTTCTTTACTCAAAATCAAGCTATTTAAGTGTAAATAAACAAACACAAGTAGATTCATTTTATTGTTTTCTTGAAATTTACACGAATGTTAGGACTCGATCCCATGACATTTCTTGGTGAAGCATTTCCTCTAAACCACTACACTAATGGGTCCTTTACTCAAAATCAATTTAAGTGTAAATAAACAAACACAAGTAGATTCATTTTAATGTCTTCCTGAAATTTCCTATGGTATCTTATTTTTAGTACTTCCTTTTCTCTCGCGTCGTTGAGTTATTGTTAAATACTCAAAACATAGTCTTACTGATTTTATTACTTCTTCTTTTGAATTCTATTGGCATTTCATGGATGTAACTGCAGAAATACCCTAAACTCTCTCTTGCCATACTCTCATCTAATCTTCTTGTATCCCGGCAACTAAAAGGGTTTAGGGCAAATTGACCGACTGGGCTTGGGCCAATGTTGTGGCAAACAAATAGGTCCATCTGGTAAGACAATTGGGAGCCCATTAAAACTTCGAGCCATGGACCGTGCAGGGGTCCTCCAAAGCACTGTAAATAAAAAGTGGTACAAATAAATGAAGAGTTGGGACTTGGGAGAAGAAGAATAATGTTCAATTTTCACAAGCATAAAAGCTGACAATGCGGTCAGTCGGCAAACAAACTCTGAAAATGGTCAATGAAAGAGTAAAGACTGAAGATGAAGAGAGTGTTTTGCTGAGTCTAAGAGACAGGAGAGCACGGACTGTGTGAATGCTCCTCCTTTAGCAACCACACCATTCATTATATTTACTTACATTATCAACCCAACCCCCCTTCCTCTTCTGACAATTTCCACAACCTCGGCCCTCTCTTGTCACTTTCAAGATTGAGCAACTTTTGCTTCCCATGTCTCCACTCGTCTTGTCCACACACAATTCTTTCTTCGCGTACGTATGTATGTGTTTTTTTTTAGAGTGTTCGACAATAATTCAAAGTTGCACCTGCACCAAAGAAAAAGAGAGAAATACAAAAGCTACTTCAACTTTTAGTCTATGGAGTTATTTGGGAGGAAGCAGGGAAAAATGAGTCTATTATGATAAGTTAAGAGTTCGAATCCTTGATTCAACCGATTCGAACAATAATTCAAACTAGTCAAAGAATAGAAGAATAACAGCTCATGATATATGAATTTTGTAGCTCCTGAGGCCTCCCCAATTTGACCAAGAGATTAGTATTTGCTGTCCTCTACTATATTATTTACATGACAAATAATATATATACATATATGTTGGGGCACTCAATGAGTTTTGGTGTGTAAGGTACTGGGCTTCTGACAAAGGGCTCAATGTTAACGGGTTTGGCACAACTATGTCAACCCATGCATGTTCTTCTGTAAATGAATATATGTCTGTTTCCTGACATGGGTTGAACTCAAATTATCTGTTTTTATTTTTAGATCATGAAATCATTCCAAAATCTTCTTCAGTCCAAATTAATCTTTTTCAATGCACATAATCATCCATTAATCACAGGTACCAATCAACTCGAAACGTCTCGTTGGATCCCATCTTTGAAAATTTCAATTATATTTATAGTTTCTATATCTTTGGCTAAGTCTTTAGAGGCTGAGATTCAGCACCAAAACGTTAGGTAAAATGTTAATTCCAAAGGCTAGGAAATGGGGTCCGAGAGGTCTCAAAAAATGTGACACTTTCCCTCAATAGGATTTTGACATCAGATGCTAGATGCTATGCATTTTGACGTTTTGATGCTACATGCCATGCTCTAAGCTATAAGTACCTTCAATAATTCAGCCTCACATGCACCAAGCAGTCAGCCCCCCTTCTTTTTCTTCTCATTCACTGAGGCGTTTTGAAAAACATGGCGTGTATATCATCCTACTCCTCCCTCCCTCCTCCTTGACCTAATCTTTTCAGCTTTTTAATCCCTTTGGCTCCACAGATGTTAATCACTCTTTTGTGGATTAACTTGCTTTGGGGTCCATTTCACAATGCTTTGACTTTCCATTATTGCATATTACTAAGTGAAAATGTTGAAATTTTAACTTTTTTGGGGGCTTTAATTTTAGAGAAATTCATTGATCCAGCATATGGATCACGTCATTCTTCCATCCACACACAACTAAGAAGCCCTATATTAAAATAGGTCCAATGTAGTGCCATGTGAGACCCATGTGAGACCAAAATACATAGGATCCCCTTGTTTGTGTGTGTAGATTGATGAGTAATATGATCAACTTCGGACCAAAGAATTTCTTCTAGTCTAGCCCTATAATATAACTCTCATTTTCATGAGGTCACAATACCCAATTAGGATGGCTATTGGTCTATGCACTTGCCACCTTGGTTATAAAAGAAAATTCCCATTTAAGATTTATGTGATTTGATATCCCTTTAGGTACAAAGTACCAGCAGTTGCCTAAATTTATCGCATGACAAACTTTTCAATCAAGACATGTCTTCCATAACATATTGATGCGTCTGCTTTTGGCATTATCAAACATCATTTTCCTAAATAAAGCTTTTGCTTCCCCTATAGTCGAATCTTTCTTTTCATCTGCTGTATGGTGATCTTTGATTCACCAATTTTAGGGTTAGGTAGTGTTTCACATGTGTAGCATATGAATAAAGGGCCAGAAGATCTCTTTTCTTTCAATTGCTTGATATTGGGTTGGATTTTGATAGCTGTAATTGTAGCTCCAAAATCTCCCTCCTTTTTATATATTCGTCCAAGGATCATAAAATGCTACGTGTATCAGAATACAAATCAATAAAGAGAGCCTAATAACTATACAAAACATTTGGTTGTGACACCCAGCTGAACAATTTGGCCCACCTTAGGCTTAAACAAATGAAGGGGTCTTGCCATGGCCGTACAATCAAAATTGGGTTGCGTGTGATGCCTTTGACAAAAAGAGAATGTGTTCAAAATTTATAATTTACAAGCAATGCTAATTTTCTCAGAAAAGAAGAGGGAAAATAATTGAGAGAGAGAGAGAGAGAGAGAGAGAGGGAAAAAAAGAAAGAAAGAGATGAAAATGAGAAAAAGGGCAAAGGGAGCAAAGGGAGCAAAGCATGGAAGATGCAAAGTGGGTGCTATGCATGTATGATCACTAACATGCACACATGGAAGCCAAGCCAACACCCACTATGGGACAAATCATTTTTCATCATTACAACACAACACACTCTTTTTGTCATTTGGTCTTTTGCCCAAATCCCCACCCTACATCAACTCTCATCATACCCATCCATCTCATCCATGTTTTGGATCACTGATTTAATTGGATCTAATCAACCCAAAGGCACCCCATGGATTTATCTAATTGGTCATTCTTCAAATTATATACCATTAATTCCTAAACCTCACCTAACTTATTAGGGTTTTTATCTCATCATTTTGGTTGTGGTTGGGAGGTGCCACTATAAATACTTTGGCCCTAATGGCCATCTACATGATCCATCTTCCCTCAGTAAACTTCTTCCCCAGTTTTCTGTGTGTTCCCTTCATCTTCTATGGGGATTAAAAAAAAAACTAATAATTAATACTTTGTCCAAGACTTAAACACTACTCAAAAAGATACACACACCTCAGCCTTCTTTTCTCTTTATTTGAAGTATAAATTACATTTCTGCATTGTCAAAGTAGGAATACAGGTCTGCAACTTCTACTATTTGTGAAATTTTTAACATATTTCCCTCCCCACAACCCCCCAAAAAAAAAAACCAACAACTTAAAAACACACATTCTACTCTTAAAACCCATTATTTAAGACATAAAGTTTGATTAAGATACCTAATGCATGTGCCAAGGACAGGCCATGAAAGCATGGAGGAGATATTGTGGAAGCCACTTAACATGCTAATTAAAAATAATCAAATTTGTTTAATATTATATAATTATGTTTCATTTGATGAAGGTTTACCAAAAAAAAAGGTTTGCTACCGTTAAGGATTCCTATTTTGGAAAAAGAAAGACTTTTATGTGATGCAAGGATACTTTCTAGTCAGATTCCCACTCCCCAAACAGGGACTTTTAATAAACAAATTAAAATTGTAGTACTTGGAATAAATTGGCATCTTAAATCAAAAGCTTATCTAGAAGGAGGTGGGAAATTTCCGCAAAGTGTCAAATAAATACAAGGACAACAAATGTATAAATTAAACATATACAAGTAATTAAGGTGATGAGCTCAAAATGGTCACCAATCAAAATTGCAAATGGTGACAAACCAACTGAAATGAGTTGGTAATAATAATGTGGATCCTTTTGTCATACAAAATCCTTGCTTTTTTGCATTATTGAATGGAGAGTGGTAGTGTGGTAGAGGGTGGCAATTCTAATATCATAATAAGAATAAAATCTTTGTGTTATATCTTTTTTTATTTATTTAAATCCCCTTTTGAGTTATCCATGGTGTGCTTCTTTAGAGGCAGCTTAAAACAATGGTCATTTGTTTGCTATACAACCTGGAATATTCTCTTGCTTTGCATTTTCAACTTTCAAAGGATCAAAATTCCCCACTAGAGGCAAGTTCAAATATAACTGTAAACTGTGTGTTAGAATGCTAATATCCAAGGTGCCTTTTCCTTATAAGCCGGTTTTGTAACGATAGATTTTACTGGAAGGTTAGTATGGACTAAATTTTTTTCTTTTCATTGCAGGTTGTGTAAAGTCACCTTGAGGCCTCTAATAGTCAATGTGTTATGTCAAGGGTTTTTTTAGAGGAGTCAAAGAAACAACAAATTCAAAACAAATGGCCATAGTTTTCTTCTACCCAAAAATGGGCGGGACTTGGATTTGTTTTGGACCAGAAATAGTAATACCTTCTTAAGACTTGAAGTTGCTATACATGCAGATAAGATAAAGAACTCTTTTTCCATCCTTGTTTAACAAAATATTCAAAAGCCTTAACTAATTTGGGTGGATATGGCAATATTGCGTTGTCGATAGATATGTTGGGAAGCAATCAATCATAATCGTATGCACAACACAACCATAGTAGAGGGACTCTTTAGCAAATTATCATGGCATGCACCCCATCATGCATTTCTTATTTTCAAACACCATCTTCATCATGTATTTTATTTGTCCTATAATGCCATATTACACAGAAAGGTACTGTATTTGAGGGCTTTTTTTTCTTTTTTCTTTTTTCTGTAAAGGCATTCTCTTTTAACCAACATTTGCGCAATATACCCTGCATTTTTTCCTTGTAAGTTTTTAAATTTCCATTTTCCCTTAACATAACCTTCTCTCTCTCTCTCCCTTCTTACGGAGAGTTAGGTAGATGCACTTGTGTTTTTATAACACTGATCACGTAATCAACACTAAGATCATTGTGGATTATGTGTTTCTTTCTATAGTTGTTAATTGAATTTTGAAGAAGAATTAAATTAAATTAATGAGACATAAAAAGAGTAGTTTCAATAATAAAAACTTAAGGAACTAATATTAAGTAAGTAATATAAAATAAATAAAACTATTTTTTTCCTTAATAAAAAAAAAATCTTTCAATTCTAGTCTTGTGTCGCCCAATTCAAAGTCTATTTATGACATGAAAGGGGTTTCACTACCTAACACTTTGACTTTTACAGTCTCCCCCAACCTTTCCCGCATTCATGTGCCAATGTTTGTTGGTAAAACTTGCAACCTAAACCAAAGCTTTTTGATTAGATTGCCACTTTGAGCTGTTTTAACATAACTTTTACATTAGTTACTGCTGTTTTATGTATATAGAAAGTAAAATTTTAATCATTGAAGATAAAAGTTGCCGCAAAATTTTTAATCGGGACAAAAAATGTGTGCAAAACAGGTATCCAATATAAACATGGTCTTCTAGTAATTTGGTAGTTTGTTTTGGTTATTTGTAATGGTTTAGTAAGTATGGATTGGATTCTTATGTTAGTACATGGCATGTATGGTATTTTTTATTATTCTGGGATTTCTCCCACGTGGTTTTCCTATAAAGTTTTTAATCGAGACCACTGTTCTCATACTGTATATGTATGAAACTCTTGGATTATGAATGAAATGCTCTTTTTCTCAAAATATAAATATTTAATTCTAAATAAATATGATTTAACCACAAAATTAACAAGTTCAGTAGTGTATTGGAAGTCAAACTTAGGAGTTAGGAATGAATGAAAGTCTAAGATAGGTGGACCTAATTTAAAGAGATAAAAATATTGATTGTTCAGTAGTGAATTAGGTCATTTTCCAATTCCAAAGCTTTTCATTCCCTCCACACATTGATAAAAATAAGTCCTAATTTAAAGAGATAAAAATATCAATTGTTCCCCATTTCTATCGCATGCCCAAGGAGTGCCCTACTATCTCTTTTATCAGCCATCTTCAATGAATTTGCACTGCTCAAGAAGTTTAAAACTTTTTCAAAGTTTCTTGTTCTTCTTTTTCTATATGACTGGACGATCGATTATCTTTTATTTTCGATTTCAAACACTGAAAGCGAATGGTCAATAGACCACTCCGTTCTGGGGTTGTTCTTACAGCTCAAAATTTAAAAAGTAAAGTTGAGCATATTCATTCATTAATTCTTCCATGCAAAAAAGACGATATGCGTGAGTCGGCCAAAAAAATAAAGGGCTTGTTCAATATAGATCCCTACATTTTCTATTTCCTATACATATACCCATCACTCTAAAAATCTATGTGTAAAACCCAATTTCAAATTTAAATGACCAGTAGGATATAAGAGGTCGTAGTATTCTTATATTTTTACATCGTTGCCACCAAGCATCATATTTTATTTATAATTTATTTCAAGCATTTCATTCACTGTCATAATTGTAATTAACACTCCCTATTAATAGCATATCAATCACCACATTTCTTTTGGTTGTCATTCCCTCTCACATACTGCCCCCTAAAATTGCAAACCAAAAAAAATATATGTAAATTACATATCCAATAATGTACCTATAAAAAATATAAATATAAATATATACGTATAAAATATAAATATATTATTTAAATAAAATATAGATATATTATTTACCACAAAAATTAATTTTTAAAAAAACTAAATCAGTTACTTTGTAATTGAAATTTCCTTACATTTTTCATAAATTAAAAATAGGTACACAATAATTTACATAAAATATAGGTACATTATTTACCCATAGGTAAATTATTTTACAATATACTGATCGGTGCATATTTACATATTATTTTGTACCATTTTAACTTATGATTTGGTTATGTTTTAGAGTTAAACTTGTGCTTTTAATAAGTTTTGTGTTTGTTTCAGTGTAATAAGCTTAAGGACTCACTAATTGCATTTTGGAGACAAGTTAGCTCAAAACGGTGTATGCAGATCAGTCAACTTCACGGATTGGACTGTACTTTCTCAAGAAGAACCAGATAATGAGCCATACATCATTGGAAAGATACGGAAGTCTAGTTTCTGTAGAATTTTACGGTTCATGATTCCGAGTCTTCTAGAGAAAGTTATACATGTTTTGGAAACTTAATGTCAAATTCGGCACTATCTGCGTTACTGGGCCAAAAATCATATTTGAAGGCCTTCCCAATTTTTCCTTGAGCTGGGCTGCATATGCTTGGAAAGATAAGACAAAGAGCTTCAAGATCCATATTTTTCCAGATATTTCAGAATGAAGACACAAGCCCAAAACGATCGCATAAGCTGGCTGCAATGCATTGTCATGCATGACATATGCATGATGAAGTGTTGTTGATTGTGGGAAAGTTTGGTGAAGCATATTCAATACCTATTGTTGAGTGGAATGTTGCAGCAGCCAAATGAATTAAAAGATTTTGAAGTGGATGATGCAACACTAAGCTTAATGACAAGAAGAATTGTTTTCAAATGCAATAGTGTGTTAAGTGATTTAAGTGTTGTAAGTTAGTGAAGTTAGTGTGTTTAGAAAATTCAATTGTATAATTCGGATTTTCACTTCCCCTAGGCCTATAAATAGGGAAGTTCTCTATGCTTGTAATCACACCCCAATGGGGGGAGCTCTCAAGCACTTCTCTAGAGCTCTCTTCCCTTCTCTCCCTCAAATTCTCTTAGTTTCCCTTTGTAATTTCTCAATTGTTGTAATAAGATCCTTCTACTAAATTTTCTTTTTATTAAATCTTCAAACACTTCTCTATTCTCTTTTAAAGTTCTCCATGCTCTAAAACATTTCCCAAATACAGTTCCCACTCTCTTCCAAGATTCTCAAAGTTCCCAAACACTTCTCCTATTCCTTCATCAAATTCTCCAAATTTCTCAAACACTTCTCCCTTCTCTTCCAAAAGTTTCCATGTCTCAAACACTTCACAAACACATTTCTCTTCCTTCCCTAAGTTCTCAAATTCTCCAAGTTCTCAAATATCCTCCAAGTTCTCAACCACTCTCTTCCAAATTCTCAAAGTTCCTAAACACTTTCTTTTCCAAAATCCACAAAGTTCCCAAATACCACTTTCCTTACTCTTCCAAAATTCTCTAAATCTCTCAAACACTTCTCCCCTCTTTAAAGTTCTCAAACACTTTCCTTCCTTCCTTAAATGCTCTCGTTAATGTTCTCTTAGTTATAATTTATTTTTCTTGTAGTGTACATTCTTTCTTCTTGTTTTGTTTCTTTTGTTTTCATTTTTGTTTTGTGTAGGAAAATTGAATTGGATCATTCAATCACCAATCACTGTGGAATTGACCTCGCACTTACATATGCTAAACTACCAACGGTTTGTGCACTTGCGAGTATCACAAGTTGAGGATGCAGTTTTACCCATTTTGGTGCAGCTGAATCTACGCAACAAGTTTTTGGCGCCGTTGCCGGGGATCGGTAACATTGTTTGATTCTATTTGGTTATTCTACTTTTTATTTATTTTTATTTTTTGTATATAACTAGACAGTTTCATGTTTTAAAGTTAATGGCGTTAATTGACAAGTTGTGATTGTAGTCCAACGGACAAGGACAATTGCCTGACAAGCAAGAGAACTGGGTTTGAGTCCCAGCTTACACAACACCCAAAAACAAAAAGGTTCAAGTAGCATGTTGATTATTTCTAGTTTATGGTTTCATTCACTTGTTCTTAATTAAATATCTTGTTCAAGTTTACATAAACACCATATGACTCTTGGACTGATTAGTGAATGAATTGGTAGATATTGAAGACAAACACCATGTTTAAATTATACTTGGTTCTTTATTGTTCTTCTTGTTCTTAATGGGTTCTGAATTTGTGTTTAGACTAAACATCATAGCTAAATGCTTTTTATGAATACTTGAATTAAAACCACACACCATATGGATAATCATATTTGAGAAAGAACGAACTTCATAAGCTAGTTTGATTACTTTGTTGCTTGTTACTTTGAAGCATGAAATTGGATGTGTGTTGATTTTCCTTTCCATTTTTGTTTTTATCTCCTAATCCTTTAATTCTGTTTCAAGTTTTCTATGTTTGTTTTAAGCAATTTATGACAGCTTAATAAAAATGGAGAGAGATGGCAACCTCAATCATAAGAATGGGGAGTGTGGAGTAGTGGGAGAAGTCGCGACCTCCAAATGCATCATGCTCGACCTAATCGCTTCAAGGGGGAGTATTCCAATCCTTTCTCTTTAGTTGTTTTGTTATTATTTCAGTAATTTTAATTTCCAATTTCTTTTATTTTAAAAAAAAATTAAAAAGATTTTTTATATTAGCTGACTCGTGGTAACTCCAGATGAGCGTCTCCGTCAAATCCAGTGTCTAGGAGTTCTTTAGGCGACACCTTCGGTGTCTAAGAAGTTTGGGTTTTAAGTGGGACCTTTGTGACCCCTCCAACCTTCCCGGACCCCCTGGCTGTGTTTTTCTGAGGCCCTTAACTGGTCATCCATGAGTTGCTTGTATATTTGTGTGTTTTAAAAACAAAACAAAAACAAAAAACAAATTTTAAAAAAAATTTAAAATTTGAAATTTGAGTTTTTATTTATTTTCCTTGTAAATTGCAATTTGGAACTTCTTTGTTTTTTTTTTCTTTTTGTGGTCAGTTAGTTGTAAATAATAATAATTTTTTTTAAAAAAAAAACAAAAATCAATTTGGAACTTCTTTGTTTTCTTTTTTTTATTTTGTTAAGTTAATTTATGTATTTATTTACGTGGTGTGGTTAGTTAGTTTATTTTTGAGTGTTAAAAACATATTTTTATTTCATTTCAAACGTTACAAACAAAGTTTTAAAAAAAACCAAAAAAAAAAACATTCAAGTAAATTAATAATAAAAACAACTTCTTCATCTTCATCTTCATCTTCATGGCATGCCTCTATTATCTCTTACTTGCAGAATCTCCAGCAGCTCCACATGGTCCTCATTTTTTCTCTCCAGTGCTTCCACGTGCTGATTGGCAAAGGAGAGCCGCTTCTGGAGTCCGCCACCATAGCCTTCAAGGAAGCTATTTCCTCACTCATCGCGGCACACTCCCGTGTTCTCGCCAGGTAAACGCATGCCCAAATTGGTAGCCGAGACCTCGTGGAGCACAGTTAAGTTGTGAGACTCCTCCACCGCTGCCTTGTCAGACATCTTTGCCACATGCAGATGATCTGTCGATGTGAGCTTGCTGCCAATCATGCCTTCCAGGAGCGCTGCTCTGTTCGGCACTGCCTCAGAAAAGTTCGGTATTACCTCAGCAAAGTTTGAGGCCGTACCGTGATTATATGTGGAGTTTGGGAAGACATGGTTTGGAGGAGCCCTTATCAGCGCATTTGGTGGCGCAAGGGTCAATTCAAGGTTGAGATCATCGAGGTGAGTGCATGAGGATGCCATTGTTTTGTTTTTGGATTTTTTGATGTTTTTTTCTTGAATTTGCAGGAAGAAATGCGGGGTGCTCTTCTACTTCACCGAGATGAATTTAAATAGACTTATGCAGAGGAGGGAGCCGAAAGCACTTCGGATCTCGAGGGTGCTATCCTGTGCTCTTTTCTCTCGGATCCCTTCATTTCTGGCGCAAATTGCGAGCACGTTTTTTTTTTAAACGGAGCATGTCTACACTTTCACTTATTTTTGCCTCCCTGTTTTTTCTGATTGTTTTGTCTTTTTGTCTATTATTTCCAGTCATTTTGTTTTTTTTTTCTTTTGTTTAAGTTTGGGGAAGTGTGTTTTCCTTTTTAATTTTATTTTATTTTATTTTTCTTTATTCATTGTTTTTCTTTCTAATTTAAAGATAACTTGTTTTTTTTTCTTGTTTGTCAGGTTTATCAAGAATTTAATTTGAAGAAGAGACAAAATTAATGATGCGTCTTGGACACCTGGTGCAAGAATCTCATCTCTTCTTTTAAATTCTTGTTTGAATTGTGTGTTTATTTCAGTTTTTATTTTTATTTTGTTTTTATTTAATTAGGTAGTATAATTTAAAACTCATAGGATATTTTTTTGAATGAGCTAAACTTTTGGTAACTCCAGTGAGCAACCGCAGGGTATCCAGTGTCTAGGAGTTCTTTAGGCGCACCTTCGGTGTCTAAGAAGTTTGGGTTTTAAGAGGGACCATTGTGACCCCTCCAACCTTCCCGGATCCCCTGGCTGTGTTTTCTAAGGCCCTTAACTAGTCATCCTTAAGTTTTTCTCTTAAAATAAGCAGTTACTTGTGTATTTACTTAACTAAAATTAAAATGCATGTTTGGGTTTTCATGTTTTTGTTTGATCGTCGTTCTTTAAATTTAGGGTCAATCGTCTCTTTGAGATAACATAACGTTTTTATTTCCCAATTAAAAAAAAAAAAAAGAACGCATACACTTTAAAATTAAATAAAAACTGAAATAATTTCTTCTTGGCCTTCGGTATCTCGACCATAGGAGCTTTGAGTTTGGCCCTCTGGCTGTCTTCTTCCGGGGCGTCACGCACAGCCTCTTGGGGCTCATCACTTGAGCTCCCAAAGATCGCAATCTTAGCTTCAGCGTAACTACTCTCGCAATCTGGTTTCTTGCGTTTACCCGGTCTGTCTAGGTCCTCCAGCTGTTTTCGCATGTCGCGAGAGTACAACTCTACCATCTTTGATAGGCTTTTATTCTCGTCCCGCAACACTTCTAGCTGGTGTCGATTCACCTCCACTATCCTGGCCCTCTCCCTTTTCAAGTTTTTTATAGCACTCTGACACTCTTCAACCATACTTCGCTCCGCCGCTCACTGACCTTTCAGCACCTCTACCTCATGGGACTTCGCAAGTAGGCAATGACCCAAACTAGCGACACATGCTGTACTCTCTACGCTCAGTGCCAGGGCATCGCTCGTGACCCGGTTCTCATCCCTTGTCCCGAACACACGTATATCTTTAGGAGTCACTAAATTTCTGCCTACTCCAACTGCAACATCGTTGTCCAGGAGTATGAGTCAGCTCCTCACAGGCCCCCTTGCGGAGGCAAAGTTGGGCATCCATACTGGTGCTCCTGCTTGGCCTCGTGTTTGAGTCGGTGGAGCTAGGTTGAGATCCAACGAAAAGGGGTAGGAAGAGGCCATTTGATTTCTCACTATTTTTCTTTTTCTTGCTTCTTTTCTCTTTTGTGTTTTTGAGTTCGTGTTTTTTGTTTTTTCCCCTTCTTTTTCCTTCTATAGACATAGTCTTTCACAAAACTCTAGCCAGTGCAGCGTCAGTATTTCTGAATCTCCAGCATTCCTCGAGTCCCACAACCTTCTCGCTTTCCAACCACACCCAACTCACTTATCACGACGTGACCTTTCTGAACGGACGCGTTCAGTAGGAAAGTCGTCATGACTTTGTATGGCCCCGTAATTTCTGCTTGTGGAGTCTGTGGCGCCTCTATGCGTCGACACGTGTCTCGCCCTGTCTGTTGATCCCTTACACTGAACCGAGACAAAATTAGACCCATGTTTCAGAATCCAATTCACGTTTCATCTTAAATTAAAAAAAATTAAAATTAAAATTAAAACATGTGAGCTTCAGATTTCATTTTGGGTTCGGGTTTTACCGTTGTTGGGTTAATTTCATTTTGGGTTGGGCTTTCAATTGTTTGGGTTTTAGTTTGCGTAAGACCTCCTGTTTAGGGCTAACTGTTTTGAGTGTTTTACTGTTTTATTATTATTTTTTTTTTTTTTGTAATTTTTATTTTGTAATTATTTTTTTTTTTTTTTTTTGTGTTTTTGTGATTTTTCTTATTTGCTTTAATACCTTTCATTTCTTGTTATGACATTGTTTGTGGCTAATTTTTAAACATTGAGGACAATGTTCATTTCTAGGTTTGGGGGTATTAGAGTTTAGCATGTAACTTTGATTTTTCCTTAATTTAATTTTTTTTTTTGCTTGTTTTTATTTTTATTTTGATTTTGATTTTATTCACTTTCCGAACACATTTGATGAGATTGTGATAAATGTTTGCATGACTTAAATGAAAATTGACCTAAATTGATGAGTCTTGTAAATAATTATTTTATGCTCTTACATTGCGAGTTCCTTGGACTTTGTATTATCCATACCTTTCATTTCTTACTCACCTTACTCCTTTGGCCCAATTACAACCTTTACTAAAGACCTAAATTGATATTAAATGTCATGTGGTTGAATTGCATCCATTTTCTTACTTTTAAGTGTTTGGCATCCTTCTTGAGATCATATTAATGCAAGTTCTTCATCTTTCTATTTCGAGTTAAGTCCTTATGGTTTAACTCTATTCTCATGTTTATAACTGAGTGATGCATTATAGCCCTCTTCTGAGTGATTCATTTGTGAGAGGACAACTTTGGTGAGATTTGAAGTTGAACTTGTGCTTTGTATGATTTTGAAATTGTGTGAAAACTAATATTGGGAAATTTGTTGCATTTGGCTATCACACTACTACACTTTGAGCATATTATGTTTTGAACTTTGCCGCTTTGTGAATAATGTCCAAAATTGAGCTTTTATTGTTAAAACATTTGAGTCATGTGCATGAGTCATTTCTCTTCAAGAAAATGTTCTGAAAGATTGTTTTGAGTTCTTTGTGTTTTTTTTTTTGTTAATGTAATTATGTTTTTTTTTGTTTTTGGTTTTGCTTAAGGACTAACAAATCTATTAAGTTTTCTAACCATTTTGTTTTGTAGAATTAGAAAAACGTTTGTAGGTATAATATCTGTTAAACCCTCAGGAGACACAACTCCTCCTATTAAAGATGCTTAGAGGTTTAAAGGCTTGTTGCATACGCTCAATGCAATCGAGTTACCTACGAAAGTGGTCTAGTTAACTTCTTGTTTGTTTTTATCTTTGTTTTCCTTTTGTTTTGCTCGAGAACTAGCAAAATCTAGGTTTGAAGTTATTTGATCGGTGCATATTTACATATTATTTTGTACCCTTTTAACTTATGATTTGGTTATGTTTTTGAGTTAAACTTGTGCTTTTAATAAGTTTTGTGTTTGTTTCAGTGTAATAAGCTTAAGGACTCACTAATTGCATTTTGGAGACAAGTTAGCTCAAAACGGTGTCTGCAGATCAGTCAACTTCACGGATTGGACTGTACTTACTCAAGAAGAACCAAATAATAAGCCATACATCAATGGAAAGATACGGAAGTCTAGTTTCTGTAGAATTTTACGGTTCATGATTCCGAGTCTTCTAAAGAAAGTTATACATGTTTTGGCAACTTAATGTCAAATTCGGCAGCATCTGCGTTACTGGGCCAAAAATCATATTTGAAGGCCTTCCCGATTTTTCCTTGAGCTGGGCTGCATATGCTTCGAAAGATAATACAAAGAGCTTCAAGATCCATATTTTTCCAGATTTTTCAGAATGAAGACACAAGCCCAAAACGAGCCCATAAGCTGGCTGCAATGCATTGTCATGCATGACATATGCATGATGAAGTGTTGTTGATTGTGGGAAAGTTTGGTGAAGCATATTCAATACCTATTGTTGAGTGGAATTTTGCAGCAGCCAAATGAATTAAAAGATGTTGAAATGGATAATGCAACACTAAGCTTAATGACAAGAAGAATTGTTTTCAAATGCAATAGTGTGTTAAGTGATTTAAGTGTTGTAAGTTAGTGAAGTTAGTGTGTTTAGAAAATTCAATTGTATAATTCAGATTTTCACTTCCCCTAAGCCTATAAATAGGGAAGTTCTCTATGCTTGTAATCACACCCCAAGGGGGGAGCTCTCAAGCACTTCTCTAGAGCTCTCTTCCCTTCTCTCCCTCAAATTCTCTTAGTTTCCCTTTGTAATTTCTCAATTGTTGTAATAAGATTCTTCTACTAAATTTTCTTTTTATTAAATCTCCAAACACTTCTCCATGCTCTAAAACATTTCCCAAATACAGTTCCCACTCTCTTCCAAGATTCTCAAAGTTCCCAAACACTTCTCCTATTCCTTCATCAAATTCTCCAAATTTCCCAAACACTTCTCCCTTCTCTTCCAAAAGTCTCCATGTCTCAAACACTTCACAAACACATTTCTCTTCCTTCCCTAAGTTCTCAAATTCTCCAAGTTCTCAAACATCCTCCAAGTTCTCAACCACTCTCTTCCAAATTCTCATAGTTCCTAAACATTTTCTCTTCCAAAATCCACAAAGTTCCCAAACACCACTTTCCTTACTCTTCCAAAATTCTCTAAATCTCTCAAACACTTCTCCTCTCCTTAAAGTTCTCAAACACTTTCCTTTCTTCCTCAAATGCTCTCGTTAATGTTCTCTTAGTTGTAATTTATTTTTCTTGTAATGTACATTCTTTCTTCTTGTTTTGTTTCTTTTGTTTTCATTTTTGTTTTGTGTAGGAAAATTGAATTGGATCATTCAATCACCAATCCATGTGGAATCGACCTCGCACTTACATATGCTAAACTACCAACGGTTCGTGCACTTGCGAGTATCACAAGTTGAGGATGCAGTTGAACCCATTTTGGTGCAGCTGAATCTACGCAACATATACCTATAAATGTGTATAGGTACATTATTTGGAGAGGGAAAATAGGTTTATTTAAAAAAAAAATACGTACATTATTTTACTACGTATATTATTAGAGGAAACAAATAGGTGCATTATTTAGAGAGAAAATAGGTTCATTTAAAAAAATTGTTTTTCATAAAACAAATAATAGGTACTTTATTCAGAGAAAAAAGGGTACATAATTTAGAGAAAAAAATAGGTACATTATTTAGAGAAAAAATAGGTTCATTTTAAAAAAAAATGTTTTTCATAAAACAAACAATAAATAGATTATCAAAATATTTTCCAATATAATTAGAATGTACACTGTTATTCATAAAACTATAATAAAATAGATTACTAGTAGTATAATTCATAAAAGGAAAACAACAACAAAAATTTATTAAATAAACCAAAAAAAAAAATTTGTCATAAAATAAACCAAAACGTTACTAATATGTTAATGTTGAATTTAATATTTAATTTCAAATAAGTTTCTAAATTAATTCCTACATCCATTACAACCATTTGAAAATCTTTCCAAATTCAACATGTGTCATTAGTTACACCTCCACATAACACGTTAACTTGTAAATATGGGTAGTTTTGGAATCCGAAAAATATAATAAATCATATTTTAAGTTAGATTAGGTAACTTGCTTACTTGGATCCTAGTCAACGGGTTTTACTTGAAAAAATTGGGTATTTTAAATAGAAAAATAAAGGAAAGGGTTGTAGATGATTACAAATGAATTTTATGGGTCTAAGCTCAATTTACTAAAAAATAAATTGGTCCACACGCAGTGATAAATTATATAAAAAGGGAGAAGTTCACATAACATTTATTGGTTTCATGAAATTTTATTTATTTTGGTGAAAATTAAACGTTTGGAAAGTCTAAGTACTTGCGATTTGTAAAAGATTTGTAATTTAAGTGATTATAAGTACTTATTTTTACGCTCAAAGGTTTTTTTGTTCAATTCTTCCCCTCACCAATGACACTAGTATAAAAAGAAAAGTTCAACGAGTTTGGAGTCGTTACTATAGAAATATGGTACTCAACTAAATCTAAGTTGGAAAATTATCAATATGACAAAGAAACTGTTTGCATCCATGCTTCTCTAAATAGCCGATGGGACCTTCGAATAAAAGATGTATTAGCTAGGGCCTTAAGATAACAGAAAATAACAACACAAGGTGGCCAAAGGTTGGTGCACTTTTAACAGATGTAGAGCCCTCAAAATTCCAAGTTCCCAATACGACCCTCTTGTGGTTGTAATTGTATCCACAAACCAAGGAAAATCATCCAAACTTGTAGATTAAGATCCTCATGATCTCAATAATTAAAAAATAATCCTGAAATTAAGCACACTTAACCACAAGAAAGACAATGCAAATGGCATAATGAGGGCCACATGCACCACTTTTGAGAGGAGTATTTGAGTGGGCACTTGAGTAAATTTGTTTTGGGGTTTACTAAAATTTTAATCTCCTTTCCCATCAGAACAAGGCTGGAATGGAAGACTGAAAAATGGTCATCCCCTTTTTGCCCAAAATAATAATAACCTCTCAATGAGAGAGAGGGTTTTCATTTGACTTCTTCATGCTCACTGGGGCTCCCCCAAAATTTACCAATAAAATATGCACTCTTTTCATCAACAAAGTTAGTCTTAATTTAACTCTCTTTTATATTGAAGTTTGTTCACCAACCCTTTTCCTTTACACCTAAAGTTTAACAAACCTTGTTTATTCATTTTAGTTCTAAGAATCTAATTGGATGCTAATCAATATATTTAGGATAACAATGACAATGCCTCTGTAATAGTGCCTCTGCCTCCTTATTCTAGTCATAGGATACATTCATTGTGTGTTTTGGTCAAGACCGCAAAACACTAATAATTAAGGGTTCATGAACAAGCCCTAGCTTTTGGCTTTTGGCTTTGGATCCATGTGTTTTTAATTTAATCAATTTGGTTGATATAATGTGGACGTGCGACACATACACGCATCAAAGTAAATTAACGTCAAATTCTAAAATAAATAAATAAACGAAATTATTAATAGAATAAAATACAAGGACTAAATTTATCGATCTCAAACTAAATACTGGAACAAGACAATGAACCGAAATGATATTCAACCCAAGTTTTTTATATTTTTATATGGCAATGTTTCATACATTCAATTCTTGTTGTACTTAGAGCTGGTCCACATTAATTAAAATGAGCCAACTGATTGGTTAGGTGTGTGCCATTAAAAATGTCAATCGTGATGAGACAAAGTTAGTGTGTCCATCAAGTTTACCTATATTTCCATATTTGTAGTTCACCAGATGTTAAAAACTGTAGTTGGGGTTCAGTCTTTTCCAGTTCAAGGCATTAAAGGCTCCCCCAACTCTTTATTTATTTATTTATTTTAATTTATAATTTTTTTTAAAAATGGACGATAACATATTAAACTCACACACATTACACAGATGAAACTACACATACACACAAATAGAGTAAAATGAAAGCAAGAAATTTATTTGAAAAATCGGATTCTTCATATGCTCAAAAATCCCAAGTTAATATTTGATACAAACAATCATGAGATCATCTGTCTTGCAAGATCATAAGGTATAAGAGCATCTCTAAGAGAAATGTCAAATGAAAAACATCAAATTTGAATTTGAAGTCCTGTGTGTCAATTTAACATCATCAACAACTTCTTATTCCACCCGAACTGTTAAATAAAATTATTATTTTATTAAAGAATAAATGAAAAACAAAGAAAATATGGTAAGAGAAAAGCATATGGAAGCTTGAAAACGTCACTTTTATTATTATACATAGCAGGCGGGGCCCATTCATTAAAAAACTCTTGATAATTGAAATAACGTCTTTGTTACTTGCTGTCAAAATTGCCGCTGGTTCACAAGACGTTATTTACACGTCGGATATAGCACTTCGGGTGGATATGAGTCAGCTGCCTTTTCTAGCCGTTTAGCACTCCACCTGGCTTTTGACAGCTCGGGCGGAGATGCTCTAACATAATCAATAACTAATCTAGATGCAACATAACTCATTGTGAGCAATAACTTAAATGCTTCACCCACAAAACAAAACAAAATAAAAGAAGTAGGCATCATTATTTATGTCATTCATGCAACAAATATGACCAAAAACCAAACAATTAAACACATCAATAAATAGGTGTTGTTTGTTGTGTTGATTTGGATCCTCTGTTATGATTTACTTTACTTTTGTTCTCCACATGTCATCTCATTAAAATTTAATCTCAATGATCGATTTAAATTGGACACATCATCCTTAAAATACTCTTAATTAACAATAAAACAAAAAACCCTAACTTAACTAACGCCTAAGCTAATGGCTCTAGCAATTTTTTTTTCCTCCTCATTGTCTGCACGTTTCCCCCCAGGCCCAAAATCTTATCGCTCATCAATCTTTTCGTCACCAAAGTTTTTTTCCATGCAAAAATCTGATTTTGGTTATAGAAATGCAGCAAGCTCCGTTTGCAATGGATCAGCAGCTTTAAATTTGCGTCATCACTTTTACAAGCTAAAACACCAACTAAGAAATTCTTACCATCACCGACATCTTTTCTTCTCCATTTTGACGTGCATTAATTTAGGGCTCACATCAAACTTCACAGTCTAACTAAATGATGAAATAAGAATTCAAATAAAGTCTCAAATTGCTGTTTTGATGTATAATTAATGTTCAAGCATGAATTTTTGGTGACTTCAATTATACTCAATTCTTATTACTATGAATGAGATTCTTCAATTACAGAGATTACATGATGAAGAAGAAGATGAATTGGGGCAAGGAGACGTAAGGAGGACTTAGATACTTGTTTTGTTTTTTCTTTTTAATGTAAGGTGTCAATATTTTAGCTATTAGATGATTTTTTAACGAAATAGCACGTTTAGAATAAAAATAAGCAAATCAAAGCAGAGGATCCGAAACCTTGTTGTGTGTGACACGATGAAAACTCAGAATCCATGGGTGAATGGCATAACATGTGAAAAACTGCAACACAAGTGGCATTTTCTAAGGCAGGAGTTACATTACTCGACAAACGCCCGTGGGTGGAGGCATAAACAGAGGCTTGCCACAAAGAACCTTGCAGAGGGGAGAGCCAGAGACAGTACTGTAAGCGTGAAAAGAGAGAAAGATATCAAAACTCACTTTTCCTTTATTCCTTAAAATGCTTTTATTTTAACCCTCACAACAATTTCTCATTTCTAATTAAATTTCTCTCATCAGGCAAACAAAAAAAGAAAAGAAAATTTATCAAATTTGGTCACAATCCCAGTCCAAAAACAACACTTAAAAAATTGCGACTCCAAGGTATTTTCAGAGTGTCAGATGGCAGTCAGTTTATTGTATTCTAGCTTAAAAAGGAGCTGACTTACAACCCAGTTCAGTATTAAACTCAAAGCGTGATTAGAAGCCAACCCACCTCTTTTTTTTTTTATGCTCTCTTCTCTGAATTTTCAAAGTCTCTGAACACAGTGTCTCAAGTTTAATCACTACTTAGACTGCAAACTTAACAGAAGCTCATAGTTGGACCTAAACAAATCCGACAATTCGCTGTCATTTCTGAAAAGATTAGAGGAATCCTCAGATTTGTCCACCACTTGCTGACAATTTCCTGAAATCCCACTTTGATTTTTTATTCAAAAATCAAGGCAAACATGGAAATTACAAATTGGGTTCATTTCAGCAGAATTAGCAAAGTTTTTTTTTCAATGAAAGCAGCTAACTTTATGGCAAAATGGCAGAGTTTACATTGACAAAACTTAGCTCACCGTCCACAGTTTCCATAGTCAACATTCAAAGAAAATGTACCACTGCTAATAACTAATCAATAATAATGGACCATAATTTCATTATTTATAGTGGAGTGTCTGTTTGGGTTGCTTTTAAATAATTAATCAAGTTTTTTTATTTATGGTGGTGAAGGGTACAGTGAGCAGCAAAAAACGCCGGATTTACAGGAGATAGACAGAGAGGAGGGCGGGTATGAACTTTTGGAAGAAAGGGAAATTTTTTTTTCTTGTGCGTGCTTTTACAATTTAACTTGCAGAAGAAGCCAAAGCAAGAAGGGAATTAAGAATCAACTGTCAATGTGATTTAAAATAGGAAAAAAATATATATAAATTTTAAGAATTGGGGGTTTAAAAAATATTTTTTCTATCGGGTGTTCTGCTTTGAATCTGTTTTGGTCAAAAAACCCCATCTTTAAGTTTTCACACAGTGTTGTTTGTCGGGTGGAAAATCCCTCTCTGTTCTCTCTCTCTCTTCAATTTACCCAAGCTGTCACTGTGTGTGGTGTTTAGTGTGTTTTTTATATTTACAGAAGAAGCAAAGTGAAGCAATCCCACCAACCGTAACACACCAAAGCACGAGATATACTGAGCACCAATGGAAACAGAAACACGAAAAACACAGAAAACAACAAAATATGAGCGTAGTGAAAGCAGAAGAAAACACAAACAAAGGGGGGGGGTTAAAAATCAATAAATTTGGAAAAGTGAGGAAGCAAAGACATGAGCTCAAAAGCCACCAGGTAGATTGAGATAATAAGGAGAGAGAGAGAGAAGAGAGAGAGAGAGAGAGAGAGTTTTGGTTTGCTCATAAAGCTACGAATTTTGCAAATGTCACAAGATTCTCAGGGGATAAAGACGATTGAGCAGTGGAGATGGTCCGAAATGCAAGGCCTTGAGCTGGTGTCTGACGCTGAGCCTTCTGACCCATTTAAAACCAACCCATCAAAGCCAACAACACCATCAACAACAACAACAGCAGCTCTAGACAGAGACCCGAGAGTGGAGGACCAGGAAGCTCAAGAAGTTGTGAACAAGGCAGAGAGAAGAGAGGCAATGGAGAGCTCTGAGCCCAAAAAAGATTCTAGTGGTGGTGGTGGTGGTGATGGAGGTAATAGTAGTGGTGGTGAAAAGCCTGAGGCTTTTCCCTCAGTTGGGTTTGGAGAGCTTTTCAGATTTGCTGATGGGTTGGATTATGTTCTGATGGCAATTGGGTCTGTTGGAGCAATCGTGCATGGTTGCTCTTTGCCTATCTTTCTTCGTTTCTTCGCCGATCTTGTTAATTCTTTTGGTGCAAATGCAAACGACATGGATAAGATGATGCAAGAGGTTTTGAAGGTATTGTTATAATTCACTATCTCATGTTCTTAACACTTTGAATGTGATCAAAACTCATTCTCTTTTGTCTCTGTGTCTTTGTGAATTTGCAGTATGCATTGTATTTTCTTGTGGTTGGAGCTGCAATATGGGCATCTTCATGGGCAGGTGAGCTTTTCTTCTCTTTAGCTCAATTGCCTTCCTTATTTTGGTTTTTCATTTCTGGGTTTTGTTTATGTAATTGAAAGACCTTTGCTAATTTTGCTGCAGAGATTTCTTGCTGGATGTGGACGGGAGAGCGTCAATCAACTAAAATGAGGATCAAGTACCTTGAAGCTGCTCTGAACCAGGACATTCAGTACTTTGATACAGAGGTTCGAACCTCCGACGTCGTTTTTGCCATTAACACCGATGCAGTGATGGTCCAAGACGCCATTAGCGAGAAGGTGAAGCAAAGCCCAGAACTTTGCTTAAAATTTCTTTTTGGTCACTTGGTTCCCATTTGGGTTTTTTTATTTTTATTATTATTATTATTATTTTTTCAGGCTAACATGTTTGCTTTTCTGCTTTGTTTGTGCAGTTGGGTAATTTCATTCACTACATGGCAACATTTGTGTCTGGATTTGTGGTGGGTTTCACTGCTGTGTGGCAATTAGCTCTTGTCACCCTTGCTGTTGTTCCTCTAATAGCTGTAATTGGAGCCATACATACCACCACATTAGGCAAGCTATCAGGCAAGAGCCAAGAAGCTCTTTCACAAGCAGGACACACTGTAGAACAGGTCAGTAAATGCAAGTTCCTAATATCTCATATTTGCCTCTGAGTTTCAATTGTTAGAAACTAAGGAGAATTCAACTTTTTTCACTTCATTTGTGGCAAATTTGAGCTGTTTCTGTATATGGGTTTAGCTGATTTTTAGCCAAATTGCAGACTGTAGTTCAAATTCGAGTTGTTTTGTCGTTCGTTGGGGAATCAAGAGCACTACAAACGTACTCCTCAGCATTGAAGGTGGCTCAGAGGCTTGGTTACAAGAGTGGATTTGCTAAAGGAATGGGACTTGGAGCAACTTACTTTGTTGTTTTCTGTTGCTATGCACTTCTTCTCTGGTATGGGGGTTATCTTGTTAGGCATCATTTCACCAATGGAGGTCTTGCCATAGCTACCATGTTTGCTGTCATGATAGGTGGACTGTAAGTACCATGTTACATGTGTTCTCTTCTCAAAAGGTTTTACTAATTAAATTTTGTTTGCTCATAGTTCTCTTTGATCAACAGGGCTTTAGGACAATCTGCCCCAAGCATGGGTGCTTTTGCAAAGGCTAAAGTTGCAGCTGGGAAGATTTTCAAAATTATTGATCACAAACCGGGCATGGACCGGAATAGTGAAGCAGGCCTGGAACTAGAGTCTGTTACAGGACTAGTGGAGCTGAAAAATGTAGACTTTGCCTACCCATCAAGGCAGGATGTTCGCATCCTCAACAATTTCTCTTTGAATGTTCCGGCTGGAAAGACCATAGCCTTGGTTGGTAGCAGTGGCTCCGGTAAGAGCACTGTGGTCTCCCTCATTGAGAGATTTTATGATCCCTCCTCAGGTAAATTATCCACCAACTTCCTTTTTTTGGTTCCAAATTTCCAGTAGAAGTCTTCTGAGTTCAAATATTTCCATGTAGGCTTGTGTTTTTGTTTCGAAATGTGTTGTTAATGAAAATGCTCTTTTAACCTGTGCAGGACAAGTTCTGCTAGATGGGCATGACATAAAGACCTTGAAACTAAGGTGGCTGAGACAGCAAATAGGGCTTGTGAGCCAAGAGCCAGCTCTGTTTGCTACCACCATTAAAGAAAATATACTTTTGGGAAGGCCTGATGCAGACCAAGTTGAGATTGAAGAAGCTGCCAGAGTTGCCAATGCCCATTCATTCATTGTCAAACTTCCTGACGGTTTTGATACTCAGGTTAGCTAATTAAGATAGTAATATACCATTGGTTATAATTAGTGTAAATATTTACTATAATTCTTGAGGGCAAATTTTCGTTATGAATCTGAACTGAAGGGGGCCAAATTTAGTTGAAATTCTAATGGCCTATAGTTGCTTCTGTTAAGTCATTAAAGATGCATTGGTTGATTTGGTCAACAAACAAGACCTAACTTTATCTTAGGCTGGTTTTTTTTTAAAAGAAGTCAATGTGGGGAAGCGTTTGGTCATGTCTGCATTTTGTAGAAAGTAACATGCAGCAGTCAACACTGCATGTGCAGAAATAAATAGGCCTTTGCATATCCATGGTGAAACATGGACTAAATAAAGTAGAAGGGAATATTTATTAGATTAAATGACAGGAAGTACAAGACAAAACAATATATATACATAAGGAAGAGAAGAAGGGGTTCCATTATTCTCTATAACAAAATCTAAGAACTAATCTTTTTCTATGTGATTAAAGACAAAAAAATATATAAAGAAAATGGAAAATGAGAAGTGCCTGATGATGGTGATTGATGGAGATAAAATAGATAATAAATTGAACATACAAGTGGGATTGCAGAGAGGACTATTAATTTATTATTTGTGAAGGAATTTTTCATTTAATTCATTCATAGTTTGAAAGTCCAACCCCAAGCTGCTGTAGAATTTTAATCTCTTTCTGTAGTTTGTGTTTGGGAGTAAATAAGAAGGATATAAATTTTTGGAAAAAAATGAACATCAGAGAGTAAAATTATCATACAAATTTAATAATAAGTTGAAAATGGCAGGTAGGGGAAAGAGGACTGCAACTATCTGGAGGGCAGAAGCAGAGAATAGCCATTGCAAGGGCAATGCTGAAAAACCCAGCAATCCTGCTCTTAGATGAGGCAACAAGTGCATTGGACTCTGAGTCAGAAAAGCTGGTGCAAGAAGCCCTTGACCGGTTTATGATTGGCAGGACAACTCTTGTCATTGCCCATCGCTTATCAACCATTCGTAAAGCTGACCTTGTAGCTGTACTCCAACAAGGAACTGTGTCTGAAATCGGAGCCCATGATGAACTCATTTCGAAAGGAGAAAATGGTGTATATGCCAAGCTCATCCGAATGCAAGAGATGGCACATGAAACTGCTCTTAACAATGCCAGAAAGAGCAGTGCAAGGTACGTATTGTGGATTCTTTATTGTCTTTTGAGACTAAGCAACTGCACATTTGTTTTATCTCTGTTGTAAATGGATAGTTTTTAAGCTGAGAAATCAATACTTATCATGGGTCTTCATTTTTCAGGCCTTCTAGTGCCAGAAACTCTGTTAGCTCACCTATAATTGCCCGAAATTCCTCATATGGTCGATCACCATACTCACGCCGGCTATCGGACTTTTCTACTTCTGATTTTAGTCTCTCCCTTGATGCTTCGTATCCCAATTACCGGCTAGAAAAACTTCCCTTCAAGGAGCAAGCTAGTTCCTTCTGGCGCCTTGCTAAAATGAACTCTCCTGAATGGGTTTATGCTTTAGTTGGCTCAATTGGCTCTGTTGTTTGTGGTTCTCTTAGTGCTTTCTTTGCATATGTTCTAAGTGCTGTCCTCAGCGTCTACTACAATCCGGACCATGACTTCATGATCAAACAGATTAATAAGTACTGCTATTTGTTAATTGGACTTTCATCAGCTGCACTTCTCTTCAACACACTGCAACATTTCTTTTGGGATATTGTGGGAGAAAACCTTACAAAACGAGTGAGGGAGAAAATGCTGACAGCAGTTCTCAAAAATGAAATGGCATGGTTTGATCAGGAGGAAAATGAGAGTGCCAGGATTGCAGCAAGGCTGGCTCTTGATGCCAACAATGTCAGATCAGCCATTGGAGACAGGATTTCTGTTATTGTACAGAACACAGCACTCATGCTAGTTGCTTGCACTGCAGGATTTGTTTTGCAGTGGCGCCTTGCCCTTGTCCTTATAGCTGTCTTCCCTGTGGTTGTTGCAGCCACAGTGTTGCAGGTAATTTTTTTTTCCCTAAGTAGTTCTTCAAGCATGCATGGTGACAATGTACAGAGATTGGGAATTTATTTGTTATCTATAGTGGAATTATTAGGAAACTAATTGGACTCTGGCCATGACATTCCGACTAGAAAATTTTAATTAGGGAAAACACAATATACTCAAATTTAAATTAAGGCATATTTTACTGTTGTACGATAGATTATCCATTGACACATTCCTGTATTTACTGGTTCTTTTATTGAATCTGTAACAGAAAATGTTCATGACGGGTTTCTCTGGAGACCTTGAAGGTGCACATGCCAAGGCCACCCAACTGGCCGGGGAGGCCATAGCCAATGTAAGGACTGTTGCTGCATTCAATTCAGAGGGAAAAATTGTTGGTCTTTTCTCCAGCAACCTCCAGATTCCCCTACGCCGGTGCTTTTGGAAGGGCCAGATTGCTGGCAGTGGTTTTGGGATAGCTCAGTTTGCACTTTACGGTTCCTATGCTCTAGGTCTTTGGTATGCTTCCTGGCTTGTAAAGCATGGAATCTCTGATTTCTCAAAGACAATCCGAGTTTTCATGGTCCTGATGGTGTCTGCTAATGGGGCAGCAGAAACACTAACACTAGCACCTGACTTTATTAAAGGTGGTCGAGCAATGCGATCAGTCTTTGACCTCCTTGACCGCAAAACTGAAATTGAACCTGATGATCCAGATGCTACTGTTGTCCCTGATCGTTTGCGTGGGGAAGTTGAACTCAAGCATGTAGACTTTTCTTACCCTACTCGCCCTGATGTCCCTGTTTTCCGTGACCTCTCCCTCCGTGCCCGAGCAGGCAAAACTCTTGCCCTTGTTGGTCCTAGTGGGTGTGGCAAGAGCTCAGTCATTGCACTGATACAGCGGTTCTACGACCCGACATCAGGACGAGTTATGATTGATGGAAAGGACATTCGAAAATACAATCTCAAGTCCCTAAGGAGGCACATAGCCGTGGTTCCTCAGGAGCCATGCCTCTTTGCTACAACCATATATGAAAACATTGCTTATGGGCACGAGTCAGCAACTGAGGCTGAGATCATTGAAGCTGCAAATATGGCCAATGCTCACAAGTTCATATCTGCATTGCCGGAAGGGTACAAAACATTTGTTGGGGAGAGAGGAGTTCAACTATCTGGAGGACAGAAACAAAGAGTTGCTATTGCCAGGGCCTTATTGAGGAAGGCTGAGCTTATGCTTCTTGATGAAGCAACAAGTGCACTTGATGCTGAGTCTGAGAGATCTATTCAAGAGGCTCTGGATCGTGCTTGCTCAGGGAAAACCACAATTGTGGTTGCACACAGACTATCAACTATCAGGAATGCCCATGTCATTGCAGTGATTGATGATGGGAAAGTGGCAGAGCAAGGATCTCACTCCCATCTATTGAAAAATTACCCGGATGGGTGTTACACTCGCATGATACAGCTACAACGGTTCACACACACCCAGGCCATTGGAATGGCATCAGGTTCAAGTTCTTCAGTAAAACCCAGAGAAGATGAAGATAGAGAAGGCAAGTAAGGTGAAGCCACACACCAGTAAAGAGGAGTATATCCCATATACCCCATCTGATTTTTTGGGTTTTTGTTTTTGTTTTTCTGTTTTGGTATAGTATATGTATTATCTTTCTTTCTTTTACTCCCCCTATTTTTACCATATATATATTCTACCCTATGAATCTTTGAAGAAAATGATAATGACAAATACTTCCCTCAAGATTGAAATAGATAACTTACACCCTTGTGCATTTTCACTTATGCTCTTAAGAAATAATCATAACATGGTACCCAATGTTTCAAACAAGTGATGGTGTTAGACAACTGTTGTGGTCCAAACGATTTAAAAAGTGAAATTCCTCTGTGATAATTGATTTACCATTATTCTCAAGGGTTAAGCTTTTAGGTGAAAAGACTCGATAGGTACATATATAGGCATAAAGTACCTGGTCTGATCAATGTTTTTTTTTTTTTTATTTAATTTTTTATCCAAGGGAAATTCGAGGAGCGGAAAATCGAACAATGGATCTCGGATGCAGTGATAAGTGCTTTTAACTAATTAAGCTACAAGCCCTCCAATCAATATTAGACTGGTGAAAGATGTAGGCCCTGGCAACATTGATGCCAATCTTATATCTCTTGGAACATGATGAAAACTTTGCCTAGAAACCCACATGCGTGCAAGCTTTAATTGCTAGATTCAGTATTGCCCGGAAGCCAATTGTTATTCACACAAGTCACAACAATGATCAGAGCCTTGCAATTTGAGCATGTCTGAAGGATAAAGTGTGTTAGAATTCCATCACTCTCCGACAATGATCGCACAGAAAATGGGTATCATGGCCTCAGGATGTAGACCTCAGGATGAATGGCATGTTAGGCTTTTGATTATATATTACATGTCACTATCCAAACCCTGAACATGATTGGTCCAACAGCTTTGTGAAATAGTCCAGTCTTGATCTCAACAGGGCATGCATGCATATTTGATAGAGCTTGTGGGGGACAGCATTATTGAGAGCTCATTCACATGGTGGTTGCCCATCATGTGCATGAGTTTAAAGACAACATCAATGGAGGGAAAACTGAATAAAGATGGGGAAATAGCCAAAAGACCCAAGAGGTGGAGGGAAAATTAATACTTCAAAACAGTGGCTGGTAGTGGACAAGCCTTTGAGAGAAAGAGGATATGGCATTGGAAAATGGCAGGATGATAGAAAGATTTTGGTGTTTTGATTTATGGGCGATATGTGTGGGAGTGGACACACCTAATCTCTTTGTCCCAAAGAAAATAAGGATATGAATGCGTAACGGGTTTATATTTTAGTGTAACGTGGATGGATTGATAACACCAATACAATAACGTCGAAAAATTACTCCACAGAAGAGATTGATGGCAGTGGCCCATATTGTGACCCCTTCTATTTGTTTTGGAGTCCAAAGTCTTCGTTGCTTTATTTATTGACCTGAATCATTTTGTTTGCATCCTCCCTTTTTGGGATAGTGGGAACAATAACAGACTGCTATTACTCATAGCAAAGTTCATATTCCTTGTCTGCAACAGAAATGGAGAAGGTGAGAAACAAATGGAAGAGACAGAAATGCCTGAAGCTTATGATTATCCTCTTCAAGCTGGAACACAACAATAGGCTGTTCTCCATTTCTGAAAAGGGTTCAGACTGAAAGGACAACACAAAGGGTGCAAGTGCCACTATGGACACTGGACAGAGCATTTGAATTGAACCCAAGTCTACTGATTTCATTTTTTATCAAAAAAAAAAAGTTTTTCTGTCAATGGGCTGCTCACGGCAGTTCAAATTCAATTACTCTATCTTGCTCTGAAAATGAAAAAATAAAAATAAAAACTCTGGTTGACTAGAGGAGCTAGTAGTAATACAATAATGAGCCCATGCTTGTTGTCTGGGATTCACAAAAAACAACTTAGCCATAATAATGTCAAGCTACTTTTAAATATGTTGTGTTTTAGAATTCTTAAAGTCATCATTTGCGCAAAGAACCCGCTAATGCTTGTTGTCTGGATTCGATTCCAAGCATCGCTTGTGAGAGTTTAGAAAAAAAAAAAAAACAAAAAAAAGGTCATCATTTGCTGTTGGAGCTGGTCGGACATGCAGTTGATATAATCAACCTCGCAGGTCTTAGTGGTTGGGACTGATTAAAGCCAATCATCTAACACTTTATGTATTGACAGATCACTTTTTCACTGTTGAAATATTCATATATGGTGAGTAAAACAATTCCAAAGCAGTATATTCAAGTGGCCTATGTTGTTGGCTTGCAGAATTTCTGCATAGAGAAGTAGATGTTTTTTCATTTTTCTTTGAGATATTATTATTTATACACTTTTGGGCTAACCCATCAGGCCAACCTGACCCAACCGAACCATTTGACACCCAATCAATTAAAATTGGTCAAACCTTTAGCTTTGACTTTGAGGGCAAGAGGAGGCCAGAGAGATGGAACGCATTTGAGAAATTGCAAGAGTAGGGAATCTTTATTGAAGAAATAGCTATAGCCATTGTATTGCCTAATTGCAGACAGAGGCAACAGAAACTTGAGAGTCCGCAGCACAATACTGGTGGAAGACAAGACAAGATATGAGGAGGCCTGTGAAGTATAAAATTGGATGCATTTGTTTACATCTTAATGAGATAAGAGTTATATTATTCCATATCTGAATGGGGCATTCATGGACTTGGGAATCGACAAAATGCTCGAAATTACAGCAACTACAACCAGAGAAGCTAAAAACCAAATACTTGGGAAATCTACCTTTAAAGCTTCTAGCAAATAAGGAGTTCAAGGATTTGGTCTGTACTGAGGGTGGGGTTATGAGCCTAAGGCTACTTCCCTATTCGCTGAAAGATGTAAAAGGTCTCCAAAATCACCCTTAAATTACATCATGCACTCTTCATTTGTGAGTGGTAGAGGAGTGAGGGAGTTGAGATTTGGAATGCCAAAATCATCCCCCAAATGTAAATACCTTGCACTGTAATCCTCAAGAAAATGACTATATGAGACTTTTGATCCCATTTGCAACCAAATGAGTGAACTTTGTGCCAATGCAGACCCAAAATTACAAGTACGCATGTGCAGTTACTTGCAGTTAAACATAACTATCCTATGTCAGGCATTAGACTAATGATGCACATCCACGAAAAGAAGATAACCGAGAACAAACTTTTTATATAAGGAGAGGGGAATTCGAACTTAGGATCTCGCAAGTATCACTAGACTAAGAGGCCCTCTAGTTGGTAACCAAAAACAACCAGAGAGACCATAAAAAAAAACACCATAAATAAAACCAAGATGAAAACTGGTGAAAAATCGTGCGCACTTGTAATTCACAAACAAGTGACAACTATATCTTCTTATAGAGAGAGACCATTCTTACAACATCAGCATGTATCATGTATCTTCAACTACAAGGAATATAAAAGCAAAAATAAGAAAGCTCAGAAAGACATAAGCTTGGGACCATTATCGGGCATACCCATCCCAGCAGCTAAATCAGCATCCAGCTGGGTATGTGGTGCTTCCATCAGCAGCTTTACACGCCTCCTGTGACGCTTTGTCTTGAAATGGTAATCCCTCACCGCCGCATTATTGAAGTATCGGCTGCAATTTCAACATCAAGTTACTTACTTTACCAACCCAGCTAATAAAAACTAGTATTGGATATGAATTTCAAAGCTGGGTCTTTTTTTTCTATTCTGTTCCCAGCAACCAAACAGACAGATAAAATTTTACATTGAAAATCAAAAAGCAAAAGAATAGAAAAGCTGTTCTTGCGGTTTTCCTCCCCATTTCATCAAAAAAAGAATAGAAAAGCTTACTCGCAGTGAAGGCAGTAGAATTGACCCATCCCAGGGAGATCTTGATCAGGAGGCAATGGCTTCGTCTGCTCATCGGCCTTATTCAGACCATCATACACCATATCATCACGTGATCAAATTCTCAGTCAAGGAACCAATTCACAATTCACAAATTGAAAATGCAAATAAAAGGAACAATAATAATTGAGGGATAAAACAAAAGGATATCTTTGACGAGGAATTTGGCGCGGCGGTGAGTCTTGTGAGAGTATCTCCTTTTCTTGACGCTTCTGTGTGGGCACTTGCCTCCCATTTTTCTTGGCTCCGAAGTTTAGCTTCTGCGACTGCGAGTTGGGATTTCGTTTGGCTTCACTGGAAACCCTAGAAAGGAAAAGAGGGGATGTAATACGCGGTGCCGTTCCGAAGTTTATCTGGACGACTTGTCGGTCGCTTCGTGACCTATAAGAGCCCAATTTTCAGGCCCATATGATATAAGAGATTTGCTTGTGTTTAAGAGGGATGAAAGCCCAGTTTTCAGGCCCAATAATATTTATGAGATTTCTTTACGGAAAATACTTAGTTCCTTGCTTGAAAAGAGTTATTCCTCCTTACAAATCAATCAGTCTGCCATCTATGCATAAATTTTTCTTTTTGTAATTTTAAAGAGCTACTTTTGCATATGTGTCAAACTGTGATTGGTATTTAATGAGGAGCCAAGTAGTGTTTCTATCTCTACAATGCGAATTCACGTTACGTTACATGTGAAATGGTTCACAATTCTCTACTGGAGTATAGATCAATACGTCGTTACACGTGAAATGGTACACCATTCTCTATTATAGTATAGATCAATATCAAGTTATTCATTCATATTGAATGCGTGAATTCTTGTTGGATGGAACCATAATGTATATATACACTCCGTGAAGAATACCTTTTTTGTGAAATGGTACACCATTCTCTACTATAATTATCTGCAAATCACGTTCACGTGTGTAGAGAAACTCTTTAATTGATATTTTTAATGAGTTATTTATGCATATGTGTCAAATTATGATTTACACACGAAGTATGAATGGATCCTTTTATAAGAAGTCAAGTAGAGTCTTGATACTACCTTGTTACAATTTAGCCCAACAATGAACTTCCCTTTTCGACTATTTCCTACTGTAACTTTTGAATATATATTACACTCTCAAGCAATGTATCTTCTTTTTCTACCAAACAATCTAACGCGTTGTGTAGTTGATTAAGATCACATATCAAGTAGAATTCTTAGTGATATTTTTTTGTTTTTAGGGAGTCAATCATAAACAATGACTTTGAGAGAGTTCTATTAAGTAGCTCTTGAGAATACATGCATTAATTATCATGCAAATGGGATCAAATTAAGATATTATATTATGTCATACAAAATAAATGGACAGCAGCAGGGCTTTGTATAATTGAAGTATCCCATTTTTCAAATCAAATAATACATTGATTGACCAGTAATTCACTGTATTACTAGTTATATGAATATATCTTATGCCCGATATTGATGAGCTAATCTCGCCGGATTCTTTTTTCTATTAATTAAAAAGTTATATGAATATGAAATCAGGGGCAACAAAGGACACCATCACCAGGACCCTCCCCCATTGGGCATAACATAACCAACATCTGTCAGCTCTGTATCTTTAATTCCTGTCATTGTCTTTTTCCTGTTGTGTGTTTTTAATTGCTTCTTTTTTGGTGTGTAAGATCATTTTGTTACCACCAAAAGAGAGTTATTAGAAACTAACACTCAAACCACAATATTAATCGAAAAAGTCAGCTAAAACAAGTAAAAAGTCTAAAGACAGAAACCTAACAAATTAACCAGAATTAACTTTCACCATGAAGCACAAGTCATCATGTACGTACTTTAGCAGGAAAGACAAAAAAAAAAAAAAAAACAAGAGAAGCACAAGTCATGTATACCCTAAGGCAATTGAAACCAATCCATCTTTATATGCAACTCTTCTTCTCCTTTTCTTCTTGTTGGAGAAGCTTGTTTGTGGTTTTTGTTTATTGTTACTGTATTTGTAGCAATTATATATATGTTGCAAACCGCCAATAAAAATTTATTGACAAGATCTTGATATTTGTCTATATGTGAGATATTTTACCAATTTTAGTTCAAATGTCATAGACTTTTTTTCTTTCTTTTTTGGGGCATCAAATGTCAGATTTTAAGTGTTTGTGGCTTCATGTAGTTCAGTGATCCTCAACCTAATGACTGCAGAAAAGGAAGCACAAGCATCTTGAAAATACATTAATAAATGTTTTTGCTCGTAAAATTGAAACTGCATAATAAAGATTGTAGGTTTAAAGCTTAACCTACCAAACTAGTACGGATATAGAAGAACACAACTCACACGATACTATACACGATCGATCAGAGAAACAGCCACAACTTCAAACTTCCATCATTTTGTATAAACATCTGTTATAAGGACAAGTTTCAAAAAGACCAACAGACAGCATGACATATTAATTTCTAGGCATGCAGCAAACTAGAAACAGCAGATTGAGAACATTCAGAAAAGGAAAAGAAAAAAGAGAAAAAAAAAAAATTTCATCAGATACACAAACAATCTCAATGGAAAGACTATCTTTACTCTTTCTTGATGAGAACAAATGGATATTAGAAGCACCCAAAAACAGCAAGAACAGAATCGAGATTGAGGATAGAGCTATTAAGTATCAATTTCTTACCTTAGATAGATATGGAGCACAGATGATAGCCCAAAAGTGGAATGTTTTATCCTTCAAATACCTTTAGAGCTGAGAAAAAACCAAGAAGGCATTTGTCTGCACTTACACTTGCACCTATACATGGATCTCTGAGTTCATCAGTGCATGAGAAAACCAGAAAAGACCAAAAGAGGTGCAGGTGCAAATGCAGATAAATGAAACCATCTTTGCTATCAAATAAAATAATTCCACCACTAATCAAAACAACACAAGCCTTGCTCCATTTAACGAATTGTGTGAAATTGACATATATATATATATATATATATATATATATCAAGTGGAAGAAATTGCAAGTTGAAGAGAATATTGAGACAGTAAATTTAAAATCGTACTGTAGATATAGTAATTTGATTGATGGTTGTTTCTGGGTAAGCATAAGGCTTTAGGGTTGACAAAAGCATATCACTTGTAAGTTGTTGAGAGAGAGAGAGAGAGCACTGATCACAGACCACGTGATCTAAACGACGGGGCACGTGGGACTTGCGATTTGAGCCAATAATATGAGAATACGTACAGAATGTGCTCATGCCCGTCCACTCCAAACTCGTGATGAGAGAGAGTAAAATGACCATGGTGTTTTTATCACGTGGCATTTACCACCATTCAGCTGAGGACCACGGGCCACACCCTCCAGTCTGCTCCTCCGCTCATCTCATCTGACACAACATGATACTAAGGCTCGTCAATGGACCGGGTTGGGCTAATCCAGTCTAAATTTAATGGGCTTGGGTCGAATTGGACAGGACTTGAAAAAGAAAAGAGAAAATAATAGGTCGGATTGGGCTGGGTTTTTTTTTTTAAAATTCAAAGCTCATGCCCGACTCATGGGACTAGGCTTGAGAAAGCCCATCGGGCCTGGTCGGGCTGAACTGGACCTACTTCATTCGAAAAGAAGAAGAAGAAGGAGAGGAAAAAAAAACAACGTGTCATTCAAAAAGAGGCACTCAGTTGCATTATAATTAGACAGGTAACACGTTTTAAGAAATAATTTTTAAAAATAATAAGTATCAAAAAAATATTTTTTTTTAAAGGATGGTATGAATAAATATACAAATGCTTGGTGATGGGTTCAAGAAAAACATGATTATATTTGGTGGTATGATTATGTTTGATGATATGATATGTTGTTCGTCTTATTCTTGATATATATAATTGTTGTATTAATAATTGACACAAATTAATGTACTAATCATCCAATTATAAACTAGGATTGAGTAAAAATAAATAAATGAAATGAAACAAAACAAGAAACCCAAAATAAACACAAACATCAATTTCTATCACCCATTTATCACTCCTGTATCGCCACTATATCACTATAGTAACACCAGTTTATCACAATTTAGGCAGAGACGATTTATGAACTTCCTCTTTTTTTCAATTTCGACATCTGTCCAGTTTTTGACCTATAACTTTTCAACCGTTTATGCAAATGTTGTGTTCTTTATATGGTTGGATTCAACATAGAAAAATGAAGAACACTATGCGAACCAAATGTAAAAAATGGATACAAAAATGAGTAAAATTCAGGTAGAAACAAACACAACGTTTCAAACAAGTAACACACACAAAAATGAAAGAGGGGGGGGGGGGGGTTTGCAATTCAAGTGATATAATCCTATTCCTAAACCCTTATTTATACATAATTATATATGTATGCGGGCCTAACGGGCTGGGCCGAGCTTTCTTGGTCTTAATTCGGGTCTGGCCTATGAGCCGATTGGGCTTTAGACACCCAAGCTCAAGCCCCAGCCCAGCCCAGCCCAGCCCAGCCCAATACAGGTCGGGCCATCCCAAAGCCCATAACGGGCCGGGCTATTTCTTGATGGGCGGGCGGGCCCTCATCGACCCATGAGCCCGCGGGCCAAATGATGAAGCCTACACAATACAAACCCCATCAACTTTTTTGTAAAACCTACAACAAGTTCAAAGCAAGGGTGGAGTCATGAATTTTTCGATGAGTGGGCTAGCTAAATTTTTTAGCTAAAATAAAGTATACATTAAATTATATAAACCACGTTAAAAGTATACATTAAATCATATGTTCAACAATAATTAAAAGTGTACTTATTGAAGTTGTGCCATGTGATTCTTGAGGGAGTTGAAATATTTTATTATTGCATCTGAATCGATATTGTTAGCAAATTCTTTTTCAATGTAGACAATCATAGAATATGTTAGAAACTCATTCTCCATCTTGTTGCGAAGAGCTGTTTTAACAAGTTTCATAGCTGAAAAAGCTCGTTCAATAGTTGCTGGAGAAAAGGGAAGAGTTAGCACAAGACGGATCAACCTATCAATCAAATGATATCTTTGTGACCTTTTTCATTTCAACTAATCCTTGACATAATTCAGAGAGAGTAGACACATTTTGAAGTACAAGATGATGAGGTACATATGCTTTGTAAAGTTTCGGCTCGCATCTCAAAATATGTAACTCTTGTGGAGTGAAATCTTGAGGATAAAATCTCTGCAAGGATGCAAATTTTATCAATGTTAAATGATTTTAAAGAATCATTAGGGTCCAAAGCTGAACTAAGAATAAGAAGTTCTGTTTCCCTTTCCTGAACCTACTATTCCACTCAGCCAATTGAAAATCTATTGCATCATTGAATATGTCAAAGTAGTAGTGATGCTCAACTGTAATATTGTCCTTTTGTTGACAAGAATGTCTTGTTCCAACTTTATATTGAGCATTCATATGAGGCATATCAATGTCATGTTTCTTGCAAAATAAATCTAATTTCCCAATAAAAGTTTTCCAGCCAGCTAATCTCAACTTCTGAAGGACACTTTTTGTTGTACCGACTAAGTTCATAGCATTCATGATGTCTTAAGACTTATGTTGCAGTTCTCGACAAAGGATATCTGTGAGTCCCATAATTTCTTGCAATAAATGCAAGATGAATACAAATTCGAATTGCCTAATCGCATTATAGGTACTAGTAGATTCCCCATGTAAGGAGCCTGTGGATCCATCTTTCTTTGTATTCTCAAGAACTGTACAATCATACATAATTATCAAATCACAAACAGAATCATAATGAGAATTCCACCGAGTAGAGGTTGATGCAATGTACCAATTTGATTAGCTCCTCTACCAGTCTCTTATTCACCGCAGCCAACAACTCTATAATATTCATTGATTATGCAACTTGTAACTCACTATGACGTTTGGGAGAAGCAATAATGACATTGATAATTGAATTCAAGGATGAAAAGAATAACCAAATTGCAGCCACTTCTTTTGATGCTGAAACTAATGCTAATTGTAGTTAATGCACAAAACAGTGTACATAATATGCATATGGGCAATCTCTAAGAAATAATGCTTGTATTATAAATGAACAAGCAAAGCACAGACTCATCACAAATCAATATAAGAACCTGCAAGCCTAGAAGATAACTACATGATAATCTAGGCACTGAGAAGGACTCGAAAATCTAGGCATTTCCTTTGCTAGCAACAATTACAGTGATATGAGAATGTGAAGATATGATTTGAGACACACTCAACACCTTGGATGCTACTGGGAAATTATTGAAGAGCACATGGATACAGCGTTCACAGTTTAAGCACGTGGAAATGTACTAAATAGTGTTGGCTAACGCCTAGGGCAGTCTCCTGTCCCTATTCTTTTTTGGGAGTTTCACTAAAATACCCAAAATGAGGGTTGAAATTATAAAAATACCCAACACCCAAAACACTTTATAAACATACCCAAAACCCATCATTAAACACACTCAAAACCCATTTTTGGTATGTTTCTATGTTTAAATAGTGCTTGGGTATTTTTATAAATATATGTCTAGAATTGGGTATTTGACTAAATATCTATTTTTTTTCTGTTTTTTTTTCCAACCACACGTATAAATGAAGCATTGAACGAAAAAAACGTGCACGGTCTTGTTGGTTGGAATGCCGAAGCATTGATTGAACACAAAAACACATGGGCTGATTTACCTGTGCTTAGTATCCCACTCATGGGCTTATTTACCAGTGCTAAGTATCCCACTCATGGGCTAAACTAGATTACGTATATTTTGCACTCATATACTTTACCAAAACACAAGTCTACGACAACGCATCCTAGAAATTCATTTCGATCAAACTTCCTGTTCATTTCGAGGCAAAAAGTTCACTTCATCCTCCCTGCGTAGAGAGATGAACACCTCGTACAATGTGTTGGTGACAATAATAAATGTATTTTTTGGTGCCAGATGAATTTTTAACCTTGGGATGAGTAAACATCTAAGGGGCATTTGTTACGCAAGTTTGGATTAAATTTAGTACCATGTTTGTTTCATCTAATTTTAGTCTTAGATGAGATTGCTAATACAGGACCCACCAAAAACACATCCTTAGGAGGAGACTACTAAACCCATGTGGAAATAGTGGATTAACTAGTCTCATGCTCACTAAGGTATAAAATATATATTATTATTATTATTATTATTTAACTGTATTTATATATTATATTATATTATATTATATTATACTTACATACCCATATACACATATGCATATTAATATTATAATAATAGCATACATGTATATATGTAATAATATATATGTAATATATATTATATTATAATATATATTATATTATAATATACATGTATATACACCTATATACACATACATATTATATATATTATAATATATATATATATATATATACATGTATATTATTATTATAATGGTGTGTCAAAATGCGTGGCTTTCTGTGTCTCTTATCTTATATATATAACTTAGGTCTACCCCTCCAACCATTGAGCCTCTGCAAGAGAAAACAAAGAAATAAGAGCCAAAAAACATGGGAGGCATCCGGATCATCTCAATAAATACAGTAAAAGCAGCGAGTCATAATACTCGAGCAATTGAGTTAACTCCATGGGACCTCCAGCTCCTTCTTGTTGATCCCATCCAAAAAGGCCTCCTCTTTCACAAACCCAAAAACTTTTCACAAAATATCCAACATCTCAAAGCCTCCCTTTCACGAACACTTGACTGCTTTCCACCACTTGCCGGCCGCCTCGCCGCCATTGAACACGACGAAGACAACGCTTTGTCCTTCTTCATCAATTGTAACAACGCAGGGGTTCTGTTTGTCCATGCCAAAGCTGATGGCGTCACTCTCTCTGACGTCAAAGACACTCTCTATGTTCCTCGAGATCTTGTCAACTCTTTCTTCCCTCTTAACGGAGTTAAAAACTTCCAAGGAACTTCCAAGCCCTTACTGGCAGTTCAAGTAACCGAGCTTGTGGATGGCGTCTTCATAGGCTGCACCATCAACCACACAGTTGTTGACGGGACGTCATTTTGGCACTTTAATTCTTGGTCCGAAATTTCTCGTGGTTCTTCTGATCATGTCTCAAAATCCCCTGTTCTTCAACGTTGGTTTCTGGATGAAATAAATCGTCCCATTCGAATTCCCTTCTCGAAACTTGAGGATCAAGTCTCCGGTAAACTCATCGACAATATCCCAACACCGAATAACCTAAAAGAAAGAGTCTTTTGCTTCTCAAAGGAAAAAGTTGCTCAGTTGAAAGCAAAAGCCAATGCTGAGATTGAGATTGAAAACACCAATACAAAAATCTCTTCTCTGCAAGCAGTTTTAGCTCATCTTTGGCGGTCCATAGTACGTGGCAGCAAATATTCTAGTGACGAAGAAACTAGTTACCGGTTGCTGATAGGTGCTAGACCAAGAATGAAGCCGCCATTGCCACAACAATACTTTGGCAATGCAGTTCAGGCCGGGACAGTGACCATGAAAACTGGGGAGGTTCTGGAACGTGGGCTTGGTTTTTTGGCTTGGGAAATGAACAAGATGGTGGCTTTGCACACAGAAGAGAAACTGAGAAGCTTCTTGGAGTGTTGGGTGCAAGAGCCCAAGTTGCTTACAGAAGACAACATGGCTGCTAATGCATTAGTCACAAGCAGCTCACCGAGGTTCAATGTGTATGGCAATGACTTTGGTTGGGGAAGGCCAGTTGGGGTGAGAAGCGGTACTGGGAATAAGTCACATGGGAAGATTACAGTGTTTGCTGGGGTTGAAGAAGGCAGTATTGATATTGAAGCTTGTCTTTTGGCTGAAACCTTGGAGGCCATGGGAAATGATTCAGAATTCATGGATGTGGTCACACTCACAGTGTAGCTCTAGATGCATTGCTAATGCAACTTTTTTAAATAAAGAATATTTAAATATTTAATGGCTTATCCAATATAGATCCCTACATTATCTATTTCCTAGACATATACACATCACTCTATAAATCTATGTGTAAAACCCAATTTCAAATTTAAATGATTAGTAGGATATAAGAGGTTGCAATATTCCTATGTTTTTACATAGTTGCCATCAAACTTCATATTTTATTTATAATTTATTTCAAGCATATCATTAACTGCCATAATTGTAAATAATACTCCCTATTAATAGCATATCAATCACCAAATTTCTTTTGCTTGTCATTCCCTCTCACATATTGGCCCCTAAAATTGCAAACCAAAAAAAATATCTGTAAATTACATATCCAATAATGTACCTATAAAAAATATAAATATATTATTTAAATAAAATATAGGTATATTATTTACCAAAAAAATTAATTAAAAAAACTAAGTCATATACTTTGTAATTGAAATTTCTGTACATTTTTCATAAATTAAAAATAGGTACACAATAATTTATAGAAAATATAGGTAGATTATTTACCCATAGGTAAATTATTTTACAATAAACCAATAGATGTGTATAGGTACATTATTTGAAGAGGAAAAATACGTACATTGTTTTACTAGGTACATTATTAGAGGGAAAAAAAATAGGTACATTATTTGGAGAGAGAAAATAGATTCATTTAAAAAAAAAATTCATAAAACAAATAATAGGTACTTTATTTAGAGAAAAAATGGTGCATTATTTAGAGAAAAATTAGGTACATTATTTAGAGAAAAAATAGGTTCATTTACAAAAAAAATTCATAAAACAAACAATAAATAGATTATTAAAATATATTTCAACATAATTAGAATGTACACTATTATTAATAGAACTATAATAAAATAGATTATTAGTAGTATAATTCATAAAAGGAAAACAACAACAAAAATTTATTAACTAAACCAAAACATTACTAATACGTTAATGTTGAATTTAATATTTAATTTTAAATAAGTTTCTAAATTAATTCATACATCCATTACAATCATTTGAAGATCTTTCCAAATTTAACATGTGTCATTAGTTACACCCTCATATAACACGTTAACTTGTAAATATGGGTAGCTTTGGAATCCGAAAAATAGAATAAATAAGATTTTAAGCTAGATTAGATAACTTGCTTACTTGGATCTCAGTCATTGGGTTTTATTTGAAAAAATTGGGTATTTTAAATAGAAAAATAAAAGAAAGGGTTGTAAGTGATTAAAAATGAATTTTATGAGTCTAAGCTCAATTTACTAAATATGGCTCAATCAAGTTATCATTATCTTTGACGCCGTCTAATTCATATTTGCGTAATCATTTCTTCATAGTATTCACTACAGCAAATTGCATTCCTTTAGTGGATTAGTACTGACACTGTACATCCATTTTAGTCCATCCATGCACCCTGAATGTGATACAAACACCTTCACGGTTGAGAATGAGGTAAACTAGTCATGTCAATTCTACCCAACCCGTGGATATGTGAGTTATACTAGTTGGCTATGATTGTGTGCCCGCCTCCTCCACTCGAATTTGAACCCTTTCCTAATTAAACCCGTGGATGTGAGTTATAATAGTTAGACATATCGGTGTGCCAGCCCCTTCCAGATTAGAGAGTCGTTTAAAATTCGAAACAATCCGTAATGTTGACTGTCACAAAAGGACACACTGAAGGTGATAAGATGAACTAATGGTGCCAAATCCTCAATAAGACGGTGATGGTCTACAGTGACAATAAGCTTCTTCGTACCAGATAAGCAACACTTGTACGTCTCTAGTACATTCATTACACATGCAATATTCTAGTTTATCGTAATGGTCTAATGGTGCCAAATCCTGAATAAGACGGTAATGGTCTACATTAGTTTATCTTAGGACAATAAGTTTCAACACTTATCCGTCTCTACATTCATTTCACGTGCAATATTCTAGGAAAATATTGAAAGATGTGTTAAAAGGAAATAAGATTGGAAAAACTCTCTTATATTATTCTCCAACTAAATATAGAATTACATTATTGTGTTTACAATAAAGAAATTAACCAGAATAAGTCAATTGTACAAACTTAATTATGAAATAAATCATAATCTTAATAAGGAAGAATAGCTCGTGTCAACAAGATGAATAAAATTATGAGTGCTGCTAAATGAACCCTAAAATTAATTGAGTACACCTTATGATCTATGTACACCCTAATATTATAATCAAAATGTAAAATTAACTAAGTACACCTTATTTAGCCACCAAAAATACCCACAGTACACCCTAATACACTATCACAACACCCTAATACCATTTAGAGAGCTGGATGTCGAACACTATCAGGCCACCAAACCCACCTTGCTGTCAAATACACTATTTTTCATCTTCGTCTTTGCTCTGAGTGAATATTGGGATAACATATTCCTTTCCCATTTTGTTGGTTTTGAGCATTTATAACCATATCCACGTGGATTCCTTTCACTTTAATTTGTCGTCAAAGTTCTCCACAGCTCCAAGTTGCTTCATAATCCATCAATTCCTATATATTTATTTTTTTCAATATGAAGAAGGATTGAACTGGGTTCTTCACATTGGAACTTTCTCTTATATTAATTCTCCAAGTAATTATAAAGTTACATTGTGTTCACAATAAAGAAATTAGCTACACCAGAATAAGTCGATTGTACAAACTTAATTATGAAATAAATCCTTATCTTAATAAGGATGAATAGCTTGTGTCAACAAGATGAATAAAACTATGACTGTTACTAAACGAACCCTAAAATTAATTGAGTACACCTTATGATCTAAGTACATTGTAATATTATAATCAAAATGTAAAATTAACTAAGTACACTCTATTTAACCACCAAAAATACCCCAAGTACACCTTAATACACTCTATCACATAACACTCTAATACCATTCAAAAGCTGGCTGCCGAACACTATCAGACTACCAAATCCACCATGCTGCCAAATACACTATTTTTCATCTTTTTAATCTTCGTCTTTGTTGTGAGTGAATATTGGGATAACATATTCCTTTCCCATTTTGTTGGTTTTGAGTATTTATAACCATTATCCATGTGGATTCCTTTCACTTTATTTTTTCATCAAAGTTCTCCATAACTCCGAGTTGCTTTAGAATCCACCAATTCCTATATAATTATTTTTTCAATATGAAGAAGGATTGAATTGGGTTCTTATTAAAATTATATTTGTTTCATAATTTAATATATTCTTTTTGGTCATTTTATATTAGGATAAATTAGTAATTCAATAAATAATTTAATAATAGGTTGTACTCAATTAATTTTAGAGGTTGTTTAGCAGCACTCTAAAATTATTTACCAATTGCATTATTGGTCTATCACTGAAGTTCCAAATAATTTGATGTTCTAAAACTATAGAGTGAATTCAACAGTGTAAAGTCATTCCAACTTCTTTGAAAATCATTTAAGTATATGTTTTAATTTGTAGGTTGTCCGTTTTGTTTCCTTGAAAAGAAAAAAAAATCATGTAATTAATATAATGATGCATGACAATTAAAACCTACTTTGCTTAAGTTGAAGAATTCGTTTTACACGTTAAATTGCTCGATGAGAATCTGCCAGACATACTGACCATATTGATCCAAAGTTGAAAACGAAATGACTGGACGTGTTCCAAAATGATAGGTAACATGAGAAAACAGCCGTGTGGATAGTGTCTTAAGAAAATGGGATTTGGTAATGGACGCATACTAGTGCTCTTTTCTCTTTTTCCGCAGTTAATATTCCAATTGATTTCTTTGACATTTTCCTTGTCTTTATTATCATTAATTTTTGTCACTTTTCTCGTGACCATATTCAACCAATTAGTAAGCATGGTGGGTGGCAGCTTCTGGAGACCAATGCTAGTTAAGGAGTCGTTCCTTCTTATAAATTTGATGTGAAAAAAGTACAAAAGAATAGCTCTTTAGTGTTAACGGTGTTTAGCTCAGGGAAAAATAATTTTGATTTGCGGACCAATAGTCTCAAGTTCGAATCCTTATGACAAACTATGGTAGTAGTGTGTGAGAAATCCCGTCCATTTGTAATTTAGACTATTTAAGGCTGGTTTTAAGAAGGAACATATCGAAATAAAGGCATTCCAATTTCAATCCAAAAAATTTCGGAATGAAAATTATTTTCCAATTCCGTTCCAAAAACTTTTAGAATTTCAACATTCATTTCGATTCGGAAAAATCATAATTTTTGTAAAATTTCAGAATATACATATTTCGGAATTTTTTTTGGAAAAATTTCAAAAAATAGTTGAAAATTTTAAATATGTCCAACGATCTTAAAGGTTAAAATTGGCTCAAAATTGAAAATTATACATAAAGCTCAAAAATTATTATATGTCGTTATCCATTATGAAATTACTCAACAATGTCTATTTGATGATTAAGTCATATTTAGTTCAACATGAAATTAGTCATATGTGTAGTTTAAACTTAAAGTCCCAATATATTTCAAATTTCGGAAATTTCGGAATCTTGAGATACATTCCAATTAAAATCCTTTTTTTTTTCTTCGGAATTTTCAGATTTTGGAACTTTCTAATGTCGGAATTGATTTAAACTCGCTAAAATTGAAATTTTTGGATCGGAAGCGGAATTTCCAATCCAACTTACACCCCTAAGACTATCACCTTGTTTTTAAATAAATATAAAATAAAATATTTATAAAATAAAAAAAAAACACTCTTTAGCTGGGATAAAAGGTACGATACCGCATGTGAAAGCACATATTATAGAAGGAATTTGCATGTCACGGGCCTATATTCCTCTTATTCGTTTATCTCTCCTTATGTGATTCATTATGTGATGAAAGACAATAGAACATATATATCTGTTTCAAATAAGGGTGGGCATTTTCCAGATCCAGTTTTCACCTTACACTGGAATGAAAAACCGGTACTATTCAACCAGTGCGGTTCAATCGAATTTTGGTGAAAAATATTTATGAAATCAATCGATTCAGTTTAAACCAATTTCGATGTGCGGTTTCTGGTTTTTTTGGTTTTCAGACCAGATTTTTTATTATATATATTTTAAATTAATATTTTTTTACAAATTCGAACATAAAATTTATTTTTTGGGCTCAAAAATTCACAAATGACCCAATTTCATGCAAAGTGAGATAATTAGGCCTAGAAAATAGAGGTACTTTGAAGTTGGGGTTGATGAAATATTAGTTATGGGATTAGAAATTTAGCATTGCACTTAAATAATTTTTATAAAAATAAAAAAATACACAGCCAGTCCAGTTTTGTAAGGTGTGAAACTGGCATCGGAACCAATTTGAACCAGTCCAATTTGATTCGATGCTGGTTTGTTGAATTTTTAGTCAACCTAATTTTTTATGATTTTTTTTGTCCGGTGTTCCAATTTTTCTGGTCTCGATGCCCACCACTAGTTCTAGGCAAGTTTTTCATTGTTAGCTAGATAGCTCAGCCCTTTCTAATGTGAGTGGTTGATCGATTCTTGTCTGATAAGCAATTAAGCATTTTCCTAATTGAAGTGACATATACAAATAAATTTCCTCCACGTATTTGCTTCTCTCATGTAGCTTAAAAACCAAACCTTGATATTAATCATTTGTGTTCTCTGAAACTATTTGTATTTTATACTTTATCTAGCACTCATAGCTAGCAATGAGATGAAGGTAGTTCACAAATAGGAAGAAAGAGAGAGAACCCCAGCAATTAATATTATTACAAACGTTATTATAACTTGAGGAAGGGGCAGAGAAGACGTAACAACCTACATAATATGCCATGTCTAGCCAGACTGCTAGCCGTAACAATCAACATTTGGTAACCTGATTTTCAATCTGTTCCAAGGCGAAAACAAAATGGTTGGGCACGTAATGGTAATGCGTTTAGAAAATGGGATTTGTCAATGACCACGTACTCTTTCTTTCTTTCTGCATCCACATATTTTGTTTGTCATGTTTCTCTGTCTTTCTTATCATTTTGGTTTTGGCCAGCTGAAGGAACTGAATCAGTGGTTTTGGAGATGGAATTTTAGGACGACAAGGGTAAGCTGCCGTCGTCACGAAAAAGAGTGAATTGATGTTTGAGACCACGTGGTCTTTGGATGATGGAAATGCTTATGCCATCCTCACTTGTTTCATTTTAAAAGAAATTTTCCGCTATTTAGATAGTTATTAGTCATATTTGGCTAATTAGAATGGCAGGGCACGTGTCTTCCCTGAGCTTAAGGCGGCCCTGCAGCCAGTTCAATCCTTCTTCATATTGAGAAAAGAAATATATATATATATATATATATATATATATAATATAGGAATTGGTGGATTCTGAAGCAACGTGGAGCTGTGGAGAACTTTGATGAAAAAATAAAGTGAAAGGAATCTACATGGATATAGTTATAAATGCTCAAACCCGACAAAAATGGTAAGGAGTACGTTATCGCAATATTCACTCACAACAAAGAAAAAGATGAAAAAAATGAAAAATAGTGTATTCGGCAGCAAGGTGGGTTTGGTGGTCTGATAGTGTTCGATAGTCAGCTCTCGAATAGTGTTAGGGTGTTGTGTGATAGAATGTATTAGGGTGTACCACAGGTATTTTTGGTAGTTAAATAAGGTGTACTTAGTTAATTTTATATTTTGATTATAATATTAGAGTGTACTTAAATTATAGGATGCACTTAATTAATTTTAGGGTTCATTTAGCAGTACTCATAAATTTATTCATCTTGTTGACACGAGCTATTCCTCCTGATTAAGATTATGATTTATTTCATAATTAAGTTTGTACAATTGATTTATTCTGGTGTAACTAATTTCTTTATTGTAAACACAATGTAACTCTATATTTACTTGGAGAATAAATATAAGAGAAAGGTTTTCCAATCGTATTTTCTTTTTAACACATCTTCCATTATTTTCCTAGAATATTGCATGTGGAATGAATGTAGACCATTACCGTCTTATCCAGGATTTGACACCATTAGTTCACCTTATTACCTTTAGTGCCCTTTTGTGACAGTCAACATTACAGTTTGTTTCGAATTTTAATTTTTGACAAAATGATATTTAAATGATTCTCTAATCAGGAAGAGGTTCAAATTCGAGTGGAGAGGCGGGCACACCATCATAGCCAACTAGTTTACCTCAAATTCGAGTGGATGGATTATAATGGATGTACTAATGCTCTATATAGAAATGGCATTTTCTGTAGTGAATACTTTGATAACTTGATTGAATTGATTACACAAATACATATTTAAATATTTTTTATTTAAAAAAGTTGTATTAGCTACACTGTGACCACATCCATGAATTCTGAGTCATTTGCCATGGCCTCCAAGGTCTCAGCCAAAAGACAAGCTTCAATATCAATACTGCCTTCTTCAACCCCAGCAAACACTGTAATCTTCCCATGTGACTTATTCCCAGCACCGTTTCTGACCCCAACTGGCCTTCCCCAACCAAAGTCATTGCCATACACATTGAATCTCGGCGAGCTGCTTGTGACTAAAGCATTAGCAGCCATGTTGTCTTCTGTAAGCAACTTGGGCTCTTGCACCCAAAACTCCAAGAAGCTTCTCAGTTTCTCTTCCGTGTGCAAAGCCACCATCTTGTTCATTTCCGAAGCCACAAATCCAAGCCCACGTTCCAGAACCTCCCCTGCTTTCATGGTCCTTGACTATAATTGCAAGAGAAAGAAAATAAAAATCAAGCAGCCAGACTGGCCGTGAACTCTGCGTCTTGTGCCAAAGCTTGTAGTGTCTGAGGCAAAAGGCAAGCTTCAAAATCAATACTTCCATCTTCAGCCCCAGGAAACACCGTCAATTTCCCATCAAATTTGTTCCCAACGCCACTTCGAACAGCCAGAGGCCGTCCCCAACCAAAGTCGTTGCCAAACACATTGAACCGCGGTGAGATTCCTGTCAACAATGAGTTGCTTGCCAAGCCATCAAGCTTTGGCACTTTAGGATCTTTTATCCAACCCGCCAACAGTTTCCTTACATCTTGTTCTGTTTGTGAAGAAATCATCTTGTTCATTTCCCAAGCCGTCCAGCCTAGTCCGCGCTCAAGCAACTCGCCTACTGTGGATGTTACTATGCCGAATAGAACAGCATTTCCAAGGTATTGCTCTGGCAATGGTGGCTGCAATCTCTGCCTCATGCCTACTGGCACTTTGTACTGGGTCTCTTGATCAGTTTCGAGACGCTGGTTGTGGGTCACGGACACCCAAAGATGAGCCAAGAGTGCTTGAAGGGATGAGATCCTGGTGGTGCCCATTTCGGCATTGGCTTTCGCTTTGAGCTGTGCAATTTTTTGCTTGGAAAAATGAAACACTCTTTGTTGAAGAAGGGGTGCTGAAAACCTAAGTTTCTGGATTTTGTTTTGAAAGTTTGGAAGGCGAACCGGGAGATCAATCATGCCGTTGAGAAATTCGCGGCCAAAAGCAGGAGGAGGTTGCGAAATTTTGCCACAATTAGTACTACCAAGTCGAGAGATTTCAGACCAAGTGTTGAAGAAATGCCAGAATGATGACCCATCAACAACAGAGTGGTTCATTGTGCAACCTATGAAAATGCCATCAACCAACTCAGTTATTTGCACTGCAAGCAGAGGTTTGGATCCACTGCCTTCGTAGTTCAAAACCCCATTCATCAGAAAGAATGAGTAAACAATGTCATCAGGAACCAAAACAGAGTCAAGGATATCCGCCACCGTGACACCGTCAGCAACTGCATGTACAAACTCAGCTCCAGCACCATTGCAGTCGACGGAGAAAGAGGTGGTGTTGTCGTCCTCATTTTCGGTAATTGCAAGACGGCCAGCAAGGGGATAGAAGATGTCTAAGGTGAGGGAGATGGAGTGTTTTAGGTGTTCAGTCAAGCTCGGGATGGGGTCTTGCTCATAGGTACTGGATTTTGGTTTGTGGAAGAGAAGGCCCTTTTGGATGTGATCTAATAGGAGGAGCTGTAGATCCCATGATGTTAACTCAATCCTCTGAGTAAGTTCATTGTGGAATGTGGGTTGAACAGTGGTCGTGGAGATGAAGCGAATGTATCCCATCTAAGATTATTTCTTTAAATTTTTACTTGTACTGTTGAATTTTCAATAGGTTTCTACGTAACCTAAATTTAGGTCATTTTGAAATCTTGGATCCATCATGTAAAGTCATTCCAACTTCTTTGAAAATCATTTAAGTATATGTTTTAATTTGTAGGTTGTCTGTTTTGTTTCCTTGAAAAAAAAAATCATTTAATATAATGATGCATGACAATTAAGACCTACTTTGCTTACGTTGAAGAATTCGCTTTACGCGTTAGAACCTAATTTTCTCGATGAGAATCTGCCAGACATACTGACCATATTCAATGTGTTCCAAAGTGGATAGTGTCGTAAGAAAATGGGATTTGACCAATTAATACTGCAATTGGGTTCTTTGACATACTCCTCTTCCTTTACAGTGAAGTGAAGTCAGAGTAAATCTGAAAATACAATATAACATTCTAATAGGTTCAAATAAAATAAAAGAACAACATTAACAAATATAATTTTAAGGATAAAACTTGTATTAATTTTGTGCTCATCATTCACCAACACTTACTATATAAATATACAAGTTTACATGCAGCCAAGCCAAGTATCAATAGTTAAGCCTGTCCAGTTAAAATTTAGAGAAATAATCTTAGATGGGATACATTCGCTTCATCTCCACGACCACTGTTCAACCCACATTGCACAATGAACTTACTCAGAGGATTGAGTTAACTCCATGGGATCTACAGCTCCTCCTATTAGATCACATCCAAAAGGGCCTTCTCTTCCACAAACCAAAATCCAATACCTGTGAGCAAGACCCCATCACGAGCTTGACTGAACACCTAAAACACTCCCTCTCCCTCACCTTAGACATCTTCTATCCCCTTGCTGGCCGTCTTGCAATTACCGAAAATGAGGACGACAACACCACCTCTTTCTCCGTCGACTGCAATGGCGCCGGAGCTGAGTTTGTCCATGTAGTTTCTGATGGTGTCACGGTGGCGGATATCCTTGACTCTGTTTTGGTTCCTGATGACATTGTTTACTCATTCTTTCTGATGAATGGGGTTTTGAACTACGAAGGCAGTGGATCCAAACCCCTGCTTGCAGTGCAAATAACTGAGTTGGTTGATGGCATTTTCATAGGTTGCACAATGAACCACTCTGTTGTTCATGGGTCATCATTCTGGCATTTCTTCAACACTTGGTCTGAAATCTCTCGACGTGGTAGTACTAATTGTGGCAAAATGTCGCAGCCTCCTCCTGCTTTTGGCCGCGAATTTCTCAACGGCATGATTGATCTCCCGGTTCGCCTTCCAAACTTTCAAAACAAAATCCCGAAACTTAGGTTTTCAGCACCCCTTCTTCAACAAAGAGTGTTCCATTTTTCCAAGCAAAAAATTGCACAGCTCAAAGCGAAAGCCAATCCCGAAATGGGCACCACCAGGATCTCATCCCTTCAAGCACTCTTGGCTCATCTTTGGGTGTCCGTGACCCGCAACCAGCGTCTCGAAACTGATCAAGAGACAAAGTACAAAGTTGTAGTAGGCATGAGGCAGAGATTGCAGCCACCATTGCCAGAGCAATACCTTGGAAATGCTGTTCTATGCGGCATAGTAACATCCACAGTAGGCGAGTTGCTTGAGCGCGGACTAGGCTGGGCGGCTTGGGAAATGAACAAGGCGATTTCTTCAAAAACAGAACAAGATGTAAGGAAACAGTTGGAGGGTTGGATAAAAGATCCTAAAGTGCCAAAGCTTGATGGCTTGGCAAGCAACTCATTGTTGACAGGAAGCTCACCGCGGTTCAATGTGTTTGGCAACGACTTTGGTTGGGGAAGGCCTCTGGCCGTTCGAAGTGGCGTTGGGAACAAATTTGATGGGAAGTTGACTGTGTTTCATGGGGCTGAAGATGGGAGTATTGATTTTGAAGCTTGCCTTTTGCCTCGGACACTACAAGCTTTGACACAAGACGCAGAGTTCAGTCTGGCTGCTTGATTTTTATTTTCTTTCTCTTGCAATTATAGTAGTCAAGGTTCAGTGGTCACTGCCACTCCAATAATTCTGGAATGATTGTTTTTCCTTTTGCCATGAAGATATCAAACTTCGAGTTCTCCCAAAAAAACCAAAAACTTCGATTGTTATCATTCGAACTCGCTAGAGATGAAAGTGAGGTTTACTAGAGGACTAAAAAGTTTATTTTCAGTTAAATACAAGGTTATTTTTTTATATAGGATTTTTTGCCCTTGGCTTTAGGCCAAGTAGTGAGGGTGAAATGATAATGGAATCAGGATTAAACCAAAAGCAGAAGCAAGTCATATAGTGGAAGAGTACTGGTACTACTAACTCATGTATGTTACATGAAATCATTTTTAATTGTTTCTCCATTTGGTAAAGGTGCTTTTATTATAAAGATTTTCTATTAAAACATTGCACTTCTCTTTGTTCACCTCAATACTTAAATCATTAAGTTGTAAGTTTTATTATTGTGTAAAAAGACAAAAAAGGTCATCAAACTTAATAATTAACCATAGTACATATCTATACACACACCACACACCCCACTACTCTTCATATCAAGTTTTAGAAAAATACAAACTCATCTACATCATATTGCCAGATTACTCTTCTCTTTTACAGATATAGAAAATTGATGAGCCTAACTCTTTAAATATGTGTGGGAGTTGATGGAAAGACTTGTTGATTATCAACTCAACAATACCTAAGTGTTGGAATTCTAGTTACAGTTCTTGGAGAGAGGTAAAATTGTTCTCTTTCTCTAGAAAGTATTAATTTCGGGTTTAGGATTCTATTTGTGTGTCCGTGACCCGCAACTTGGGTGTCCGTGACCCGCAACCAGCACTCTTGGCTCATCTTTGGGTGTCCGTGACCCGCAACCAGCGTCTCGAAACTGATCAAGACACAAAGTACAAAGTTGTAGTAGGCATGAGGCAGAGATTGCAGCCACCATTGCCAGAGCAATACCTTGGAAATGCTGTTCTATGCGGCATAGTAACATCCACAGGAGGCGAGTTGCTTGAGCGCGGACTAGGCTGGGCGGCTTGGGAAATGAACAAGGCGATTTCTTCAAAAACAGAACAAGATGTAGGGAAACAGTTGGAGGGTTGGATAAAAGATCCTAAAGTGTCAAAGCTTGATGGCTTGGCAAGCAACTCATTGTTGACAGGAAGCTCACCGCGGTTCAATGTGTTTGGCAACGACTTTGGTTGGGGAAGGCCTCTGGCCGTTCGAAGTGGCGTTGGGAACAAATTTGATGGGAAGTTGACTGTGTTTCCTGGGGCTGAAGTGTTGGAATTTTAAAAGATTTTAAAAATTTAATCGTTTTATTTATTTAATTATTTTTCTGTTTTCTTTTATTTATTGTGGGGTTTATAAATATTTAATATTCAGGTTTTATTTCTGGTTGGTGAATGCCATTATTTTTTGGTTGGTGAACTTTTGTGGTTGGTGAAGGTTACATGTTTTTGGATGCCTATAAAAGGCCACTCCTCCTTCACATTTGATAGACACACAATACACCATCAGAATATCACATACCACAAACTAATTCTCTCATTTTCTACTTTTATATATATTCTCTACTATTTTTGGCAATGGTTCTGTGACTTGGATACCCATATCCGTCTATGAACGTGCTCATAGCGGATCTTGAGTTTGTGTACAAGGGGTCGTATCTTGGAGTCTTGTAGACTGTCAGTACCTGCACGTAGGGAGGCTACAAAGGCTTTAGGACAGCGTCTTTGACGTGCTTCACCGTACCAAACTCACCTTCTTACTTATTATTTATTTTCCCTTTATTTACCTATTATTTTGTTTTCTTCAATTTCATTATACCTTAAAAGCTTTCCTATTTATTTATTATATCATTATTTATAATATAATGTTTTTGTGTTTGGCTCTACGGAAAAGGAAAACTATATTTTGCATATATTTTTTTATAACAATCTAAAGCCTTTGTAGATTAAAACTACTTTCTTTCCGTACAGTTGTGAAGCCTCAATTGAATACTTGATTGATGAGATTACCACTTGCCGCTTGGTTCAAACTGTAATAAACAAAGTATTATCTTACATGTATTTCGAATAAATCATATTTGTTAGGTTGTGTCTTTATCATAGCATAAGTTTGATTATATATGTGAAACCATATGTCTATTAAACCTTTGTATGTTAAAGTTGTTTTCTTCCCGTACTGCTATTGCTTTAATACCTTTTAACTCTTTGACTGAAGCTTTTGCATTTGTATTGGATTATCAAAAATGAAAATTATGATTTATTTTGGGTATATGCAGTTTAAAGCTTTGATGTTATCTATACAATTTCAATTGCTTTAATTATTGTTGGTACATTTATATTTTTATAATTTGTTGCTAACGTTTGGGCAATTAGTGCTAGTGTTTGAAAATAAAAAACCTACATACTAATTTATGTGGTATTATTATTATAGCTCAACGTTACCTGCTACCTGGTATAAATATCCTATCAGTTATGAAATCAAAGACTGATTTATTTTGCTTTTGATTTCTTTCAGCCATTAGCCTTACAACATCATGTTATATCTACAACTTTAATATATTTATATTTTAATTACTATCAAAATTTACTTCAAGGTCATTGGAACATTTTATTGCTACTCATTGGGTTATTTTGAAATATTTACTTTGGCGTCAGTTTTTGGTTTTCATTTGACCAATTTTTTGTCTTCAATCGGTGTACTAATTTTGTCAATTAATATTTTGATAATATTATAGATTTTTATTTTTCAAAATTGGATAGAAAGGTTTATGAGATTTTATCGCTATTGAAATGTTTTAAAATTAATTTTGGAGCAGCCAACAACTGTAATTTGGTTTTTTTAATTTTGGAGCAGCCAACAACTGTAATTTGGTTTATGAGATTTTATCGCTATTGAAACGTATCTTGAGTTTTTTTGGTTTATAATTTTGGAAAACCAAAATAATAATAATAATAATAAATAAAAACAATAACAGTCTGTTAATTATATGTATTTGGTTTTATATAATCTAGTGTTGTTTCAAAATATCAGTTGGTTGTTTTGTTCTTGCATATGAGTTTCCTCGGTATATGAGTTAGACAGTGTTTGTACCTAGTAAGAATTATTGGTCAACAGACAATTAAGTTTACTTTTTATGAAGACAAATTTGATTTGAATATTCAATTATTGAAAAGAAAAAACTTGCAAACAGTTTTTGTAGTTTAATTGTTTTGAATACAAAATCTAATATTCCGTCAGTTTTAGTTTTGGCCTATCTGTGTATTCAATTTTTATATTGATTATGTATTTTCATTTATGTGATATTATTGCAAGTTTTATTGAGCCTAATTATTCTTTATTTTGCTGGCTGTCATTGTTTCAAATTTGGGAGAAAAACGAACCGTTTGTTTTTGTATAAATGCTTTAGCTAGTTGGTTGATACATCAATGTTGAGAATTAGATCTTTTTACATGTATGGAGAATTTAAATTTGACAATTCTATTTTGTGCATATATGCCTATATATATCTCAAATTTTCGTCACTTATTTATGTTGTGTTTAACTATCCAAATTTTGTGTAGAAATCATTTTGTATATTGTGACTATAACGGTTTCAGTTTTGAGTAATTGGTTTTATAAGTTCTGTTGTAGAAGCTTTCCACTGGTATTTAAATGGGACAATTAATATAGGTTTTATTATTGCTTTTAAACTGAAGGTTCAATCCAAAAGAATTAGTGCTGCAATTCAATTTTGTCAAAAGCTTCATATTGATTGCTTCAATTGTTTTGATTTCATTTCACATTGTTGGGCACTACACATATTTGATTTCCAAACTATTCTTAATTGCCGCCTTATACAATTTAATTGAAAACTTTGGTGTACTGCCATAAAATTTGTTGGTACAAGCATTTTCATTGGTTATGCAAATAGGTAAACACTAGATTGCTAAAGCAAGTTAATTTCTCTAACGGTGGCTATGAAGATCAAGATAAGTAATCTCTACCTTCATTGCTTTAAATTGGCAATGTATTATATGACCAGTTAAATTCTCCAGAATGCTTTATTTCTTTTACTTTGAATTTTTGAATATTTTATATAAGTATACATATATATTGCACTAACGATCTTGTCCAAAGCTTATCTTATTTATGAGAATCGAGATTTATGTGATTTTCAAGCATGATGGAATCGAGATATTGGGGGTCGAGTATCATATACCTCCAGATAAGTTATACTAATTAATTCTCTATCTTATGCAATTGTGAGCATTGCTGCAATGAATGTGGTACAATTTATTTTGGCTAATTGATTCAACAATTAGAACTTTTACATTTATGGAGAAATTAAATTTGACTCTTTTATTTTGTGCATATGCATATATTTTACAAAATACAAAAATAAATGTCATTTTCTTTATTGAAATTTATTATCCAGATTTGTCTAATGGTCCACTCAATTCCTATAATTGTATTGGCAATAAAGTTATTAATAATGTTGGGTGATTATTTCAATTAACATGGTTAAGAAATTTAATTGCATTTTTTTTGTGTTGAAAACAGTTAATCTTGGCATAAGTTTTTTTTTTCCGTTGAACTTGCAGATTAGAAATTTTATGGTTTGATTATATAGTATTGCTGCAGTTCTAATGTCAAAAGTTTTGCATCTGTTTTGGCCTCAAAATCGCTTTAATATTTGGAAAAACTGTAAATTGCTATGATATGATTTTGTCTTAAATTGGTATTCATATTTGACATTAAATTTTGTTGTTATAATGGCATTTAATTTTGAATTTTGATGAATTTTTAAAATTAATAAACTTTTGGTACAATGTTCACATATGTTGAAATTTTCCTTAACTTGTGGGGGTTGTTGTCTTGCAATCTTTTTGCTTTGTAATTTATTTATTTAATTTTTTTTTGTGTGGCCAAAGTTGGAAACATAGAAGGGATGGGTTCTATGTTCCCGTAAATCATTTTAAAATATGTTAAAATGTGGGGGTTGCCTTAATTTCATAACCTTGATATTATCTTTAAGTAATTATAAAACGAGCATTTTTTGAGAACTTGGTGTGAGTGAAATTTTCTTATATTATGAAATTTTATTATGAGACTAAATTGTCTTAAATTTTGATATGAAAATGTGTGCAACTAATAATGGCCTTGGTATAAAATTTTGGTGGAGACTTCTTATTGTCTTATAGGTTCCTATTGAGAATCAGGAAGATACAATTTCAACCTGGATATGCGATCATGATTTCAGCCACTTTGAGTGCACAAAAGGGAGTAAGAGTATCCTAAAATACTCAGTGTTTATAGTTAAATTTATTTAAAGAATTAATTGTTATATTGTTGTTCATAATTAGTAGCAGGTGTACTCAAAGTTTCATGGACTTGAGAGGTACTCTTGATCATAAGATTTAATGTATGATGTTTTCTGTTATACTTAAATGTATACCAATCCGTATCTAATTTCCGATTATCCTGAGGTGAAATCCACTAATCATTTGTGTGCAAGATTGTGTAGGAAATATTTAATAACATGCAGGTTTAAAGCGCGCTAAAATTAATGGAGAACAAAGATTGACATACACTATATATGCCTTGTGAAGGCTAGTCTTGATATGCATGCCTCGTGGAGGAGGCTATTAATGCAAAATGTCGAGGGGGATGTGCTTAAGCCCATAAGGGAGTCACCTAGGGAGGTAACCCAACTTCTGTGATTGGAGATCCCATGAAGGAAGTTCAATGTGGTAGAAACAATCCATATTGCGTGACTCATATAGCACTAATAAAATTATGGAGATATCCTTGAGATATTCTTCTGCTCATCCCTAAGGCAAAAGTGCTATTTTATGTGACGTAAGGAAGGGATTTATCCCTGAATGAGTTTCGAGGCGGGCAAACTCCCGCAGGGTGCAGGTCACATGTACTCTTGGAGAACTCACCTAAGTGAGAGACGTCGTGAGGCCGCGACTGTGAGAATTGGGCTATTCTCTAGTAACTCTCATGAGAATCAAGATGAGCGCATGGCCATAAATAGCGCTACCCCGCATCCAAGTCTCAACTAATACTATGTGTGGGATATGTTGAAGTTTGGTCAAAGGTGCCGAGTTCAATACTGTGTACACTCAGGTTCCTCAAATGGAGACTATCATCACTAAGTGAAGGTTCAAGCCCGGAAGGCACCTACACCTATTACATAGTATTATATTGCCATATATATTATATATTTTTCACTGGTTTTTGTCACGGTAAAATTTTGAAAATCTTGTGGGGGATTGTTGGAATTTTAAAAGATTTTAAAAATTTAACCGTTTTATTTATTTAATTATTTTTCTGTTTTATTTTATTTATTGTGGGGTTTATAAATATTTAATATTCAGGTTTTATTTCTGGTTGGTGAATGCCATTATTTTTTGGTTGGTGAACTTTTGTGGTTGGTGAAGGTTACATGTTTTTGGATGCCTATAAAAGGCCACTCCTCCTTCACATTTGATAGACACACAATACACCATCAGAATATCACATACCACAAACTAATTCTCTCATTTTCTACTTTTATATATATTCTCTACTATTTTTGGCAATGGTTCTGTGACTTGGATACCCATATCCGTCTATGAACGTGCTCATAGCGGATCTTGAGTTTGTGTACAAGGGGTCGTATCTTGGAGTCTTGTAGACTGTCAGGACCTGCACGTAGGGAGGCACTACAAGAAAAAAGGTCTTTCCTGACGAAATCTTTTGCGACCAATCCAAATTTGGTCGCCAAACAGGGTTAAGGGCGACGAAGTTTTTTAATTCGTCGCCAATAATTTCATCAGATTTATGAACGAATTGACCATAAAATATGTCCGAATGGCGACCAAAAGATTTGGTCGCTAGGGGAGGAATGGCGACCAATATTAAAATTGGTCGCCTTTAAGCTTGAAAATTATTGGCGACCAAAGTATTTCGTCTCTAAAATTGGTCGCAGGTTCCCTAAAAAAGAATATAAAGTATTAAAACTGTGTCGTTTTCCTTCCAGTTTGTGCGCTCATGAGGAATCGAACTCTGGTCAAAGTTTGGGTACAAGTCCCAAATACCACTAGACTGATGCATCTTCTTGTGATATAATCATACAATTCTAATATTTATTACAATCTAACCGTCCCACAAACTCTCCTTTTCTTTTTCTTTTCTCCCAACCGTCATCATTTCTTTCATTCTTTCTTCTCTTCTCTCTCCATCTTTTTCTTCTTTCGTTATTCTCTCCATCTTCTTCCTTTGCTTTTTCTTCTTTTCTTCTTCATTTCTTTTTCTTTTCTCCCAACCGTCATCATTCATTTCCTTCTTTCTTCTCTTCTATCCATCTCTCCCATCTTCTTCATCTTTTTTTTTTTTTTTCTCCCAGCCATCATTTCTTATTTCTTCTCTTCTCTCTCCATCTTTTTCTTCGTTCTTCTTTGGATGATTTTGGTTGTATCATTTTGCTTTCTTTGAATCCTGATTATGAGAGTCTGGCAATTGTGTTTCAGGTCAAAATGCTCAAGTTTTTGAAGCAAAAGTTTATCATGCATGGGAGTTAAGTAGTATTGGATATTGAGGTAAGATCATGAACTTGAATTCTTTAACGCCACCTGGGTTTTTTTTTTATTGCTGATGTGATGAGGTTTTAATTAATCACTTTTATATCCAAAGTTTGAAACTTTTTAAAGCCCTTTATCTAGAAAAACTGGGTGATGAATGTCGATTGTTTATTGCTTTTTAAACTTGGCTGTATCTAAATTGCTGTATTAAAACTTTAAAAACTACATGCTTAAATTTCTGAAGGGCATTCTTGATTATGAAATGACTGAGCAATACTTTAAATAGATATTTATAAAAATACCCAATCCTAGACATGTATTTATAAAAATACCCAAGTACTATTTAAACATAGAAACATACCCAAAATCAACCCCACAATCAACAATTGTATATTTTTTGGGTGTGTTTATAAATGGGTTTTGAGTGTGTATAATGATGGATTTTGGGTATGTTTATAAAGTGTTTTGGGTGTTGGGTATTTTTATAATTTCAGCCCTCATTTTGGGTATTTTAGTGAAACTCCCTACTTTAAAAGTGCTCTAAAAGATTTCTTAGTTATCTTCAACTTTTATGTGCTTAGTCTGTGACTGTCGGTGGTTCCCCTTCATTTAGCTAATAACTTGTAATGATGGAGCCGGTTGCCCTTATTAGTAGTAATAAATCGGAGAAAGTCTCTGGGGTTTCATTAGTGGGAAATAAAGTAATCAATAAGGTATGCACCCAGATGCATGTAAATGTTATAATATCACGGGACTCGAATGCTTATTTCATTTCTAAACATGTGATTACAAATATAAACTTGAAAACGCATACATAAATTTCTGAATCACATGTTTCTTTTGCATTCTGGGCCACCTGTGGCTTCTGCTAATTGCCTCTGTTTTCCCGCACTTGTAGAATCTGCAGCAGCTCTACATGGTCCTCAATTTTCCCCTCCAGTGTTTCCACTTGCTCGATTGGCGCAGTGGAGCCGCTTCTCCAGGTCCGCCACCTGAGCTTTCAGGGCCGCCACCTCCTCAATCAGTGCTCCGCACTCTCGTGTCTCGCCGTTAGGCGCATGCCTAAATTTGTGGCCGAGATCGCGTTGAGCACGGTTAAATTGTGGGACTCGTCCACTGCCATCCTGCCAGAACCTCTGCGCCACATGCAGATGATCTCCGCTGTAAGTCTCCTGCAGTCATGCCTTCTGGCAATCCTGCCCGACACGGCACCACCTCAGAGAAGTTTGAGGCTGAGCCATGATGGTATGAGGAGTTTGGGAAGACAAGGGTTGGAGGAGCCCTTATCTGGGCATTTGGTGGTGCAAGCGACAACTCAAGGTTGAGGTCATCAACGAGCATATCTGAGGATGCCATTGATTTTTATGTCTGGACTTTTTGATGGTTTTTCTTGAGTTTGCAGGATGAAATGCAAGGTACTCCTCCTTTCAACCGAGAAGTGGTTTAAATAGACATGCTCAGAAGGGAGCCGACACCACTCTCCATTTCCTGAGCAATTTGCGGTTGCGTCAGTTAAAAGGGAAGTATTTCTACTTTCCCTTTACTTTCTTTTCCTCCCTGTTTTTTGTGCATTGTGTTTTGATTTCTTTTCAGTTTGTCGACTTTGTTTTATTTCCGTTGGGGAACTGTGATTTGTTTGGGAAGTGTGTTTTGTTTGGGAAGTGTGTTTTGTTTTTCTTCTTTGTCTTTTGCAACTTTCTTTTCTTTTATTTTCAAAAACGAGACAATTAAAAATAAAAAACAAAAAACACTAAAAAAAACACGGAAATGGAAAAGACAACAGGCACACCAATAATACATTAGAAATCATTCTTTCACAGTGCTCATAGGACCTTTGAGTTTAGCCCTATGACTATCCTCTTCAGAGGCTTAAGGTGCAGTCTGTTGGGGCTCATCACTCGAGCTCCCAAAGATTGCACTCTTAGCTTGAGCATAACCACTCTCGCGATCTATTTTTTTGCGCTTACCCGGTCGGTCTAGGTCCTCCAGCTGCTTTCTCATGTCATGGGCGTAAACACTTACCATTTTGAGAGATTTTTGTTCTCTTCCGCAGCGCCTCCAGCTGGTGTCGATTCACCTCCACTATCCTTGCCCTTTCCCTTTTTAAACTTTTGATAATACTCTGGCACTCTTCAACCACACTTCGCTCTGCCGCCAACTGACCTCTTAGCATCTCCACCTCATGGGACTTCGCAATTAGGCGATGACCAATACTTGCAACTGTTGCGGTGCTTTGCACGCTTAGTGCCAGAGCATCGCTCACGACCCGGTTGTCATCCATTTCTCCCAGCACTCGTATATCCTTGGGAGTCACTAGATTTCTAGCAACTCCAAGGGCAACATCGTTGTCCAGGCAGTATTGAGTCATTCACTGTCACGTGCCCCCGTACAGAGGCAAAGTAGGGCATCCACACTGGTGCCACTGCTTGGCCCCGAGTCTGAGTCGGTGGAGCTAGGTTGAGATCCAACGAGAATGGGTAGGAAGAGGCCATTTGAAATTTCTTTTCTTTTGTCTTTCTTTTCTCTTTTGTGTTTATGAGTTTGTGTGTTTTTCCCCAACTCTTTCTCTTCTTCTTTTATAGAGTTAGTCTCTACGTAACCCTAGCACTGAGCTTCTGCGTTTTGTGCGGCCCTTACGGCCTATCCTCGCAGGTCAGCTCACCCGTTCCCTAACCCCTTTAATTGCATTTCTGCTTTTCATCCTTTTCAAGAAACAAAAGTCATCACACCTTCCTATGAAGCCAATAATTCTGGCTTGGGAATGTGAGAGGGACCTCTGCTTGTTTGGGAAGTGTGTTTTGTTTGGGAACTGTGATTTGTTTTTATGTTTAATGCTTTGAGATGTTTCACTTGCCCACGTCTCATATGGCAGCTTGGAAGAGGGCACTTCTCATTCCATGTCTTCTTTTGGCAGGCAAACAAATTACAACAGGCAATGGGGTTTTCAGGATGCTCATGAGGTGATGGCCCATCAATGAGTATATTTGTGCAAGCATTCTATATATCATCAGTTATTCAGTTTGGAATTTCAGCTCTCTATAATTGGAATTTCAGTTTGCAAGTGAAGGTGTTCTTTTCCAACAGCAAGTGATTTTTTTCCAATATATTGCAGTAGTGTTGTGTGTAAGTTAATTAGCATGTGCATACAGGCTCTAATTTGAGTTTGTATTTGGAAATATGATGATGATTTCAATTATGTATTTAAATATGAGAAAACTTATGTATATATTTAATGTAATATTACATTCATATTTGGTTTTTTTATACCATATTTATTTCTTGTTCCCAAATGCCCACAAAACCTTAATTTTTTTAGTGTTGTCATATGCCGTCTGTTTTTTTAATACATACACATATGAAACAGTAAAATAATTTTTAATAATACAGACAAAATATGTAATACATATTATTGGTCGCAAAGTTGTATAGTACGAACATGTTATTGGCGACAGATGAGTTTTCTATTAGCGACGATGGACTGTGGTTGGAATTGAAAATCGCGACGAAATGAATTGGTCGTATAACAACATGCATGACCAAATGTCAATTTCATGGGTAAACATATTCTACCACGCACTTTCACCGACGACCCAGGGCGACAAAGTAGTTTGGTCATGCATGGCCCATGGTGACCAAAATAGAACCATTGGCGACGAAAAGTGTTTGTCGCCAATTGTGTTTTTTCTTGTAGTGAGGCTACAAAGGCTTTAGGACAGCGTCTTTGACGTGCTTCACCGTACCAAACTCACCTTCTTACTTATTATTTATTTTCCCTTTATTTACCTATTATTTTGTTTTCTTCAATTTCATTATACCTTAAAAGCTTTCCTATTTATTTATTATATCATTATTTATAATATAATGTTTTTGTGTTTGGCTCTACGGAAAAGGAAAACTATATTTTGCATATATTTTTTATAACATGAAGATGGGAGTATTGATTTTGAAGCTTGCCTTTTGCCTCAGACACTACAAGCTTTGGCACAAGACGCAGAGTTCACGGCCAGTCTGGCTGCTTGATTTTTATTTTCTTTCTCTTGCAATTATAGTAGTCAAGGTTCAGTGGTCACTGCCACTCCAATAATTCTGGAATGATTGTTTTTCCTTTTGCCATGAAGATATCAAACTTCGATTTCTCCAAAAAAAAAAACAAAAAACTTCGATTGTTATCATCCGAACTCGCTAGAGACGAAAGTGAGGTTTACTAGAGGACTAAAAAGTTTATTTTCAGTTCAATACAAGGTTATTTTTTATTTAGGACCTTTTGCCCTTGGTTTTAGGCCTCACTAATGATAATGGAATCAGGATTAAACCAAAGCAGAAGCAAGTAGTGACGTTAAAATTTGAGACTATTAGTTTGCAAATGCCCATTTTTATTGGTGGAAGAGTACCGGTACTACTAACTCATGTTACATTAAATCATTTTTAATTGTTTCTTCATTTGGTAAAGGTGCTTTTATTATATTCTTTTGGTAATTGAGGTATTTTATTATTATAAATAATAAAATAATTTTTTTATTGTTTCTTCGTATTTTTATTAGAATGCTTCTATTTCCATTCACTTATCATATTTCCCCACTCACCTTATCTTCAAAATTTTAAAGATAAATTTATCCTTCGTAAATTGACTTCTAAGAACTTTGGGAAAAAACTTCAATTCAAGAAACCCACCTATTCTCCTCACCCTTTTTCTCTCATACAAATCTCTGTTTCTTCTACAACCCAAACAAGATACGAAAACTCATTTATCACTCTCAAAAATACTGCTACAAAAATCGCTATTACAGGGCAAGAGTTTTGTTTTACATGGGAGAGATGTTCCTTTGGGTAACTTGACAAAAAACCATGTCTAGTTTGGGCCAATGCGTGTCGCTGTGAAGAGAAGGAAAAAGCTTCCCTTTGACAACGTAATTTAAAAGAATAAGAAGTTGAAGAAGAATAATAGGAAGAGGTTGTTGGGTTTATATTTTTAAATTTTTTGTTTGATTTCTAGTTTTTCTTGAATTAATAATTAAAGAGTATTTTAGGAATAATGGTGGGTAGAAAGATAGGATTGTAATTTTTGAAATTTACATGGTCGGTGGAAAAATATGATAATGGGTTGGAAATAGCAGCATTCTTTTATTATATTCTTTTGATAATTTACGTATTTTATTACTACTAGCCTGTCCACACGTGCTTCCGCGCCTGCGAGAGGTTTTTTTTTAAAAAAATTAAAATTTATTTTAGAATTAAAAAAAGATAATAGGTAGTTGTGTTCCATAGAAAGAGGATCCATTATCTGAATTTTCTTTTAATTTTAAATTTTTTAAATATGAAAAGTGTGAATTTATCATATTATCCTCATTTAATTAATAATTTCAATTCTTAATGTTTGCATTAATTAAGGGCATTTTATGGTATTTTGAATGTTTCACCATTTTCTGCCTTTTGATTTATATATATAGATTATTATTCTGCATATCCGATGCTATATTAAGTATTGGCTAAATAATCCACCAACCCCACCAACCCTTCTTTTTAGGGTAACATAACATGCAGGGTCGGCCTTGGGCCTGGGCTCGGAGGGCGACGGCCATGGCCTCCGAATTAGAAGGGCCTCAAAAATTTTATTTATTACCAAGAACCCAAACTTTATATATAAAAAAAATAAAATAACACCGTTTCTATTTCCAGCCAAAAGAACTCTTCTTCTCATAAAACAATTGCAGGCTTCTTCTTCCAATAAACAAATTTCACGCTTCCTCTCTTCCTATAAAAAAAATTCGCACACTTCCTAAGCTACCTGTTTTTAAATTTAATTTTTTATCGGTTACTTTGGTTCATTGGTTGTATTTGTTTCTTTATTGGTTATGTTTGGTGTGTTTATTTTGTTTATTTGTTGTCTGTTTCACTTTCAAATAAGCATATACAAGAGACCCACTTCCTCTCCCCCTCGTTATCCCAAAACCACATCTCCCTCATCCACTCCACATATTCACCCTACCTTCCCACTTCCTTCTCTTTCCCCGTTGATGAAATTGAACAATTCTTTTTTAATTTCTCAAATCTAAAAAGTGTTCAACTCTTCATGATTTAGAAACCAAAGGGTCTGTAGAGGTTTTGACCCCAAAAACAAGGTCTATAGAGGTAGCGAAAGACCAAAAAAAGACACAAATATGCGACAGACGAGAAAAAAATTTCTCACCACCCCAATATGCGAGAGATAGAGGTAGAGAGAGAGAGAGATAGAGATTTGGCAGCGTGTTTGCTGCCACAAGTAACTGGTGCAAAAATTAAATGAACAAAAAAGGGCAGGTGCAGCAGCAAGAAAGTGGAAAATTAAGGATTTTTGACTCTTTAGTTTCTGCCAAGGGTACATTTGGAAATACATAATGTTTTTTTTTCATAATTAAAGGTTGTTAGCATTTTCCATGAAGTTATTCTATTTAAGCAAAAAAAAAAAAGGCATGAGCAATTTTTTTTTTTTCTTGTTTACTAAGGGCCTCACTTAATGTTGGCCTAGAGCCACCAAAATGTCAGGGCCGGCCCTGATAACATGATATTGTGCATATATAAATTTAAATCGCTGGACCAAAAGTTTCAATAATCGAGTCCTGCTTTGCTCAAGAGTGGAAAATGGGAAACGTTCGCTTCATCTCCACCAGTACAGTTCAACCCACAACCCACAGAGATGAGTTTACTCGTAGAATTGAGTTAACTCCATGGGATCTGCAACTCCTCCTGGTAGATCAAGTCCAAAAGGGCCTTCTTTTCCACAAACCTTCTTCCACTTATGAGAATGAAGACCTAAAGAACGGTTTGGTCGAACACCTAAAGTCCTCTCTCTCCCTCACATTGGATATCTTCTATCCCCTTGCTGGCCGTCTTGCCATCACTGAACATGAAGACGACAACAGCTCCTCTTTCTCCGTCGACTGCAATGGCGCCGGAGCAGGGTTTGTCCATGCAGTTGCCGATGGTGTCACGGTGGCCGATATCCTCGACCCAGTTCTGGTCCCTGATGACATTGTCTACAGCCTCTTTACCATGAATGGGGTTTTGAATTACGAAGGCGTGTCGAATCCCTTGCTCGCAGTGCAAGTAACTGAGCTGGTTGATGGCATTTTCATAGGTTGCACAGTGAACCACTGTGTTATTGATGGGTCAATATTCTGGCGTTTCTTCAATACTTGGTCTGAAATCTCTCGAGATCACGGTTTTGGTAAGATTTCTCAACCTCCTCTCATTTTCGGCCGCGAGTTTCTTGATGGCATTATCGATCTCCCAGTTCGTATGCCCTTCTTCCACAATCAGATCCCTGACAAATTTCTACCACCGGGGCCCCTTCAACAACGAATGTTTCATTTTCCAAAGGAAAAACTCGCACAACTCAAAGCCAAAGCCAATGCCGAGATGGGCACCACCAAAATCTCATCCCTTCAAGCACTCTTGGCTCATCTCTGGGTCTCCATAACCCGCAACAAACGTCTCAGCCCTGACCAGGAGACCAAGTACCTCTTATTGGTAGGCCTGAGACAAAGATTTCAGCCATTACCTGAAGAATACTTTGGAAATGCGGTTCTATTCGGCACGGTGACGTCCACTGTAGGTGATTTGCTCAAGCAGGGACTAGGCTGGGCGGCTCTGGAGATGAACAAAATGATCGCTTCCAAGACAGAAGAAGAAGTTCGAAAGTATTTGGAGGAATGGGTAAAGAGTCCCAAACTGAACAAAAAGGGTACCTTGTCAGTCAACTCATTGGGCACTGGAAGCTCACCGCGGTTCAATGTGTTTGGCAATGACTTTGGCTGGGGAAGGCCTCTGGCCGTAAGAAGTGGTGCTGGGAACAAGTTTGACGGGAAGTTGACGGTGTTCCCTGGGGCTGAAGATGGAAGTATTGATTTTGAAGCTTGCCTTTCGTCTCAAACACTGCAAGCTTTGGCACAGGACGCTGAGTTTATGGACAGTGTGGCTTAGAGAGAAAATTAGGGACTCCAATAACCTATCTGTGAATTAATAATAAAGTTCCCATGTCTTTGACAGATTTGTTGGTTTCTAATTGTGCTCATGTTTTATCCGCTATTCCATTCAAAGCCCCGGTAGTTTAGATTAGTTCTCTTGTTTTATTAAATCGTTTGTGTGAAAAAGTAATTATGATTAATAAAAGCCAGTGTTTGCAACAAGGTAAGAGGAAAAGAGCCTTCACTTCACTTGGCGGATCCACAGAGGCGCAAGGAGGTGCAGCTGCACCTCCCCTCGCCGGAAAAAGCTTTGAAATCGCCGGAGTTTGCCCCTCAGCTCTACCTTGGAGGTGCCCACCACCTGTTCGAATAAATGCCTTAGCTACCCAGCAACCTCCTTTTCTTTGTTGCGATGCTGTGCTGGGAGCAGCTTTTGTTTTGTTTTTTAAGTCCTGGCCAAACGACGTCGTTTTGGCCAGGCAAAAAAAAAAAAAATTGAAGAGCAAACCTGAAGCCTTATATTAAATGGACCAATGGATACCTTGCGTTGAATGATTCTTCAAGAAGCCTTGCGTGCTCTTGAGTCTTGCTGCAGATCCATCCCTCTCCTCCAAGTTTGAATTTAAAAAATAAAAAATAAAAATTTATTCTGGTTTTTTTTTTCCTTCTGTTTTTTATATATTTTATAATATATATTTTAATATTGTTGTTTATTTTAGAGAGATTATTTTTGTTTTCTGATTTGGTTATCTTTGTATAACCATAAACCCTAAATCCTCGTTCGAATAATTTGGGAATTTCTTTTGGCTTTTAGCCTTTTAAATGTTGCCCCTTCCCAGGAAAATTCCTGGAACACTTCGGTAGTCTGTCGATGAAAATTCCAATGACACTTCGATAGTCTGTAGAAAACCCTCACTTCCCTTTCTAACTTAGACAAAAAAGAAAAAGCTAGTGCCCCACATGAAAAAATTATCTCCCAACTAATCCTCCACAGTCCACTCAGACAATTGAGAATGGTTGTACCCTTTCATCATCATGACATTAGTCAGTCTCCACTCACCACCTACTCTTCAAAGAGACGATCCTTGTTTGGTAAGATGAGAACACATTCCTGATGTTAGATAGTCATAATAATATAAATAAAATAAAATACATTATTGATGTGATGAGGCCATATAATTTATTTATAAATTTTTAAAAGAAAATTATAATAATATATATCCTGATGTTAGATAGTAATAATAATATATCATTGCTTGAATATTTTTTACCTCATATTGGGAGCAGTTTGAAATAATTGAAAATAGCAGTGGCCCTTTTATCACCAACTCTTCAATCAGACATTTGTTAAAGTAATGAAAAAGTAATAATAATTTTATATAAAGAAAATCACGTTATACATGCCTTCACTACGATGTAGCTATTTATCACCATCAGATTCACCATCAAGGCTTAAACATTTAAACGCTGTGCTGTCCAAATTGGGGAAACATGACTCAGATTCGGCATATCTCCACAAGTACCATCCAACCAACAATTGAGAATGATCACTTAGCTCATAAAATTCAGTTAACTCCATGTGATCTGCAGCTCATCCAAATCTATTACAACCAGAAGGGACTTCTCTTCCACAAACCAGCAGATCAAGAACAGAGCAACAACTTGGTACAACACCTAAAAGCCTCCCTTTCCCGCACCTTGAACATCTTCTACCCACTTGCTGGCCGCCTAGCCCCGATCGAAAATGAAGATAACAACACCACATGTTTTTTCATCAACTGTAATGGCGCCGGAGCCCAGTTTGTCCACGCAACTGCTGACTGTGTCAAAGTGGCCGATATCCTTGACCCTCTTTGCATTCCTGATGAAATTGTGTACCACCTCTTTCCCTTGAATGGAGTTCGGAACTATGAAGGCATTTCGAACCCGTTGCTTGCGGCGCAAGTAACTGAATTGGTTGATGGCATCTTTATCGGTTGCAGCATAAACCACGCGGTTGTGGATGGTACTTCTTTCTGGCATTTCTTCAATACTTGGTCTGAAATCTCTCGTGCTGGCTCTAATAACATTTCTCAACCTCCTCCCTTTTTTGGTCGCCAATTTCTTGACAGCGTAATTGATCTCCCAGTTCAGTTACCCTTCTCCTATGGTGAAATTACAAGGAAGCTTGTTAGGAGGTCTTCAGAGTCATTACAAAGGGTACTCTTTCATTTTTCAAAACAAAAGGTAGCAGAGCTCAAATCCAAGGCCAATACTGAGGTTGGCATCAACAACATCTCATCCCTCCAAGCCCTCATGGCTCATCTATGGCGGGCTGCAACCCGTAGTAGACATCTCAACCCTGATCAAGAGGTTATTTATCTGGTTATGGTGGGATTGAGGCAAAGATTGAAGCCACCATTGCCAGAAGAATACCTCGGGAATGCGGTTAAAGCGGTTCTTGTCAAGTCCACTGCTGGAGAGCTTCTACATCATGGACTAGGCTGGGCGGCTTTACAAATAAACAAACAGATTGCTGCCCTGACAGCTGAAGAAGCGAGGAAGTCCTTGGAGGAATGGGTGAAAACCCCAATATTTGTTTCAAATATAAGTAATATTTCAACAAGTTCTGCATTGCTTACAGGAAGCTCGCCGCGGTTTAATGTGTTTGGGAATGATTTTGGGTGGGGGAGGCCGCTTGCTGTGCGAAGCGGAGCGGCAGACAAAACAAATGGGAGGCTAACAGTGTTTCCTGGGGTTGAAGAAGGAAGTATTGATGTTGAAGCTTGCCTTTTTCCAGACGCTCTACAAGCTATGAAGGTCGTGCTCACATCAGGGCCGGTCTATTAATTTTGGAGGCCCTCGGCAAAAATGAAAATTGAGACCTTGTGCCATCGCCCGGAGTCTGGAAGGCGGCTTGGCACAATACGACCCTTTTTTACTGGGTTGGGCCAAGTATCAGGGAACTAAGCTTTTTTTTTATAATAAAACACATGAATAGCAAGTTTTTGTTTTTTTAATCCGATATCATTTGATCATTCAGTTAAATTATTGAAATTTAAGTACTTTCTTGAAGCTTTGTATTCATTGATTTTGTTGGTCTCAATTAGATGCCTTAATGATTTTCAATTTGTTTGATTTTTTGCAAGGATGATCAATATATTGCGCGACGAAGTGTGGTTCGTCTCGTAAAGTCTTTACAAAAATAAATAAAATAAAATTTCATTTGTAAAAATCTTTGCATGACTTTGCGCAACGAAACAATAAAGTTAGATGCACAAAGTCTTGCGCGACGAAGTGTGTTTCGTCTCGCAAAGTCTTTACAAAAATAAAAAAATAATAATTTTTTTATAAAAATCTTTGCATGACTTTGCGCGACGAATTTCTAAACTTCGTCTCGCAAAGTCTTTACAAAAATAAAAATAAATAAAATAAACAAATTATTTTGTTAGAAAAATATAATATTTTAAATTGACGATCAGATTGGTTCATTGTATTCATATAGGGTCAAGGAGTGTAGCTGTAAAAAATCATCAAAATCGAAATTGAAATTACCGTTAAATCGTGATTTTTCGTTTATAACCGTCGAAAAGTTTTGTCCTATTACTTGATCTCTGAATGTTTATTTTTTCCGATTTTTGGCGTATATGATCTCGAAGTATAAACAAACAAGTTTAACGGTTGGATCTTTGAAACTAGTTTCGTAGAATGCGTATGCCATCAAAACAATATATTCACTAACAATTAAGAGTTTATTTATACTTTTATTAAATATAACATAAGATTTTGTGGTATCCACTAGTGTAAATATTTTAAATTGATGATCGAATGTAGTCATTGTATTCATATAGGGTCAAGGAGTGTAGCTGTAAAAAATCATCAAAATCAGAATTGAAATAACCGTTAAATCTTGATTTTTCGTTTATAACCGTCAAAATGTTTTGTCCTGTTACTTGATCTCTGAAATTTTTTTTTTTCCCGATTTTTGGCGTATATGATCTCGATGTGTAAACAAACAAGTTTGATGGTTGGATCGTTGAAACTAGTTCCGTAGAATGTGTATGCCATCAAAACAATATATTCACTAACAATTAAGAGTTTATTTATACTTTCATTAAATATAACATAAGATTTTGTGGTATCCACTTGTGTAAATATTTTAAACTGACGATCGAATGCAATCATTGTATTCATATAGGGTCAACGAGTGTAGCTGTAAAAAATCATCAAAATTAGAGTTGAAATAACCGTCAAATCTTGATTTTTCTTTTATAACCGTCGAAATGTTTTGTCCCATTACTTGATCTCTTAATATTTATTTTTTCCGAATTTTGGCGTATATGATCTTGAAGTATAAACAAACAAGTTTGACGGTTGGATCGTTGAGTAGCTTTAAATTTGTTTTTTTTGTATGTATAACACTTAAGAAATTGAATAGTATATATATTTATTAGTAGCTTTAATTTTTTTTTTAAGACTTTGCGCGACTAATATAATAATTCGTCGCGCAAAGTATACTCTAAAAATTTGGGCGGGTACCAAAAATGCGAATTTTTTTACGACTTTGCACAACTAATATATAGTAGTTTGTCGCGCAAAGTATACTCTAAAAATTTGGAGGGTACCAAAAATGGGAATTTAAAAAAAAATTATGACTTTGCGGGACGAATATATAGTTCGTCGCGCAAAGTTTTGCGGAACCAATATATAGTCGTTCGTCGCGCAAAGTATACCCGAAAAATTTTGGCGGGTACCAAAATGCGATTTTTTTATAAAAAAAAAATTTCCAACTTTGCGCGACCAATATATAGTAGTTCGTCGCGCAAAGTATACTCTAAAAATTTGGGGGTACCAAAAATGGGATTATAAAAAAAAAAAAAATTTACCACTTTGCGGGACCAATATATGATCTTCGTCGCGCAAAGTATACCCGAAAAATTTGGGTGGGTACCAAAAATGGGACGCGGGAATATTGTGGTCGTGCAAAACTTTCAGCGACCAAAATTTCGTCACGCAAAACCCTAAAAATTTGGGGGCGCAAAGTGATACGGTTTTTAAAACCAAAATAACACCTCCACCATTTTCTCAATGTCTTTTACTCTTACCTCTCCTCTCTCTTTCCTTCTCCCCAAATCCTACCCTTTCTCTCACACTCACTCCTCTCACTTAATCTCTCATCTCTCTCTTCACTATCTCTCACTCTCACTCACTCTCTTATCTCTCTTTTCATCATCTCTCACTCTCACTCACTCTTTCATCTCTCTCTCACTATCTTCTCTATTCTCTCACACTCACTTCTCCCTCTCATTCTCACTCACTCAAAATCCTGCCAAAATGTATATTCTCTCCAAACTTTATTATTTTTTTTCATTAGTATGTGTTTTTGGAGTTAGTTTTGAGTTTATGCCAATTTTTAGTTATTTTGTTGTTATTTGACAATATTTATTTTTTTGTAGGGAATCATCGAGACTTTAACGGCTAAAGTTGAGGATTTGGATGCTATCGAAACATATCCTCCGCCACTACCACCACAATAGGCTTGTAGATTTTATTATTGTACTTTGTTAATTTATGTGTACATTTTGAATATTATATATATTGGATAATTTGACCACTATTTTTCATATGTAATTTTATTTTGAATATGTCAATTTAAATTAAAGTAATTAAAAAAAATAAAATCATACAATTAAATTAAATTAAAAAAGTAAAAATTTGAAAGATTAATATAATGAAATTGATATAAGAGAAATAATAAAACAAAATGTCAAAAACCTTGGGCGACAAAATATTTCGTCGCGCAAACTATTAAACTAGTTTATTTTAATTAAAAATTTTAAAAAAACAAAAATTAATTTTTTTTTCCCGAAATTGACATTAGGATTCGTTGCGCAAAGTGTATTTGCGCGACGTAACTTTTCGTCGCCCAAAATAGATATTATTCGTCGCGCAAAGTAGATAGTATTCGTCACGCAAAGTAATTAATATTCGTCGCGCAAAGTTGTTACCGTTCGTCGCACAAAGTATCTCTGCGCGACAAAAGATATTTTTCGTCACGCAATACCTTTCTTTACGATCTTTGCGCGACAGAACTTGAGCGACCAAAATTTCGTCACGCAAACTTTGCGCGACGAAATTGTACTTTGCGCAAGAAAATTATTTTCGTCGCGCAAAGTGTTTTTTGTAGTAGTGTTCGGTGATCAGTTTATCTTTTTGCGCGACGAAATTGTACTTTGCACAACAAAATTATTTCGTCGCGCAAAGTGTTTTTTGTAGTAGTGTTCGGTGATCAGTTTATCTTTTGTTGCTATTTAGTGTTATTAATCTCCTTTTTTATATCCAAATTTGGTTTTGTGATGTGTACTGCTTGTTGCCTCGGAAAAAAGTTGGCTAGTATCTTGTATGAGAATGATTGAGGAGAAAAGTTTGCTAGTATCTTTTTGATGATTTTGGGTCAAGTTGGGACCTTTGGGGATTCATTTTTTATTTTTGTTAAGTACAATCTTCACACACTTGAAGAAACTTGTCTCCAATCTCTAGTTTCTAGTTTATTTTTCTATTATTGAGAGTTTGAGAGTGCAATACGATCCTAAAGAGTGTAACTTTGAGACTCTGCTTGATCTCTTCTGGTCCAGACATTACCCCACCACGCTCAATCGCCAGGTGAGTCGTTCTGAAATTTTTCTCTGGAATTTTTTTTTCTTTGGGTTGTTTTGTTGGCGTTTGGTTGGTTATTGTGGGAATATGTTCAATTGCTTGTGTGAAAGGATCAAGATTTGATTTTACTAGTTTGGTGGTTGATATGTTTTGTGTGTTTTATTGATGAATTAGGGACAAAACTTTGATTGATAATTTTTTGGCTTTTCTTGTTTTGCCCTGTAGATAACTGTGTCAGTGTGTGCGAAAAGGAGATTGTAATTGACTGCACAACTTCTTGTACTGAAGCAGTTAGTCCTACTTTACTCATCAAATTTAACTGTTTTTTATGTTGTTAGAATTCAATGAGTTGCATGTAGCAGCATTGTCAACGAGATCTCAGTTTTATGATAGCAGGTCATTGGGATTGACCGGACATTAGTATTTTCGGAGATATGATTACTGAAACAGTAGCCTTGCTTATGATTCTCTATTTCATAAACCCCATAACCCTCTTTCTCTTAATGGTTTGTCTTTTGTTGGCTCTTATTTTCTCATACCCATAAGCTACACCTAGAGATTGATTTTATATTTATAGATTTGTCCTGATTATTCTCATAGAAATTCGAAATTCGAAATATGTGATATTTGATTTTCTTAATTAGAGTGTGATCCAAAAAATACATTTGTCTTATGGCTGAAGTAACCATAAGGGTTTTCCATATGTAATGGGCAGGGGAATGATGTGGGAACACAGTACAGATCTGGAATATACTTCTATACACCTGAGCAAGAGAAGGCAGCACAAGAATCCTTGGAACAACACCAGAAGAAAATGAACCGAAAGATTGTTACAGAAATTCTTCCGGCCAAGAAGTTCTAACGAGCAGAGGAGTATCATCAGCATTACCTTGCTAAAGGGGGCCGTTTTGGTTTTATACAATCTACTGAGAAAGGATGCAATGATCCAATCCGATGCTATGGCTAATTTATTTGCTACTGCCTTGAAAGTAAAACCGTACAAGCCATACCCGGTATTGTTCATAGGTCGGTGCTTTTGTCCATATGGGTGACTAGAAACTAGCTTTTACATACTCTGTCTAGTAAGTACGCATGGTGTATCCATGTTGTGAGCTTGGATCTGTAATAAATTGTAGTGTTGTATGAACCTCATCTACCACCATTGGAAAATTTGGAACCGAGCTGTTGTCAACACTGTTTTGTTTTAGTTCTGTCTGGCAATTCGTGTTGTTAGCACTGTTACCTGTTCCAGGTAATCCTCTGGTTTATTTTTATTAGGCCTAAAGCTATGCAATATGTGGGAGCAAATATTTTCGTCTCCAATCAGAGCACGCCACGTGGAAAAGAAGATTATCCCGTAAATTGATTAATTAAACCAATTTATTTGGTTAATTAATTAATTGGAATAATATCTTAATTACAGGATATTATCTTTATTTAAATGAGATAATATCATTAATTCAGATATTATCACAATAAGGGGATAATATCTGAATAATTAATTATCAGATATTATCATAATAAAGAGATGTAATCGAGTCAGACTCAATCTCTACAAAACCCTAGCCCAGAGGCTCCGAAACCCTAGCCCCGAGGCTCCTATAAATAGATGGGTTTATTCATCATTCAAGGTACTTCAAAACTTAGCTCCAAAACCCGAGAAAATACCCGAAGCTCTCTCTCCCTCTCCACTCTCCACTCTCCATATTTTCTCCACACGGCTCCGGCCACCACACACGGCTCCGGCCGCCCGGTTTACACCATACAACTCCGTACCCTTTGCTTAGCTATTGTTTTCCTACAAACACTCGGAACTAACTTAGGCATCGGAGGGCCTTTGGCCAACACCCCCCGGGTGTGGTCTATTTACTCCAGTCTTTTTTCCAGGAATCGAGGAAGAGAGAGAAGGAAGATCGAAAGTTGAAGGATCTATAAGCAAATATTCTCCCGCGAGATTATTTGCACAAACATTTGGTGCTTTCATTGAGAGCGCGAGTTATACTCAACGCGTGCTCAAGGAATCTATTCCTCCTATTTTCCAATCTACCGAAGTCTTCCAAACAACCATGGTTGGAAGCAAGCGCACGAGGAGCAAGACCGCCACGATGGCTCGATCCGTGACGGCCCAAAGTCACTCATCCCACGATCCCGTGATCGACATGGTGACACTACCACCTCTCGCCACCATGAACCCGCAGCAAACCCTTGATGCCGCACCACGGCAGCCACCCCGTGTGACTGGAACCACCGTGCCACCTGCCGGACCCGCAGCTGGGACCACCGCACTAGCCGTCGTCATACCATCTCAAGGCCCCGTGGCCAGATCTAGCCACCTTCATAGCATTACCGCCGAGCATGAAGGAACCTCCCATCAGGGTGGGCTCGCTACCGCCGCTGACTTTGGCCCAATCTTAGAGCAACTTCATCCATCGCCTCTGCGCTCGACGCACGCTCCCGTTTACACCTCTAATGAAACCCTAGCCCGTGTGCAATTGGGCTTCACACACTTCTCTCCTCCCGATCCACGAAGTCAAGTAAACCTTAATATGAGAGTTGACCAGCTAACTAGAGAATGGATGACCAAAAGGTTTGATGAGGCAGCTCCTCAACCAAATAAACTTGGCTCAAAACCTTGACCTTGGACAACAGGGGCTAAGGGGGAAGGATGGACGAACGCGCCAATGTGCAGTTCGATGGGTACCGAGCAGGAGTAAGCGGACAAGGAGATGGACAACAGACGTGATCAACTTGCCGACATGTTGCAAGCATCAGCAAGCCACACTCAAAGCGGGACGAAGTTTCTCATCCAGATCGAGTTCAAGGACCAATGTTCACGAAAGGCTAGGCCCCCAGGGAGGTCGACCTGGCGACCCCCTCCACAGTGAGGATCGTGAAGAAGGCGCTCCGCCCCCGCTCCCGAAGAACCAATTCCCGTCGACATGCTACAAGAAATTTCTCGCAAGCGCAGTTCACCAACACACTTCCTAGGCAGCACGCCGAGAAGGTCGACACTTGCGAACCAACGAGGAAGTCAATAGCGTCGCCCAAATCGCGAAGGTCACCAACGTGACCAACCAGCTATGTGTGCGGAAGATGTTGAGAAGCTTGTAAATAACCGACTTCAAGATTTAAGGATTGGCGGAAATTTGGAAGATGCATTACGCATGGAGGTAGACCAAGAAAACTCCTCACCTTTTACCGTCGAAATTGAACAGGCTGCTCCCCGAAACGATTCTCAACTCCCTCTTTCACATGCTTCAAAAGGGATTCTGATCCTGAAAGTCATCTGAAGCACTTCAAGAGCGTTATGATCCTCGACAAGGCTGAAGACGCGTTAATGTGCAAAGTGTTTGCAATGACTTTGCTAGGAACGGCTCAGGATTGGTTCCACACCTTGCCATCAGGGTCGATCAACGGCTTCAAGGAGCTTGCCTATGTCTTCACCAAAGAGTACACTTCTTACCAGACGATCAAGAAGAACCCTGACCACCTGTTCAACCTGCGCAAGAAGCCCGATGAATCCCTCAGAGACTACATTAAGAGGTTCAAGGCAGAGAGGGCAAAAATCATAGGATGTGATGACCAAGTTCCGTCTTCTGCCTTCAAAAGGGGCTTGCCAACCGAGTGTGAGCTGTATGGTGGTGAGCTGACCATCTCTCCCTGCCAAACACTGGTAGAAGTTTCGCGACAGGAGAGCGCTACGCACTTTGGGACGACGCCGAATTGCAGCAAAGAAGGCTGCCAGGCAAGCCGATCAACCGGCAGCAGGCAAGCCAAAGGAATGGCAATATCAAGGATAAAGGCAAGCGCAGGTCGCAGCCTGAAGGAGATACTCCAGCAACTAAAAGCTACACCAAGTTCACTATCCCGATTCACCAGATCCTAGCCCAAGTAAGGGACATGCCCTGGTTGAAGAAACCATCGCCTTTGAAGGGAAACCCAGCCAAGAAAGATACCAGGAGATATTGCGCATTCCATGAAGGGCACGGTCATTACAAGCACCTCGAATAGCTGGTCAGAGATGGCCATTGAACGGAATTAATTGCAATTGGGTCTATCTAGCAAATCAAAAATTGTGATGCTGCTGCCAATGAGCCTCCACGAAAAAAGTCATACGGATCAACACGATTCTAACCGACTCCAAGAGTCCGGGCTGACCACCAGGAGCGGGAAGAGAAAGATCAAGCAAAGCGACTTTTGTCTCCCAAGCCGTCGCCAGCTACCCAGTCATAGAAGACGATCCTGACATCATCTTTTAAGGGAAGGAGGTACTAAGACAATGGAATGCCCATCACATCCAGGGGTATTATCCACGAAGCTCCTCACCTATCAGCTCCCTCTAAGCAGGCGGTCGAGCCTCCCTCACCTTCATTGAAGCCAAGTTACTTTTGATGTTACCCGTGCAACTCATCTCTTTTTGTTTAATAAAGCAATGTAGGGACATCGACATCAATACAAGTTCAAGCATTTATTTCCAATGAAGTGTTCGCAAAAGCAATCGACACGTCTCCGGACGTAGGCCAAACGAGCCACTCTCATCGACACGTCTCCGGACGTAGGCCAAACAAGCCACACTCATCGACACGTCTCCGGACGTCGACCAAGCGGGCCACACTCTCATCGACACGTCTCTGGACGTTGTCCAACGGGCCACTCTCATCGACACGTCTCCGGACGTAGGCCAAACAAGCCACACTCATCGACACGTCTCCGAACGTCGGCCAAGCGGGCCACACTCTCATGGACACGTCTCCGGACGTTGGCCAACGGGCCACTCTCATCGACACGCTCTCCGGACGTAGGCCAAGCGGGCCACTGTCGTCGACACGTCTCCGGACGTACGCCAACGGGCCACTCTCATGGACACGTCTCCGGGACGTCGGCCAAGCGGGCTACACTTCTCGACACGTCTCCGGACGTAGGCCAAGCGGGCTACACTCATCGACACGTCTCCGGACGTCGGCCAAGCGGGCCACTTTCATCGACACGTCTCCGGACGTCGGCTAAGCGGGCTACGCTCGTCGACACGTCTCGGACGTCGGCCAAATGGGCCACACTCATTGACACGTCTCCGGACGTAGGCTAAGCGGGCCACTCTCAACGACACGTCTTCGGACGTAGGCCAAGCAGGGCACTCTCGACGACATGTCTCGGGACGTGCAGGCCAAGCGGGCCACTCTCATGGACACGTCTCCGAACGTCGGCTGAGCGGGCTACGCTCGTCGACACGTCTCCGGACGTAGCCAAGCGGGACACTCTCATCGACACGTCTCCGGGACGCACGCCAACGGGCAACTCTCATCGACACGTCTCCGGACGTCGGCCAAGCGGGCCACTCTCGACGACACGTCTTCGAACGTAGGCCAAGCGGGCCACTCTCAACAACACGTCTCCGGACGTAGGCCAAGCGGGCCACTCTCATCAACACATCTCCGGACGTCAGCCAAACGGGCTACACTTATCGACACGTCTCCGGACGTAGGCCAAACGGGTCGCTCTCATCGACACGTCTCTGGAGGTCGAGCCAACGGGCTACACTCATCGACACATCTTCGGACGTAGGCCTAACGGGCCACTCTCATGGACACGTCTCCGGACGTCGGCCAACGGGCCACTCTCATGGACACCGTCTTCGGACGTCGGCCAAGCGGGCCACTCTCATGGACACGTTTCCGGACGTCGGCCAAACGGGCTACACTCATCGAACACGTCTCCGGGCGTAGGCCAAGCGGGGCCACTGTTCTGAACACGTCTTCGGTAGTAGGCCACAACAGGGTCACTCTCATGAACACGTCTCGGACGTAGGCCAACGAGCCACTCTCATTGACACGTCTCCGAACGTCAGCCAACGGGCTACACTCATCGACACGTCTCGGATGTAAACTAAACGGACCACACTCATCGACACGTCTCCGGACATCAGGCCAAAACATGCCACAACCCAGAGACACTCAAGCAGTTCACAAGACACTATGCAAATTGATGTTAGAAAGAGCAACTGAAATTTCCATAGCAACTGACCAACTGGCCGAGTTCAACAAAAAGAAGATGGTCAAACCATACCAGTTATTCTAAACAAGAAAGCAGGCTGCAAAAGCTGAAGAGAAATAAATGAGTCTTCATCTACTCGAGAGACGCCAGCAGGGATCCCTGGTGGGTAGCTTGTTTAGCATCCACATGATCAGCCACGATCTCAGGCTCCACATGCCTGATCCATGACGTTTGCCACCATAGCCAGCCTGACGGATTTGATCAACTAGCTCAACATAAGTGGATGAGCTTGACAGAAAGTTTATCTTCGACGGTGAGACACGCCTACATCAAGTGCAGGGGCTGCACTTGTCCACCTTTGTATTAGCCGATGACGTTGTAGAAGAATACTTCACCCGAGCGGGTGACGAGGGACCAACTCTTACTTGAGTCTTCTCAGTAAAAGGAATCCTTGGCCTCTTCATCGATGGGGGATTCGGCGGAACACTCATCCTGCCCACCGGCAGATCATCAGAGTTTAGACCATTCTACTTTCATCTCTCAACATCTTGGGCAGGGGGCATACCACCAACTTCCTCCCGATACTCGCTCAACAGCCACCAGCGGCCAACGCCTCTCCAGCCGTCTCCAGCTGCCAATCACGACGACGGCCGGCCTAGTCCTACCTAGCTGGTCCTTGCGGCGAAAGAGAGAAGGCGAAGAAAAAATATATGTGCTCGACTTACCTTGGGATGCACAGCAACTCCTTTCTTCGTCAAGCAATACAAATTCTCCAAGACCTTTCTCAAGCTAGAAAGTAGAGAAGTTAAGTTTGCAATGTGAGAAAGAGTGAAGAGAAGCCCTGTATTTATACAAGTTGGACAGCCCGGGTCAAGAAGGAATCACAAGCTCATTCCTCCTGGGAATCCAACTCCAAGAACGGTGAAGAAACCTACTCCAATTGGGAAACCGATCTGCAAAAAGAGTCCAACTCACAGAAGAAAGCCCAGAGATACGGTTGGAGAGCCCGAAAAATAGTTTCATCTCCTACATGCCACGCAAGCGCCATGCGAGAAGGCGGGGGCATTTGTGGGAGCAATATTTCGTCTCCGTAGAGAGCACGCCACGTGGAAAAGAAGATTATCCCGTAAATTGATTAATTAAACCAATTTATTTGGTTAATTAATTAATTGGGATAATATCTTAATTACATGATATTATCTTTATTTAAATGAGATAATATCATTAATTTAGATATTATCACAATAAGGGGATATTATCTGAATAATTAATTATCATATATTATCATAATAAAGAGATGTAATCGAGTCCAAACTAAATCTACGAAACCCTAGCCCAGAGGCTCCTATAAATAGATGGGTTTATTCATCATTCAAGGTACTTCAAAACCTAGCTCCAAAACCTGAGAAAATACCCGAAGCTCTCTCTCCCTCTCCACTCTCCACTCTTCATATTTTCTCCACACGGCTCTCTGGTCGCCCGGTTTACACCATACAACTCCGTACCCTTTGCTTAGCTATTGTTTTCCTACAAACACTCAAACTAACTTAGGCATCAGAAGGCCTATGGCCAACACCCCCCGGGTGTGGTCTATTTACTCCAGTCTTTTTTCCAGGAATCGAGGAAGAGAGAGAATGAAGATCGAAGGTTGAAGGATCTAGAAGCGAATATTCTCCCGCGAGATTATTTGCACAAACACAATCTTTTCTCTCCAAGTCAAACTAATAGCACCAATTGTCTCATTAACATGTGAGCACGAGCTTGCTAAGATTTTGAATAAGTGGCATGTTTCTCTATGACCAATTCACACATTTCTCTCTCTATTTGTGGAAAACTCTATTCAAAGTGGGTAGGTACAAGGTCACATTCTAAGTTACATGAGACCAAGGTCTAAAATATTGAGAGTTTCGGAAATATCGATGGTCCAAAAACACGGAAATATGGAAGAAATATCGATATCGATAAAAATTGAATAAAAATCACAGAAATTGTGAGAAAAACTTGGAAATTTTTATTGAAACTTTAGAGGATGTTTATTTAGTCAATTGTCTATTATTTTATCACAAAAAATTGGAATAAAATGCATGGCATGGTGGGTTTGAGTGATTTAAGTTGATTATGTAGCGACCTGACAAACACTGTCTTTATAAAATATGTAGTAATTAGTGAAAGAAAATTAGACACACCATAATTTTTTAGTTATAATAATTTACTACAATGTATTACATATGATAAGATATATGAGCTTGACAAATAATATATATATATATATATATATATATATATATATATATATATGAGTAACTTAGTACCACATAGAAAGAATTCCTATTAAAGTTAAAACTTAGTATCACATATAATGAACAATATTAAAACTCAATAGTGAATAATATTACAACTCCATAATATATAACCAAAAAAATAAAAACAACTCCATAATAAAATAATAAATAACATTAAACATATGCCTAAATTTATCATTACGGATTTTTTTTTCTTTTTTTATGGAAATTTATCCTAGATAATATTAGCTTGCATAAATTTTAAGGACCATATAAATATTACACGTCGTAGCTTTTTTAACAAATTGATTCGCAGCGTGTTGGATAAGGCTGAGTAGTTGGGTGGGAAAGAGAGGGGTTCATATCCCCTTGTGTGTAAAAGCGCCATTTGTCAACCATTTTCATTTATTTTTCAGTTTCATATCGTGATATTTCTGATATAATCGGAATATCGAAACCATGTCATTCCGTTACTATTTGGCACGACATGGGCCGGGCTTGAGAAAGCCCATCGGGCCGGGCCGGGCTGAAACGGGCCTACTTCAATTGAAAAAAATCATAAACTTAATCATAAGGGCATTTTAGTTCAAATTTGAGATTAAACTCACTTAATTCCTATATTTTCACATCAAACAAAATTCATAAAACACCCAATAAAGTCACATAACTTAATACGATTTTCCATAAAAATAATAAAACCAAGTATTATTTTTGAGGTTATTACATAATTAGACCGTATTATGTTTTAAGAAATAATTTTAAAAAATAATAAGTATCAAAAAAATATTTTTTTAAAGGATGGTATGAATAAATATGCAAATGTTTGGTGATATGTTCAAGAAAAGCATGATTATATTTGGTGGTACGATTATGTTTCGTGATATGATATGTTGTTCATCTTATATATATATATAATTGTTGTATTAATAATTGACACAAATTAATGTGTTAATCATCCAATTATAAACTAGGAATGAGTAAAGAAAAGTAAATGAAATGAAACAAATTATATATGTGATTGAAGTGATATAATCATAATCCTAAACTCTTATTTATACATAATTATATATGTATGCGGGCCTAATGGGTCGGGCTGGGCTTTATTAGGCTTAACCGGGCCAGGCCTATGGGCCGAGCTGGGCTTCAAACACCCAAGCTCAAGCCTAGCCCAGCCCAAGGAGGGTCGGGCCATCTCAAAGCCCATAACGGCCCGGCCGAGCTTTTTTCGATGGGCCGGGTGGGCCCCCATTGGCCCATGAGCTCACGGGCCAAATGATGAGGCCTACATGAGACCCACTCCTACCCCATAAATATAAGGTATGAAAGCATCCAAAGAGAGAAGAGAACCCCATCTAATCTAAGTGGTGTTCAATTCAATCACAATAAAGACTAATAAAGGATCCAAGTCACCTATTGTTGTATTGAGTAAGTATTAGTAGAATTGTTATGCTTGAGAAATCTTGTGTTTGCTATTTGAATTAGCAATTAGGTGTTGGTTCACATAAGAAAGAACAAATAGTATAGAGGAAGAATTTCTAACTTTTTGCATATATGAAGAAATTCTGACATTGACATCTACATGTAAATTCTAAGTTTTTCATATATGCATCTCTTGAAATTTTTGAAGTATGAGTTGAGGTAGGTGGTTGTTATTGATACATTAATCAAATTCTTTGTGTTTGCATACAAATAAAACTCAATTATACATAAACTCAGTGGAATTTATAACTTTAACAACAACAAAAAGCCTTTGGTTTGGGGGGAAAATAAATATACATGTCAATTTGGTAATTATAATAACAAAAAAACTTACATTTAATTATTTAAAACTTATTATTTTTAAATATTAAAATAATTATTTTTTAATCCGACACAACACCAAACATAGGTCTTCACTATTTTTACAATCCAACTTCTTAGTCAACAAGCACCAAATGTAGGTCAGTACTTAATCCAATTTAGGCCAATCCGAGCTCATCTAAGACGGTCACATGATTTAGTCCAGTGCATAAGAGTCCGCCGTACCAAATGACCCCTATTAGAGCATCTCCACCCATAAGGGCTAAGTCTAGGGCAAGGGCAAGCAAGGGCTGCCACTATTCACATGAATAGTGTCAACCTTGCCATTTGTGGTTCCACCCATGAGGGCTAAGTCTAGGGCAAGTCTAAGGCAAATATTATTCATTGTACTTTATTTCCTATTTTTTTATACTTTAAACCATTAATTTTGAGATATAAGGAGATGAATTTGTATAGAGTTTTTGGTGTGAGAAGTAAAGAATATGCCTAGGTATTTATTTAAAAAAATTCTAGAATTTTTGGTATTTATTTTCCTTTTTTTCTCAAATTTTTTTGGTTGTTGACGTCATTATGACGTCAGCATTGCATCACTCTGTCCAGTGTTGCTTCGATTCAGCTGCACCACAATGGATTCAGCTGCATTCTCAACTTGTGATACTCGCAAGTGCACGAGCCGTTTGGTAGTATAGCATATGTAAGTGCGAGGTCGATCCACGAGGATTGGTGATTGAATGATCCAATTCATTTCCCATACACAAAACAGAAATGAAAAAGAAAATAAATAAAACAAGAAAAAAGGAAATAACTCAAGCAAATAAGTTCCCAAGTTCAATTAGATTAACGGATTGATTCTAGCTAAAGTATGATTAAGCCATGATATTTGGTCCTAACTTTGTGTTCCTAATTCTCTAATTTGATCATTTGTTGTCTAACCTAAATTTAAGCATTAGGGACCCATCAAGCATAGAAGAACAATTTAAACAACCAAGCATGTATCTAATCCCTGTTGTGAATGTCCATACATACTCTTCCTATTCACAGTTCAATTTGAATTAAAGCATGGTGTCTACTCTTAATTCAAACCAAGATAGCTAACATGCAAGCCTAAATGGTGATCAATAATTCAAACTAGCATATTAACTTATAAGCATAATGAATAAGAACAAAAACCATAATTAAAACTTGGAAACTAATTAAACTTGAATACTTAAGAAAGAATGTACATTACAAATAAAAGTAAAGTGGAACTAAGAAAACTTGAAGGAAAATTTAGTAAAATAATTTTGTTACAACAATTGACAACTTGAAAGGAAACTAAGAGAATTTGAGGGAGAGAAGGGAAGGGAGCTCTAGAGAAGTGTTTGAGAGCTACTCCCTTGGGGTGTGTTTTGAATCTTGAAGACTTGTCTATTTATATGGCTAAGAGGGAGGAACAACATGATGAATTCCAACACCACCATTCCTCTTTTAATACAATCCATAACTTCCATTTTCATCTTGTCTATGTTAGTGTTGTTGGAATCAATCTCATCCCATACTTCTTTTGCTGCACCTCAAGCTTTCTTCACATGGGATTTCAAAGGTGTTCAATTGTGGCTGCCTTTTGCTGCCAACCCATGTGGGTTTTCTTTTGGTTGCTGGAAATAAAAGATTCTTCATAACCAGACTTGGTGTAGGAAGGCCTGAGGTTTCAATATGTATACAATGGGGCTCAAATTTGGATATGTCATAATAGACACCCATTGGAACAACTTGTATGAAGAATGTATTCCCATATGAGCAGTACAAGTGTATGTTTTGGGCCTTGCAAGTTGACTGCCGAAAATAGACTGGAATTGACTTCATTGCAGTCAGCTTGTGGGCTTGTTTTGGGCTTCATTTTCCCTCCTCAAAAATCTGGAAAAATCTGAATCTTGAAGCTCTTTGAATTATCTTTCCAAGAATATGCAGCCCAGCTCAAGTAAAAATCGGAAAGCCCTTCAAATGTGATATTTGTCCCAGTAACGTAGATGCTGCAGAATTTGACCTTAAGTTGCCAAAACTTGTATAACTTTCTCTAGAAGACTCGGAATCATGAACCGTAAAATTCTCCATAAACTAGACTTCCACATATTTCCAATGATGTATGGCTCATTATCTGGTTCTTCTTGACCAAGTACAGTCCAATCCGTGAAGTTGACTGATCTGCAGACACCGATGAGATAACTTGTCTCCAAAATGCATTTAATGAGTTTCAAGCTTATTACATTGAAACAAACACAAAACTTATTAAAAGCACAAGTTTAACTAAAAAAACATAACCAAATGATAAGTTAGAAGGATACAAAATGATATGTAATTATGCACCGATCATCCAGGGGCGGCAACTCGAGCTGAATTTGCCCATGGGCTTGCCTGGGCTCGTGGGACTCGGCTCTTGCAGGGGCCAGCCTTGCGCGCTGGAGCTCTCTTGGGCTGCCTTGGGGGGCCTTTTGCCCCGTTTTGGGTGAGCGTTGGAGCTGCTCTTAGTTCATCCATATTTTCTCCCGTATATTTCCCTTTATTTCTAAAAATGGTGAAAACTAAAAGCTCGGTCCAAGCTCAGATAAAGGAGAGCCAACTTTTTTTGGTTTTAAAGAAGCCCGGCCAACATCTCTACAAATACAACTGTTTTTGAAGCTGACTTGTTTCCTCTGTTTTTGATTGATTCGACTAGAGAAAGAAATATTGTCCTTTTTTAGTACAGGGTTTTAATGCCCTGGTCTCCTGCTCGCCTTCCAAAATAAAGGAAAGGCTTAAAACGGCCATTGCAATTTGACCCACGTGGCTTCCTAAAGGCCAAGTAAACTAAAACACGAGAGAGCAGATGTATACGTCCAAACTGTCTGAACCAACCAGTAATTGAGTTAACTTCTTGCGACCAGCGATATGCTTTGCACATGTGGTGGATAGCGATAGCTTAATTACCGTGTCACGCGAACACAAAATGAAATAATTGTCGGAAAATATTGTTCTTATTCATGCACGAAGGATATTATGTGATTGTTGCAAGCTGCAACGGAATTATTAAACACCTCATTTACTTCCTTTATTTGTATTAGTATTTTCACATGTGTTTTCTCGCCTGCGAGAGATTTTTTCTTTTTAAATTTTAAATTTATTTTAAAATTAAAAAGGAAAATGTTTAGTTGTATTCCATAAAAAAGATAAAGATAATGCACAATCTATATAACTTTGTTCCATCATCTTCAATCAATCAGGGGAAAAATGACTAAGATCTTGCATATCTCCACAACCACGATTAGACCAACAACTCAGAACGATCAATTAACAGCTCCTAAAATTGAGTTAACTCCATGGGATCTGAGACTAATTCAAGTTGATTACATTCAAAAGGGGATTCTCTTCCACAAATCAGGAGGGGCAGAAGACAACAATGTCAGCTGGTACAACGCCTAAAAGACTCTCTTTCCCGCACCTTGAACATCTTTTACCCGCTTGCTGGCCGCCTGGTTGTATCTGAAAATGCTGAAGACAGCACTGTTTCTATCTCCATCAAGTGTAACGGTGCTGGAGCCGAGTTTGTCCATGCAGTTGTTGACGGCGTAGAGGTGGCTGATATCCTTAACCCTTACATTCCTGATCACGTCGTCTTCAACCTCTTTTCCTTAAATGAAGTTCAAAACTACGAAGGAGTTTCGAAACCACTTCTATTAGCACAAGTGACTAAGCTTGTTGATGGCATCTTTATCGGTTGCAGCCTAAACCACGTGGTTGCCGACGGTACTTTTTTCTGGCATTTCTTTAATACTTGGGCAGAAATCTCTCGTTCTGGCTCCCATAAAATTTTGCAACCTCGTCCCATTTTGGCCGACAGTTTCTTAGCGGGGTAATTGATATCCTAGTTCACTTACCCTTCTCCTACAGTGAAATCATTGGTGTTAACCCCTAGGTTTCCCCACTTCACAAATAGTCCGGGCTCCTGTCAATCTTGATGATGTATGGACCTGGGCTGAACCTACATACATGGAACAAGGTCAGAAGTAGAGGCAGACTGGGGTGATCCCAGCTTGATCCCTCTCCGATGACTAAGTCAGGCATTATTTGAGGTTGAAGATAATAGGAAGTGGAGCTTTTACTATCAGAGATGAGTTATTACCTTTGTCCAGATATTGGTGAGGGGTATTTATAGGAGAAGGATGGTCATAAAGATCTTTTTAATGAATTCAGACCATTCTCCTTGATTGAGTGACATTTAATTTTCTGCTTCTGTTTCACCTACATTCTTGACAGGGGTCAGAAGATGAAGTGGCAGGGAGATCAGGGATGGTAAGTGTATTGAATGCTCTATTTCCATCAACCTGTTTTACTTGTAGTTTAGAGGGCAAGATGACACCTGGTTCAATAGTGGATGGTCCATTTATTTGATCTTATTCCTTGCCAGGCTGTCTCATTTAATGCATTTCTAGCAGATGTCTTTAAAGTCACAAGTGTTCGGGTTGATAATCAAACTACCAGATCACCAGCCCAACCCTGAGGTCGGGTCGGTACACGCAGATGACATGGTCCCACCAAGCCACGTGGTCTCCTAGTGGGCTTAGCTCATAGTGATGGTATGCTCCATCAACAGTAGCCCCCCAACTCATTACTTCAAGGAGCCGATCTTGGGTAGGGAGTTGTCCTTTTTAGATGACCCAGAGCCTATGTGTACCTACTTGATTTTTAGGGTTCGGGTAGTGCAGCCCTCAAATCCACAGCCGAGCAGGCTCCTTGGAGGCGCTAGTTTTTTGAATTTTGGAGAGTTTTGAATAGGAGCGACGTGGCGCTAGTGGATTGGCTGAGCAGTAGAGCATTTAATGGCCCATGTCAGTAGGCCTTTTTGAAGGTCGAGCGTTGCTTCACCTGACGGCTCGTGTGGTGTGGCCACGTGCACGCATCCTGGCGAAGGTTGTTTAGAGTGGACGGTGGAGATAATCGGGTGGTTTGATATAAATGGAAGGGGAAGCCAGCTTCGTTCCAGTTTTTCAATTTTTCTGCCATTGTTGCCGTGCAAAAGCTTTCAGCGATTTCCTCGGAGGAACGAGTTTGTTCGTCATTTTGAGCAGGGGAAATTCCTGGTAAGCTCTGGTTTCCTTCCTCTTTCTTTCCAGAATTTGTATTTGGGTTGGGTTTTCCTGGGTTTAGTGTTAGTGTTCGTCGGTTTTTCTTGTTTTGGTACGATTTGATTCTTAGATTCCACCCATGCCCCTATTTAGTTGTGTTTGAAGTGTTAAGTACAACAATGTCGAGCGAATCAGACATGTCTAATTCGCAAGAGACATGGAGCAGCGGGTCGGCTTTTAAGGGTGACAAGGAGGATGATGAAGTGGTGGATCAGATGTACGAGGCAGCCGACCAAATGGGAGAAGACATGCCCATTGGTCTTGGTGGGAAATTTGAATATCGAAGGGGTGGTGGAGGCGAGCGAGGCGAAGTGAACAGGCCGAGCAAGGCGGGGTAGGTACAGCCGAGCAAGGCGGGGTAGGTACTGCCGAGCAAGGAGAGGTAGGTATTGTCGAGCGGGAAGACGTAGGTACTCCACCGAGCGGGAAGAGGTAGGTACAGCCGATCATGGAGAGGTAGGTACGGTGGCTGAACCTGGTTCGAGTGGTAGAGTAGAGAGTCATGTGGGTTTGGGAGGGGTCGGTGATGGGTGGTCGGCTGATGAGCATCCGAGCACTATGACCCGCAGAAGTTACGACGGTTAAGGGAGGAATATGCCATTCGGAGCAATGTAAGGCTTCGAGCACCAACCAGGGATGAAAACCGAGCACACCTCCACTTGGATGGGTAACATTGTGTGCCGACATGTTTAAGCAAGGGGTTCGGGTACCACGTCTCCTCCTTTCTTGCAGGAGTGGATTGCTCGGCTTGGTGTGGCCCCCTCTAGATGAACCCCGACGTGTCCAGGACTATGGTAAACGTCAGGCATTGTGGCGACGGGTGCATGGGTCAGAGCCGACCATAAATCAGATGTTGCATTGCTTCCTACTAAAGAGGAGTCCGTATGAGGTCGGCTTCTGCTACCTTCAAAGTGCAGTGGGGAAAATGATAGAGAGCAACCCCTCATCCCAAAAGACATGGAAACCGCACTAGTTCTACGCCTCGGGGCGTTGGAGTTTCCGAAAGGTGCCGAGCCGAGGAAACCCATAGTTCAAAGGCGGTTCAGAATGCCAGGTCTGGTTGGTGTTTGTAAGATCCCTTCCCTTAGGTTTTTTTTATTTTTTATTTAGGTTTCCCCTCTTCACAAATAGTCCGGGCTCCTGTCAATCTTGATGATGTATAGACCTGGGCTGGAACCTGCATACATGGAACAAGGTCAGAAGTAGGGCGGGCTGGGGTGATCCCAGCTTGATCCCTCTCCAATGACTAAGTCAGGCGTTATTTGAGGTTGAAGATAATGGGAAGTGGAGCTTTTACTATCAAATGAGTTATTACCTTTGTCCAGATATTGGTGAGGGGTATTTATAGGAGAAGGATGGTCATAAAGATCTTTTTAATGAATCATACCATTCTCCTTGATTGAGTGACATTTAATGTTCTACTTCTGTTTCACCTACATTCTTGGCAGGGGGTCAGAAGATGAAGTGGCAGGAGATCAGGGATGGGAAGTGTATTGAATGCTCTATTTCCATCAACCTGTTTTACTTGTAGTTTAGAGGGCAAGATGACACATGGTTCAATAGTGGGTGGTGCATTTATTTGATCTTATTCCTTGCCAGGCTGTCTCATTTAATGCCTTTCTGTAGTAGATGTCTTTCGAGTCACAGTGATCGGGTTGGTAATCAAACTACCGATCACCGGCCCAACCCTGAGGTCGGGTTGGTATATGCAGATGACATGGTCCCACCAAGCCACGTGGTCTCCTAGTGGGGTCGGCTCATAGTGATGGTATGCTCCATCAACAATTGGTAAGCCTATAATCAAATCGTCTTCTTTCGATGCTTTCTTACGAAGGGTAGTGTTTCACTTTCCCAAAGAAAAAATAGCAAAGCTCAAAGCAAAGGCCAATGCTGAGATGGGCACAACCAGGTAACATCCCATCTCTTCAGGCACTCATAGCTCATCTTTGGCAAGCGACGACACGTGCCAGGCATCTCCAGACCTGACGTCGCAGGTTAACTCTCGGTTTGCAATAGGGTTGAGGCAAAGATGGGAGCCTGAACCGTTGCCAAAAGAGTACCTCGGGACTGCGGTTATAGACGTTAATGTGACCGCCATTGAGGTGAGCTGCTACAAAATGGACTTGGCTGGGCAGCTTCCCAAATAAACAAAAAAATTTCCTCCCTGACACCTGAACAAGCGAGGAATCACTTGGTGGATTGGGTTAAAAAACCTACACTTATTCCGAATATGAGGAACCCAACATTGTTGGCCAGATTATTGACAGGAAGCTCTCCTCGGTTCAATGTGTATGGTAATGATTTTGGGTGGGGGAGACCACTTGCTGTTCGAAGTGGAGCTGGCAACAAAATGGATGGGAAGTTAACGGTGTTTCCTGGGGCTGAAGAAGGAAGCATAGACTTTGAAGCTTGCCTTTTGCCTGAGACTATACAAACTATGATGGACGATGCAGAGTTCATGGAGGTGTAGCTTAAGTAATTAAGGGTATATATCCCTAAAATCCGAAGTTTTGTGTTTGATTTCTCGCTCTCCAGGATCTGCTTGTATGAAAAATATAAAAAAAGTGTGTTAATTTGTGTAAGCCGAAGCAATAATGTTTGTCAATGTGTGTAACTGAATAAAAAGTTTGCCTGTGTGCACTATACCATATGGTGGGTGCATTTTGGTTGCTCAGTTTCTTCGTAATTGAGAAATTTATAATCATATTTCCTTTAGGATCTGAGTTATTTCTCATTTTAATTTAGGGCTTTTCAATATAAGGATAAATAAAATATACGGTAGGGTATTTTTTTGGAATTCAATCAATCTCTTGCTCGTATAATCATACCTTAAATTCTTCAAAAATGCTAGTCATATTACATTTATATACCACTTTGTTTTAAATAGTGTCTCCGCGCAAATCTCACGGCCTGGAGTTCCGGGCCGAGGGGAAATGCGTTGACACGCGGCTTCCTGCTTTTGGGTGCGGTGCGGTTGTCGCGGGCGTGCCAGCACGGTCTCCCGTGCGTCGATGTGCGATTTGGATGGAAGTGTTGAAATGATGAGCCTGTTTGGACTTAACTTCTAGTCAAACGATTGTGGCCGAGAGAGGAACTAATCTCGGCCGTAGGTTCACGGCCTGAGCTACAAGGCCGTTTAGTGGTGGTGTAGATGATGGGTTTAGGGCGGTGCTCCGGCGCGTTGCTCAGCGAGCGACGGTCGTATGATATATGGGGTGAATGAGCGAATAACAAAGATGGTGCTCCGGCGCCTTGAAAATCAAGGGTCATATGATATATTGATGAATGGATTTTCCTTACAATCTAACACTACTCCTAGGAAAGCAAGTAAAGATATTGAAAGTGCATTACAGGAAAATATAAATTGCTCCGTGGGAGGCTTTTGTTTTGGTGTTGAACCCTTTGGGAGGCTTTTATCTACTGGCTGAGGCACACTTGAAGTTGTCGTGGCACCCAAGCTTTCAGCACTACTCCCTATAAACTTTGTTAGAAAGTTTACACTGTCGCCCTGCCTCCCCAAAACAATTGAGGCTAGCTGATGTAGATAAGGAGGTATTAAAGTTAATGTAGTATTGGAATAGAAGGGATTAAAGTTTATTAAGAAACGTTTTATTTGACTTTTAATAAGTTCCCCGTACCTATTTGGAATAGTGATGTATGACAAAATATAAGTACATTTCTACCCAAAAAAATTAACTTAGTTCAGAATTGGTAAGCAAACATATCGAAGATTGAAGAATCATACTCAAATCACCCACAACATGCTCTAATACCAGATTGATATGGGATTTGTATTGATCCACCCATGTTTAAGTAATTTAATTTTCTTTTCACATGAGATTTGGTTTTCCATTTTCTTTTCTTTGCTTCACATACAAATCATGTGAAGCAACTCATAAACAAAATAGCAAACTATAACAGAAAAGGAGAAACTTACAAACTCTTCTTGTTGCTCACAAAATTGCTAGCACACCAAATACAAAGCTAGTGAAGTGTGTTGGAAATTTAATCAACCGTATCAAAATTATCCCTCCTTGCTGATCAGACAAGGAAACCTTGTCTCCAACTGTGCGGCTACCCACCAAATATCCATCTCTTCCAATATAAAGCTAGTGAAGTGTGTTGGAAATTTAATAATATAATAGTTTATATTATAATATTTAATTTTATTATTGAATGAAAAATCTTAGGTTGCGTTGTGGTTATTGTAACCAAGCCATTGCAAGTGTTGGTTGTCATTTGAACAAGCCACCGTTTGGTATTTTCAGAAAATACCATATAATTAGGATAAGAAGTTGCATATGTTGGAAACAGTCACGACGGTTTGTTTTAAGAATGATGTTTAGGTTTTATATAAACCCAACAGGTGCCTCCTGTAGATAAGTTCTTACTCGTGAAAAACAGAGTATTCCCCCCAGTGCTGTAGTTTTACTATTGTGATCAATTATGAGTCTAATCTTGAGAGTATAAATATATAATTAGTTTGTCATAATTTTAAATTGAAGTGCTTCAAGTTAGGATTATCAATTGTTGAATCCTATAAAATAGACACTTATAGAACTACGAGCATAAGGACAGGCAAGGGCGGATCTACACTTGGGCTAGAGTGGGCTCCAGCCCAATGCTGAATTTTTTTGTAGGCTTAGTGGTATAAGCCAAATCTAGATAAAGTAAATAATAGTCTAGCCCTCTATTTAAAATAAGCTCAGCTTTCTATGTAGAAATAAGCCCACCCTTAAAGAATATAGAAATAGTAAACATGCAATGCATAACCTATATAAATTTAATTAAAAGCAAACGTTAGAATGTTTCTTCTAGCCACCCAAAACGCCATATTTAAACCTTCAAAGCCTAGATGAAATAGCTCTACCCCTCTAAAAAATTGTACCAACTTATCTTCAGTGGGTTCTTCAATCTTGGTAAGTTTTTCTCTTTTTTTATTCAATTTTCAATTTCCAATTTTAATTGTTGTTGTTAAGTTTTTATGATTTAGCGTTTGGGTGAAAACTTGTTATATATGTTTTATTTTTGCAACTTGAATTATTAATTGATATATATGATTTTTGGTGTCTAGTATTTCTTGTTAGGATATCATGTCACATGATGATAATAGACCGGCAAAGAGGAGGAAAAACTATTTATTCATTCTTAAAAAAAAAGTGGTGACGATAACAAGGATACACCTTCTGCATCTGATGTTGATACTTCAATTACTGAGGACCATACTCAACTTGGATCTCAAGTAGTTGAACAATGTGTTTTATTTGATATTTATTTATATTTTTGACTTCTTTGCGTTATTTGCTCGTAATGTGGCCTTGTTTGATTTATAAAATTTTATTTACATTTTTGTTTCAAGCGTAAAAAGTCTATGATATATCTCTTGTAAAAAAATAAAACCTTTTTATCACAAAACATCCCTAATGTTTGAGAAACTATCAGATTGCGTTCTTCAAATGTTTTTTGTGTCACCGCGGTCCCTTACGTCGATATCGGTGCTCTTAAATAGTCCATACTATGACTTTTCTTAAGAAATTCGTTAAATCTCGTAACGTGGGATAACGCGCCCATTTATGAGGGATATAATCGTTAGACCAACTCCCTTTTACCTCCTCAAGCCTCAAACCCATTTATGAGAAATTGGGTTTTTCTTCTGTCTTGAAAAATTGGGCGGTAAAGCTGATCTGCAAAAGTGAAATTAGAAGCAAGAATCTTCTAATAGTGATTGAGAGAAGATTTTTTTTTTTTTTTTTTTTGGTCTGAAGATTGAGAGAAAGATGGATGAGGCAAATGTAAACTATCGAAAATGGCGAAAGGCTGCAAAGTATAAAGGTAAGAATCATTTGAAGAATTCAAAAGCAAAGTGTTCATTTCGAAGTATTCTTTTGTCTATGTTGCGAATCTTTTGCTTCTGTGATGAGGATTTTTTTTTATGCTTTGGGTGAGGTCCATATGTGACTAGTTTGTATCATATTCAAATTTGGTGTTTGTTTGTTGTTTTGTTGCTTTGGTACTTTGGTTGTTGTCAGTGTGTGGTTGTGGTTTGTCATTGAAAGTGATTTTTTATGTACGGAGGAAGTGGTTTTTTATGATGTAATTGGAGTTGGTTCAATTTCTTCATATTGGTTGATAGTGTTGTTTATAGTTGAATTTGTTCATGTTCTTCCCTTTCATTTTTTTGACAGAAAGTTAGGGCACCCATATTTGTAGTGACAATAAGTTGACTATTTAATAGCACGATATTAATGTTAGGGGACACAAAGTAATACAAAAAACTTTAAGGAAACGATATGATAGTTTTGAAGACGTCAGAGACGTTTTGTGGATAAAAAGCCAAATAAAATTTAGCCCTGCCCTATAAAAATTCCTAGCTCCGCCATTAAGGATAGGGGCGAAATCTATCTTTAGGACATTACAATTCTTGCAAGCCTCAATCGCTAAAGTTGTCAGTATTTCTATTTGTGTTTATTGATTTACATTAATTTCCTATAAATTTGTTATTATATTTGATTATTACAATTCTATTGAAAATTATTATTATCTTTAAATTAATATTATTTCCTTGTTCCGCCAACAAATTGTATATGAGAAGATGCGCACAAGAAGTGGCTTGATAACCAACATAGCCAAGGGCTTACTAAAAGCAACAAAAACAAAAAAAAATAAAAAAAACAAAAAAAAATAAAAGCAACAAAAACAAAGCCTTCAATTTGAGCTAAAAAAATCATCTTCGTACCGGCACAAATTTTACCAAGCCATCAAAGTGTCCAAGGGCAGCTCACAGAAAGTAGACATAGATCAAGTCCGGCAATACTCGAACTGCAACAGGAAGTACCTCGACCAGAATAATGTGATTTAGAGTCTAGACCAAGAAACTGAACTTCTTTCATCTTTCTTATGTTTGTTTTAAGTTTTGCTGTATATCTTTTCTTGTTCTGTTCTACTATTTAATGTTAAAGAAATAGCCATGCTTATCTTGTTATATCATCCATCTTAAGCGAAGCCACCATCTTATTCGATTTTCTGTGTTGGTTTATTGTTGACCAAAATTGGGTAGCCAACTACACTATATTCAAAAACCACCAAGAGCCTTTCAACAGTGTGGGAGGCAATCAATCTGGGCAAAATGACTCAGATTCGGCATATCTCCACAAACACCATCCGACCAACAAATCATCATGATCAGCTAAATCATAGAATTGAGTTAACTCCATGGGATTTGCGACTAATCCAACTTGATTATATCCAAAAGGGGCTTCTCTTCAAAAACCAGCAGAGTTAGAACAGAGCAACAGCTTGATACAGCACCTACAAGCCACTCTTTCCCAAACCTTGAACATCTTCTACCCGCTTGCCGGCCGCCTAGCCGTGATCGAAAATGAAGATAACACCACTTGTTTATACATCAACTGTAATGGCGATGGAGCCTTGTTTGTTCATGCAGCTGCTGACGGCGTCAAAGTGGTTGATATCCTTGACTCCGTTTATGTTCCAGATGACATTGTCAACAACCTTTTCTCTATGAAGGAGGCTTGGAACTACGAAGGCATTTCAAAACCATTGCTTGCAGCACAAGTGACTGAGCTTGTTGATGGCATCTTTCTTGGTTGCAGCATAAACCACATGGCTGCTGACGGTACCTCTTTTCTGGAATTTCTTCAATACTTGGTCTGAAATTTCTGGTATTGGCGTAATTATGATAAAATTTATAAACCTCATCCTGTTTTGGGCCGCCAATTTCATGAAGGAGTGGAGTGATCTCCCAATTCACCTACCGTCCTCCTATGTCAATGAAATAGAGAGCAAGCAGCTTATAATTGGACACGATTTGTAAGTATTTCAGTCTTGCAAAAGGGTATTGTTTCAGTATTCCCAAAGAAAAAGTTGCACGGCTCAAATCCCAAGGCCAATGCTGAGATGGGCACCATTGACAGTAACATTAGCATCTCATCCCTTCAAGCACTCATGGCTCATCTTTGGAGAGCGATAACACCCGGCAGACATCTGAACCCAGATCAAGAGGTTGCTTATCGCGTTGCGGTGGGACTGAGGCAAAGATTGAACCCACCATTGCCAAAAGAGTACCTC